>CM059796.1:8020000-8600000 GCA_030435695.1 Brachymystax lenok tsinlingensis | reverse complement strand
GCGCAAGTTTAAAAAAAAGCTCACCCTATTTGTAGACTAGTTGAAGGCCAATGCCATCCTCCTTTCTTTCATGTTGTCAAAACGGTCTATGGCTCTGTCATACAGTACGCTTTTAGTTTTTGTTTTCGTAGGCTACCTAGCTAAAATGTTTGGTAGCCTAACTTCGTTCTGCCCCTGAGCAAGGCAGTTAAACCCACTGTTCCCCGGGCGCCGAAGACGTGGTGTCGATTAAGGCAGCCCCCGCACCTAAATGTGGAAGACACATTTCAGTTGAATGCATTCATTTGTACAACTGACTAGGTACCCCCCTTTCCCCTTTTCCTTGCATTGGCAAAATTTATCCAGCTACTGTTGGCTAGCTAGTTAACTTGATCGTACCAGGCTACATCTAGGCTACATATTGAACTTCAATCGTCTCAGGCCAGTGGCACAATATATTAATTTATGGTTAGTTTAGAATCGCCGTCATAATCATTGGCATTAAGTCCAAATCCCCATCTCCATCCATGGCTTAGGAAAGGGCCAATTTAACAAGCTAGCTACTGCAGGACATCAACACAAGCAGACCAACACAAGTTTGTCTGACAATCATAACGTTTTGCTTAGGATGGGCTTTGATTGGTGTGACGCCAAATCCAAACTGGCATCCCTTTGGGGGTTGCTGCACCAGGACAACCTACAGTTGAGCTCAGCTAATTATTTTATATTTGTTTTATCAAGGGAGGCCAAATGCTTGCTGACATCAACAATCAAATGCTACGGCGGCAGCATGTCGTACTCTTTTGTTCCAGACAGCATCAGATACATGGGCTACACATACTGAGACAGAGGGGGCGCTGTTTCCCTTTCTCTGATTATTTCTCCGGTGATATTCAGCCACTTGCGAATTGACAGAAATTGATTGATGGCAATTTGAATGCACAAATATACCGTGACGAGATCCTGAGGCCCATTGCCGTGTCGTTTATCTGCCACCATCACCTCATGCTTCAGCATGATAATGGACGGCCCCATGTCGCAAGGATCTGTACACAATTCCTAAAAGCTGAAAATGTCCCAGTTCTTTCATGGCCTGCATACTCACCAGACATGTCACCCATTGACCACATTTGGGATGCTCTGGATTGACGTGTATGACAGCGTGTTCCAGTTCCCGCCAATATCCAGCAACTTTGCACAGTCATTCAAGAGGAGTTGGACAACATTCCACAGGCCACAATCAGCAGTCTGATTAACTCTATGCAAAGGAGATGTGTCACGCTGCATGAGGCAAACGGTAGTCACACCAGACACTGACTGGTTTTCCGATCCGCGCCGCTACTTTTTTTTAAGGTACTGTTTCTGTGACCAACATATGCATATTTGTATTCCCAGTCAGGTGAAATACATAGATTAGGGCCGATTGAATTTATTTCAATTGACTGATTTCCTAATGTGAGCTCAGTAAACTCTTTGAAATTGTTGCATGTTGCGTTTATATTTTTGTTCAATGTTTATTTCACCCCTGTTCATGTCCTCGAAATGTAAATGCCACCCTTTCAAGCTTAGTGTGAGTGATAGCCTTAACGCGACTAGATAAAAAAAGATGCCGTCTAGTGTCTTGACCCCACATTTGCTCTAGTCTCCCCAGAGGCTGAAGACTGAGAGCAGTGGTTAAGACAGACTACTGGGGGGTTTGTGGTGACAAGGATGATAGACAAGTGTGACCTCTGGCCAGACAAAATGGCTGACCATGGGACTGGAGGAAAGAAGGGATAAAGAAAAGCTGTGAAAAGTTATTTCTCTGTTTTAGCCGGAGTGATGCAATCCAGAGGCCTTAACAGAGAGAGCCAGAGAATCCTGACAATATTCTGTGGAATAGATGGGTAAAGCCTCTCTCTGTTATGTTTAACTATTCTCCAGTCCTCCTGGCTAGTGTCAATACTTGAAAAATGGTTTTGTTGTGACTTTTATACAGGAGTATCTATCTAAGTGCTAGGGTTAAGGGAGTGCCCAGAAATGATTGACTGTGCGTGCGTGTGTGTTGAGCGTTCAGGTGTATGTTCACCTTACCTTGTGGAAACCCACAGAACTATGAGCGGACAACTACATCAACCTGTGTTGCCTGATTAGGGTTCTTACCAAGCATGAAGTCCAATTTTTTGGTTCTTTTTTTTGGGGCAGCATGCAAAGCGAACGTCTCCACAACAGATAATTGGATTGTCTCTGTTCTGGGCTACCCTATGGAAAAACAGTGGGGTTACAGTAACCTCTGTGGGGGAAGACTGCTTATAGGATTAGGGAGGGGGAGAGAGGGAGTGGGGGAAGGATGGTGTGTAGCTCAGAGTATCATCTCCACCTGGGCTTGGTTGATCTCTTGGCACTGCCTTGGCTCTGCCAAGGGGACTGCAGGGCGCTAATAAGGAGAGTGTTAGACTGTGAGCGGGATAGCAGTGCCAGGCTGCACATGTCCACACTGGTAATGCCGAGCGGCTAATGCTAATACGACTGTAACCACATAGGCAGGCAGGCAGGCATTGGGGTGAGGCTGCTGTGACCAGGGCCAGGCTAACGCCATTAGGGCATGGTAGAAGAGCGCAAATCAGCTGGTTAACTCGGCTGGACAGACAGACGCACAAGCACGCACGCACACACACACACACACACACACACAGACAAAGACACAAAGACTCCAGCCACCCAAGCCATAGACTGTTCACTCTGCTACAGTCCGGCAAACGGTACCGGAGCATCAGCTCTCGGACCAACAGGCTACGAGACAGCTTCTACCCCCACGCCATAAGGCAGCTAAATAGCCATAAGGCAGCTAAATAGTTAAATTAAATGGTTAGTAGACTATCTGCACTGACCCTATTTTGGACTGACACTATGCACGCACACAAGACAATATATACAAACCATGTACACACACTCACTCACACACACACAAAAAAAAAGGTTCCAACCTTTTTCGGTTACTGTAATACCTACTGAGTACCCTGAAGTACCCCCATAGTCTCATTAGTCTTCTCAAGTACCCCTGTGGATAGGCCAAGTACTCCCAGGGGTCATAGTACCCCTCGTTGGGAACCACTGCACTACACTGACACTCTCACACAAAAAACTCGCACACATTCACACGCACATAACACACTCACGTATATCGACGCACACATACACGGTAATCAACCCCCAAATTATCTACACAGGTGTTTGCATAAGACTGCATGAAAAGTCTGCTTTGAAAAGTCAGTCAGGTATCGTTCAAGCTACACCTGACTTCGAGGTAAGCCCTGTCAAGTACCATACTTGCCTAAAAAATGAGCCTGTTTTACAGAAAAACTACTACATTCTACAGGCACAATCAGTGGTCTAAATGAACCCAGAAATACAGCCTTGGGTCATTGTAATTGATCTGTTAGACTCATCTGGATTTTTGCCAAGCTTAACTAGTTCAGCCTCATCAGGGAATGAGAACGCCAATGTAAATCATGTTAGAAGGAAACACACATATGGCCAGTTCACACTATCATTCATCTCAGTGTCTTAATAGGGTGTTACACTTCATTATCGATAGTTGTTTCATCAGATGAATTAGTCTCTGTGTATAGAGTTCGACATATTGGTGATATAAAGTTTATTCTGAACCTCAGGTGACTGCCAGGTGGTTCATGTTTCTGTAAAAGCATTTTGTGACCACTGCTGATGTAAATACTTTTGATTGATGGATTGTTTGAGTAATGAATTAATTTGTATGATTGATTGATGTTCTCTCTGAAGAGGTTGATGATATCCTACGGTGGATTTTAGTGACTGACTTAGAGATTTCCTTCGCAAGGAAACGATGGGAATTGACCTTGTGTAACCTTGAGCATTAGATTAGGTGGTTATGAGAGGGAGCATGTGTGTGCAATGTGTCATGCTGTGCTCTGAGAGGTGAGAGACGGGGAACCACACACCTCCTATCCAACTAGATCTGCACAGCATGTACTATCTTAATCACACACTGACACCGCCGACACTGGGAGAAAACAGCCACTTTTGGGAGGTCAGTAAACTGAAGAAACCTCCCAGTAACGTTTCTGAAACGTTTTAGAAAAACTCTAGCTGGATGTGAATGGGCAAACACACTGACTAGTGTGAAATACCTGGGTTCACACCAGGTAATTATCAGAGTAGTTCTCGGTGTTAATGTATCAAGTAGGGGTTTGACATCAATGACATTTATAGTTTAGGGCAGTGGACTCAATGACCTTACTTTGGTGGTTCCCGGTCGTGATGTCACACACCCACTGTATCATGGTAGTCTGGAGACAGACACATGGTAAGCACCATCTGGTCTGGGTGTGTGCAACATTCATTACACACACACACACACGTGCAAGATTACACTTGCACGCATGTACGTACCCACACACCGTACACAGGTTCACAGCCCCAGACGTCAATACTAATTATCTGCGTAGCATCTGTCGAGAGGGCTAGGGCTCACTAAAGAAGATTTTTACGCATAAAACAACACTCATTTCAGGCACTCATTAAAATAGAACAAGGCCAATATTCACCAAGCAATGTTAGGTTACATGTTCCAACCAATAGCTTCTGTACACACAATAGATCACTCATTACATGTTATTTATTCCAATTTGCAAAGTCATGTGCTTGAGGTGATCACCAGTTACAGAGTCACAGAAGTTATCTGTATCACAGGAAAGTGTGATAGTTAGATGGAATGGATTTATTGCTAGGTCTGCGTGAAGAGTGCTCATGATTGTATCCCAGATGGCTCCCTTTTCCCTATATAGGGCACTACTTTTGACAAGGGACCCTCGGGCTCTGGTCAAAAGTAGTGCACTATGTAGTGAAAAGAGTGCCATTTGGGACGCATCCATGTCTTGTCCTGTTGGGGCTGTCCGACAGGGACTGCCCCAACATTGTACCCATCTCTCTCTGCAAACATCTACTGTACAGTACTGTGTGAGCTGTGAGTCGCATTAGTTGAGGGCAAATAAACGTGTTGATGCGGCAGTCCCCCCTTCCTTTGCCTGTTTCCTCCCTCCTCCCTCTATTTGTGGAGCCTCTACTCTTCTCTCTCCTCAAGCTTTACTGAAGTGATGCCTAAGATTGGTACACAAGCCTACTCTGCAAGATGAAATGAGAGTTGTCGCAGGCCGTTGCCTAGTTACAGGGGACAGGGGCCATCTCCATAGTGAAAACACTCAGCCGGGCTAACCGTCTCTGTCGCCGAGACCCCTCACAACTGTTTGCCTCAGTAGGTGACTTTGGAGAAAGCAAACAGCATTTAGACAGGAAATGATCTGCATTAGCTGTTTGATGGTGCAGTTGATTTTTAGTGGTGATATTCGCTGCATGGGGAAAATGCATGTGGAATAGCAAGAGGAGAACTAACTGTTTCCACATTTTTGTATCAGACACTGTTACAGTAAACAGCCTTTCCGGAATTACTCCCCAATGCAATATACCTAACCTTAGAGCATCATTTGGATGCCATGGCATTGATGTGATGGTTTCCCCTCTCTTCTCTCCTTTCTCATGACACACACACACACACACACACACACACTCATAGGTTCACAGACCCAGACTTTAGTACTAATTGCCTGCGTAGACATCTGGTTATGAGAGCAAGGGCTCACTAAAGAAGATGTCAATCTGGGATGAACCCCCTCACCTCTCGCTGTCTCTTCCTTTTTTCCCTCTCCTCTCTCCTTTCTCATGGCACACACACACACACACACACACACACACACACACACACACACACACACACACACACACACACAGTCCCAGGCCCTGGACTGGACCCTGTCACTAGTAGAAAAGCAGCTGTCTCAGAGATAATAGGACTTGATTACATCTGTGGAACAACGGTTGTCCTGTTGAACAAGGAAATGCTTCATATAGGGCATCAAATTCCTCAACACACACTTGTACAACAGGCTTTTAAAGGTGAATGAGGACCCCTCGACACACAACATCATCGGAAAGTACAGTTGCTATTTACAACTGTAATAACCAAGTATAGAGTTTATTTGTTATAATTAATTGGTATTCGATTTAAAAGGTGATCGAATTGATCCTGGATTGTAATGTCATTAATGCATTTATTTTGAAGGAATATTTTTTTAATTAACAAGCTCTTCAAAGGGGGTGACACTCTAGACCCAAACTGCTATAGACCTATATCCATCCTGCCCTGCCTCTCTAAAGTCTTCGAAAGCCAAGTTAATTAACAGATCACTGACCATTTCGAATCCCACTGTACCTTCTCCGCTGTGCAATCCGGTTTCCGAGCTGGTCACGGGTGCACCTCAGCCACGCTCAAGGTACTAAACAATATCATAACCGCCATCGATAAAAGACAGTACTGTGCAGCCATCTTCATTGATCTGGCCAAGGCTTTCGACTCTGTCAATCACCGTATTCTTATTGGCAGACTCAATAGCCTTGGTTTCTCAAATGACTGCCTCGCCTGGTTTACCAACTACTTTGCAGACAGAGTTCAGTGTGTCAAATTGGAGGGCCTGCTGTCCGGACCTCTGGCAGTCTCTATGGGGGTTCCACAGGGTTCAATTCTCGGGCCGACTCTTTTCTCTGTATATATCAATGACGTCGCTCTTACTGCGGGTGATTCTCTGATTCACCTCTACGCGGACGACACCATTCTGTATACTGTGATCTGTTAGGGAGCGGCGGCAGTGTTCGGAGGTTTGGAGAGTCTGGCGTGCCCAAAGTAAAATGCCTGTTCCTCAGGCCTAGAAACTAGGATATGCACATAATTAGTAGTATTGGATAGAAAACACTCTGAAGTTTCTAAAGCTGTGAGTTTAACAGAACTGATTTGGCAGGCGAAAACCCGAGAAAGATCCAGCCGGAAAATGTGATTCTGTGAAGTGACACTTTTTTCCATTGACATGCTATAGAAAGGAGGGGGATCCAGATTGCAGTACCTATGGCTTCCACTAGATGTCAACAGTCTTTAGACACGGTTTCAGGCTTTTACTTTGAAAAACGAAGGAGTAAGAGATTTGGTAGTGACTTTTCTCTTTTGCGCGCGGGACCGAGAGCGCACGCTTCGGTTTTTTTCCTTTTCTATCGCCCAGGATTTTATCCGTGTGAAATATTATAATTTATATACATATTAGTGTACCTAAGGATCGATTAGAAACGTTGTTTGAGTTTTTTGGACAAAGTTTATAGGCATGTTTTTTGCGCTTTCAATGTCTTGTATATTGGACAAGGTGGATTTCTGAACAAAACGCGCCAACCAAACAGAGCTTTAAGGACATAAAGAGGGACTTTTTTTTTTTTTTTTTTTCTGTCAACGCTGTGAGATGAAGCTTTTGAAGAGTGTGCAACACTTGTATTTTCATGAATGTTTAATACTAGTTTGTTAACAAGAAATTTGTGGAGTGGTAGAAAAACGAGTTTTAATGACTCCACCTAAGTGTATGTAAACTTCTGACTTCAACTGTACGTCTTGAACCTCATGTCTGTTGCATTGGTGGAGTCATTTACTGTTTCAGTTTCATTCAATGCATGGGAAATAATTATATAATAACAAAAATCTATAATCAATTCTATTTGAAGGTAATCCCCTAGTCACCCTAGCGAGTTTACAATAGGGATTCTTATTGGAGATGTCCTTCTCACCTAATATCCAATTCTGTTCAGATATTCTAAGTAAGGTAATATCGTGAGAGTCAAATTCGAGCCTAGTGAGAGGGTTACACAACAGTACATAAAACCAAACTTAGTTTGCCCCCCTCCCCTTTAAACAACCCACTAACACAGATGGACAACAGTAGAGGGGAGCTGTCTCCTACTGTAACCCCCAGGCGGTGGACTGCTGACGGGGCAGATCTTGGAGATGAGTGATGATAGCCCATCATGTACTCACCATCTGCTGCTGTGGAACCACTGCACACAGAGAGAGAGAGAGACTGAAAAAGAAACCAGAGGCCCAGGGGGCCAGGGCCTGATACTGGGCAGCCTGCAAGGGGCCTGCTGGCTATACCACATCAGCATGGCTGGCTGTCCTTAATAAACCAAGCCTGTCTGGATGAATCTGACTCCTGTACGACAGGTAGACAATCTTATGCCACCAATTCAATCAATTGCAGTCAAATAAAGGAAAATCACAGTGTCTGTATTTTAAGGACAGGTGTGGTTTTGCATATAATTACATATAGAACTGATTTATAGGGCCTTTGTGTGGTTTTGCCCTAATATCCAACAATGGTTTCTGTGTGAGGAACAGCTTGTGGGGTGTATTGGTTTTAACACAGTTAACACTTTGTCAACTGATTGAACCTGTAGTGCCGTTTTCCTTTATCTGCAATGAGTTGAACTGGGGCCCCGTGCTCCTCTCATGGTGGGTTTTGTAAATGTTCTGAACTTCTGGTCCAAGCTGGAGGGATACTGCTGGTCAGTGCATTGGTTAGTTATTTGAGACTTACTGACTCAGTTTTGAAGTCATAGTTTTCATCTACAGGAGGAGGTCATAGTACAGGACAGGTCCCTAGCACCATTTAAATTTGTTTTACTTTGCCCGTTGGCCCTAAGAGCTGACTGGATTTCAAATAGGACATTAACATTGTGTCTGGAATTGCAAAGATAATGCACACTGACATTTCAATCTGAAAAACAGCTTCTATCTTAAGGCCATCAGACTGTTAACTAGCACATTAGAGGCTGCTGCCCTATAGACTTGAAATCACTGGCCACTTTGATAATGTTTACATATTTTGCATTACTCATATTATCTCATATGTATATACTGTATTCTATTGTACTGTATCTTAGTCTATGCCGTGCTGACATTGCTCATCCAAATACTTATATAATCTTAATTCAATTCCTTTACCTAGATTTGTGTGTATTGTTGTGAAATTGTTAGGTATTACTTGTTAGATATTACTACAATTTGATTTGATTAGATTTTTTTGATTTGGGGTTTTAGCAAGCCTGAAATGTGGAATGTTTGTCTGATCGCTCTCCCAGATTTGGGTCACAAGTGTTGTGTGTGTTTGAGTTGTTCACTGCCTGAGGTGAAAGACACATCACACAGTGTGATGTACCCCTAAGCGCTAGCAGTGACACTACTGTCTTTCTCCTAGCTGCAGTAACCTGAGGCCACACAAATACACACACACACACACACACACAACATAAGGGCATTCTAGGACACCTGACATAAAGTAAGCAGCACTTTTTACCTATTCAGACCTATTCAGACATTAAAATGTGTCAACATCCCCAACACTTTCCCCTATCCTCTCCACACCAGCAGAACTGGAAGTGCTTCGTCTCTTCCTTTCCCCTTCATCTTGAAGAATAGAGCTGTGTTCGAATACCCATACTAACATACTATATACTACATACTTAATAAGTATATACTACATACTATTAGTTAATTTTAGTATACTGTAAACAAACGTTATCCTTTCAGTTGAGCGTACTAGCGCTTCGCCTGTCTACCGGAAGTTGATGTTGTTGCTATGCAACCTCTTGCTAGCTTGTTTGCGTAACACATTACTAGCTAGACATTTTATGACTTTGGGTGTGTTCTTAAATTCAATCTGAAGTGCCAGAGTGCGCTCAGAGTGCAGTCTGGGCGTTTGTAAATTCAGAGCTTTGTCAGATTGTCCGTTTGTAAATTCAGAACACACACTGGACACTGGCTGAGGAGTAGGGTTGATTCAAGCGTTTTGACCTCACAACGGCAGTCAAGCACCCAAGCTAACATTGGCTAACTTGCTAGCTACTTCCAGGCACACATGAGAGAACACCTCACTCTGACCATTTTACTCGCACTAGCAGAGCTGGTTAGGCCGTTTTCATGTTATCCAGAGAGTTGGTGACTGTAATTGTGCTTCTGGCAACATTTTAATTATGCCTTTTTGCTGACACCGGCCATATTCAGCGGGTGTTGAGCGTTCGTAAATTCATCAGTTATTCTGCGCTCTGGTACACTCAGAGGAGAGTGCTCTGAAATTGGAGTAGATAACCAGAGCGAATTTACGAAAGCACCTTAATGTCCATTGAGAACGCACAATGACTATACCACAATAATCAAGTCAATAAACGTTGGGTAGTTAGTTAGATACCAGCGGTCTAAGGCACTGCATCTCAGTGCAAGAGGTGTCACTATAGTACCTAGTCAAATCCAGGCTGTATCACATCCGGTCGTGATTGGGAGTGCCATAGAGCGGCGTACAATTGGCCCAGCATTGGCCCAGCATCGTCCTGGTTTGGCCGTCATTGTAAATAAGAATTTGTTCTTAACTGACTTGCCTAGTTAAATAAAGGTAAAAAAAATATATATAAATATAACTTATTTGAAAAGTCATTACTTTATTAAATTGCGCAACGTTTTCTTAACATTTGTCATAATTAGTTAAAGCAATTCATTTGTATCTGCTCTTGTTGGACTTCGGGTGCATAATTTCCACAATTTTCTTCAAATCTGTAAACGATGTGAAGCCACTCTCACTTGCCTTAAGAATTGCATTATGGGCCCTAAAAGCATGGAAATAGTTTCCACTGTTTGTATAATTAGTATTTTGGCGATTGTAGTATGACATCCGGGAACTTTTGGCATAGTAACTATATCCATACAATGACCAATAAGCATACTGTATACTAAATTTACATCACAAATAGTAAAAAAAAAAAAAAAAGCGTTGTGTCACTCCCTTCTCCCAGAAGTCCCTAGAGGACCTACACTCTTCCCTTCTACAGTGGCAGAGATCGTCCCTCTGTGACAGGCTGAGCGCCCTAACGCCTTGTATTTCCCCCCTCTCAGCTTACCCTTTTCAACCCAGCGGAGGAAGTCAAAGGGAAGAACTGTGTATGTCGACGAACAAACTCAGACATTTGTAGAACATGAGAAGAGAATGTCTTATCACACATAGGCCAGGTAGAAGTGAAACCGACGTCAGTGTGCTGCTAACAGTGTAGCTTCCTCCACTGTCCCTGTCCCCATACCGGTCTCGAACCAGTGAACCTCTCCTCGTAACACGCATGACCGCCCTCCTTGACTACTGTCACGTGTGCTACCTCTCCGCCCTCTAGGTCACCAGGCTGCTTGTTAGGGCGTACACCTGTCACCAGCGTTACGCGCATAATGATACTCACCTGGACTCCATCACCTCCTTGATGACCTGCCCTTTATATGTCACTCACTTTGGTTTCTTCCCCAGTCGTCATTGTTCCTGTTTCTGTGTCATTTCGGTGCGCTGTTTGTGTTTCTTGTTTTTGTTCATTTATTTATTAAATGTATTCACTCCCTGAACTTGCTTCCCGACTCTCAGCGTACATCGTTACAACAACGTACCAACCAATTGAGTTATATAAAAATAACAAATTTGGCGACATTTCAATCTAGCTGTGGAGTGCGCTTACGGTACGTTCTTAACTCTGTTACAGAAGGATCAATGAAATATGAATGAGTGAATGAGGAGAGGAGTTTAGTAAGCAGAGGCAATTAGCATGTAAAAATGAGGAATGGACATGGGAGCGGTATGTGGGATAAATGGGTTGCATTATCTTTTCTATTCGCTGAACAGGTGTTTACGGGTCATTGATATGTAAACATGCTCTGAGCACATTGGAACCATTTTTATTTAGGGCCTAGATGTTGGCTGTGGGACTGTTTGTGTGACACGAGGAGACTCTGGCTGTGTCTGAAATGGCACCCTATTCTCTATGGACTCTAGTCAGAAGTAGTGCACTATATAGGGAACAGTGTGCCATCTGGGATGCTGCTGAGGAGACTGAGGAGAATGTAAGCAGGAGTGTCTCTTATCTCTTATGTTAAATTGGAATTCTTTGGTGCAATACAATTACGGTTATTGCATGTTATACACATTATCACACATTATTACTTCTTGTAATCCAGATTATTGGGGCTGTTTTGGCTAGATTGGCTGCTTTGGGTTGCTTCAGCTGTTACTTTCACTTCCTCACCTTCAGCATCCTTGTGATCCAAAAGTCTGGGTCTGTCTATATGACAGATAGTTTCATTCTGAGTGCTGCATTACTCAGTTAATGTCCTACTGTACAAGCTCCGAGTCTCTGTCGATACGGGTATGAAGTTGCAAGCGGGAGAGGGCTACCTGCGATTTGTCTCTCCCACTGACATCTTTTGAGTTGCCTAGCAACGGGCTACAGCATTTCATACGAAGGATACCTACGTCCAAAAAAAGAAACCGTGAAGGCTAAATTCCTTCATCTGCCACTGTGGGTGTTTGCCCCGCTGAATACATTATAGCCTCACCAGTAACCCTTCATTGGAAGCATCAGGATAATGTTGGAGGAAGCATTTCTAAGGCAATACTCTTGACCCAGAGCATCTTCTTCAGCCCTAATTGGTTGTAAAGAGGCAGCTACAGTAGAACTGTGGGATTGTGTGAAATGAAATGGAGGAACTTTTGGCAGAAATCAATAAGGCTGTAAATGCATTGGTGGTTTAAAAATCCATTGTGTGTTTATTTGCTGAAACACAAAGAAATGGATGCTTCACAAATGCAGGGTCATTGTCAGTTTTGGCATATGCAGAGTGCTTTTATCATTAGCATTATAATTATTGTGTATCCAAGCTCAGATAGGATAATTCTGCATAATAGCAGTACGGTACATTTTATCCCAGTTTCAAACGTGTACATCCAGTTTACTTCAAAATCTCCACTTGTAACAGAGGTGGTTCAGAACAACGCTTGAGTGTGATGAGTAACCTTGCCTGAGGACCTGAAAACTTGGATTATCTCCCTGAGCAAATGCCTAGGCTTTAGCTCAACTTAATAACACAGTCGTGTGGTGCACAGGACACCCAGAGTTGAACCCTGGTCTGTCACATACTTAACATGTGACTTTCACAGCGCCCTACAATTTGGTACTTCTCCTTCCTGTCACCTGACATGTTACTTCACTCAGTGTCTTTGTTTTATCATTGAGCTAGCTGCTGTGACCCACTGGGGGGCATGTGATGCTGCAGTGAGGGGTCATAGGTCACCCTGATTAACCATTCCCCTCTGCCTGCCCCGGGGCTGATGGTTTGATGGAGTAGGGCTCACTAGGCTAGCTGCTCATGAGGCACCATAGGTGGGATTTCTGTTCAAGGACAAGGACTCAGCCATATAAATAGGAAAGGTATAGAATCTATACAGTTTTTTAATTAATTAATTTAACCTTTATTTAACTAGGCAAGTCAGTTAAGAACAAATTCTTATTTACAATGATGGCCTACATCGGCAAACCCAGACAATGCTGGGGCAATTGTGTGCCGCCCTATGGGACTCCCAATCACGGCCGGTTGTGATACAGCCTGGAATCGAACCAGGGTCTGTAGTGATGCCTCTAGCACAGATGCAGTGCCTTAGACCACTGCGCCACTCGGGAGCCCACATGGTATATTCCCCAAATAATATCTTGATTGATGGCCAATATGAACCTATTTTGAGGATAGGAGGTCCGTTAGGTGCATGAAAAGATTATCCATATGGAATGCGTGAACAATACTGTAAAGGCTAATACTATAATTAATGTGATTAGTAAGCTCTGGTATTCAACACCTGTTGTATTCGCCACATGTGACAAATAACATTTTATTTGATATAGCCTACAAACTCACAGCTTCCTTATCAGAGAAGTTGAGACAATAAGCCTAAATGATGCTAAATGAGTCCTCTGCAGATTACATGCTAAAACATGCTCAGTAGCAGCTGATTAGTCTGTCTGGTCATTAGCTCTATTTCCTTTCTGAAATGTTTTTACATTCATAAACAGGCCATCTGCATAGCATTATGACAACATGACACAGCCAAATGAGATCAAACTAATAAGGTCCTGGCAATGTCCCAATTGCCCAAATCGTTGAAAAGGCTGTCAAATTTACTGTTAAAAAGTAAGAGACCAGGTGGAAGGCTCAGTGTGTTGTCTTCAACAGGGAGGTGCACTGTTAGGTGGCACTATGGAAGGGCTAACCTATTTCTTTCTCTGTCTGCCTCTCTATCGGTCTCTCTGTTGGTCTCTCTATCTGTATCTCTGTCGGTCTCTCTCTCTCTGTTTGTGTGTCTGGCTCTTTCTGTCTCTCTCCTTCTCTGTATTAGAGGTCGACCGATTTATGATTTTTCAACGCAGATACCAATACCGATTATTGGAGGACCAAAAAAAGCTGATACCGATTATTCGGCCGATTTTTATATATATATATATATATATTTGTAATAATGACAATTACAACAATTCTCTATGAGCAATGAACACTTTTATTTTAACTTAATATAATACTTAAATAACATCTATTTAGTCTCAAATAAATAATGAAACATGCTCAATTTGGCGTTTGGCAAAGTAGGCTGTGATTCGATGATAAATTAACAGGCACCGCATTGATTATATGCAACGCAGGACAAGCTAGTTAACCTAGTAATATCATCTACCATGTGTAGTTAAACTATCTTCACATAATCACTAGTTAACACTAGCTAGCAACTTACCTTGTCTCCTTGCTGCACTCGCGTAACAGGTGGTCAGCCTGCCACGCAGTTTCCTCGTGGAATGCAATGTAATCGGCCATAATTGACATCCAAAAATGCAAATTACCGATTGTTATGAAAACTTGAAATCTGCCCTGATTAATCACCCATGCCGATTAATCGGTCAACCTCTACTCTGTATCCTCTTCTCCTGTGAGAACTGTTGTTACTGTATCACATCAGCCAAATGTTCAGGTCACTCTCCATCCCTTCCTTTATCCTCCTTTCACTTTTAGAGAATGACCATATTTAACTGTGTAAGCCTTTGTGTCATCTGAGGTGTACAGTATATCCCTGTGCCTGCCTGTGGGTGAGTGGGTGTGTAAGAACCGGTAGGATCCGAGGCACAAGACGAGAGGTCTATCCAATTAAAACTGGGTACATTATTTACCTTCAGAGGTAAATGTATCAAACCTGTCACGACTTCCGCCGAAGTCGGTCCCTCTCCTTGCTCGGGCGGCGTTCGGCTGTTGACGTCACCGGTTTTCTAGCCATCGCCAATCCACTTTTCATTTTTCCATTGTTTTTGTTTTGTTTTACACACCTGGTTTCAATCCCACAATTACTTGTTCATTATTTAACCCTCTGTTCCCCCCATGTTTGTTTGTGAGTGATTGTTTTATTGTATTGCGGTCTGTATTTGTGGGCTTGGATATTTTTGACGTTTGTTATATTACTGAGTTAAATTTGCTATATTTACTCATATCTGCTGTCCTGCGCCTGACTCCTCTACACCAGCAACTGTCACGTTCAGGCCTGAGAAGACAGGCTGGCGTGTTTAGTTTTTGTTTTGGTGTAGGGTTTTTTCTGTTCTAGGTTATCTATTTCTATGTTGGGGTAATGGTTCCCAATTAGAGGCAGCTGAGTGTCGTTACCTCTAATTGGGAACCATATATATGTTTGTAGTTTGCACTAGGGGTTTGTGGGTTATTGTTTATGCATAGCTAAAGTGTTTTGTCTATGTTATATGTTGCGATTTTCGTTCGTTTTGTTGCGCCTTGGTCTGTCCGTTCAGAAGATCGTGACAAGCAACACACAGACGCATTACAAAACCAGTTGCCTTGATAAATGTTTTTTTATTGTTGTGCACTCTCCTCAAACAATATAATGGTATTTTATCACTGTAATAGCTACTGTAAATTGGACAGTGCAGTTAGATTAACAAGAATGTAAGCTTTCTGCCCATAAGACATGTCTATGTCCTGGAAAGTTTGTTGTTACTTACAACGTCATGCTAATCACATTAGCGCACGTTAGCTCAACTGTCCCGGTATAGGGACACCAATCCCGTAGCATGAGAATACAACATCTGATCCACAAATAGGCTGGGGAATCTGATAATGTATTAGTGTGGCAAGGTAAGGTGTTGACCACAAAGGGGATTACGTTTTAATTGGTCTTAAATTGCATTAGGAAATTATTGTTGGCATGCATTATATGGCCATTTCAGAGAGTATGAAAGGCAACATGTGCCATTTCAGAGAACATGTGGTTGGTTAGACTACCCTGCACTTATTTGTTCTTACTAGGCTGTGTAATGTAACAATACATGTGAGGTTATGTGCTAGTGCTACACATGTCATGACTGTCCACAAGAATCCAAATAGGTCAGATCAGGTTTGCAATAAATAACTTAAATCAGACCCCCTCTCACCCTAGAGGGGGAAGGAAGAACTAGTAGGGATTAACAACTCACGTCCTGTTGTAAATCAAAGGAGAAGATTCAGGTCTGCGCTCCCAAGATTCACCAAAGGAATGTCCTTTGTTTCAACAGACTTTTTCCCGCTGAAACTCGAACATGTTCAAAAGCGAATACTGGAACAATATTTCTAACATAGAACGTGGGGAATGGTCAGAGGTGATCTATAGAACACTAATGTCATGTTGTTTGTTATTTTGTGATGACATTAAAATGTTATAAAGGAAATACTGTAACTTGGAAAGTATACCCACTACATATACAAAGTTTACATACTATGCGTTGTGCATGTAAAATGAAAAATTGTGAAAGTGTTTTTGTAAAGAGAGGGATGTGATGTGAGAAGCTATAAGAGATCATTGTTTTCCATAAACTTTGCACAGTGAGTAGTTACTGCCCTGAGTGAGGTCAGAGAGCATGTCAGCCTGCCGGAACCGCCACTTTTGAGCAAACTGTATAAATGATGGGTTAAGAAAAAAACACATCAGACCAGAAAGACGTGAAGCTGCAACTGCAGGTTTAAAGTGGTTTGCACTGAATCTCAACATGGGGTAAAGACGATAAACTCACCTCCCGGACAATCCCTGGTATGGCTGATTAGCTGTCCTAAGTAAAGTATCTAAGTAAAGCGAATTTAAGTAGGACCATTCTGTTACTCTGCTCAAACCATCGTATTACGCTACTCTCATCACCCCACTGGGAAACAATCGATACGATCTTCAAAGAAGCATCTTCAAGAGCGAATGTAAGGAAAATCAACTCTGTAGTTCTGTTCAGGATTACACAACAAGTGACCGGATACAGGACAACTACAAAGGAGGACAACAGTAGAAGACGTTTTGGAACCATTTTGGACAATCAGAGCCTTACAAGTGTTCCGCGAAAAGGCCCAACCCCTTTCCAAGGGGGCAAACCGTGACATTTCACGTAAATACATTCATGATTTCTAACTCAAAGCAGGCGGCAGTTCGTGTGGAAAGTATATGGTTATTGTAGGTGAGAGTAGTTTCTGAATGTACCAATGTTAAGTGTCTCTGTCCCTCTCTCTCTCCCGCTCAATCTCTTCTTTAACAAGTAGCCATGTTGTCATTCTGCTAGGGACCTGTTTTCAGCATATTAACGATGCAAAGTGTGCATGTTTACTCTGTGTTCCCATTTAATTAACTAGTAAATAAATAAGTAAACCAATTAGTGTAGTACTGAATCATAAGCAAGGCTCTGGTTTTTGCAGATGCAAGGAGGTTACAACTGTTCAGAATGATGATATGATACGAGTTTATGATTAATAAGTGGACTGTTTATAGATGTGATAGGTAAAGACCTTTCAGAATTTAATTTGGGAGATGGTAATTCTTTAAAGAACCACTCTCGTGGTGCCCCAGAACCTAATGAGTTAATTGTTACATGATTATTTTAATTGGGTAACAATTAAACATAGTTAGTTATTTCGATAAATAACAGTTAAAGTTAAAGTCAAGTCACGACACGTGTATGGTTGCTAGCATGAGGGGAGGGGAAATTTAGTGGCCTCATTCTTCACTGAGTGTACAGCAAATGCTTTGTTTTCATACGCACAGAATCTCAAATTTGGAAGAATCTCCGATATAAAATATATTTTGATTTGTTTAACACATTTTTGGTAACTACATGATTCCATATGTGTTATAGTTTTTATGTCATCATTATTATTCTACAAATGTAGAAAATAGTCAAACTAAAGGAAAAACCCTTGAATAAGTAGGTGTCCAAACTTTTGACTGGTACTGTATATATTTTTTAAATGAATTGCTTACTAGATTTTCAGGTTATTACACTGGAAATTAATTGCATGGTATACAGTACATCCTATGCAATGGGCAAGTTGATTGGGCAAGTTGATTGACAGCTAGTCAGTCTAATGTATTGCTACTGAACAGTATATACTTTAGATGCCACTACTACTTTACTTTACTCTTCCACCACATTGTCTGATCTAAATTTTCCATATCAAAGCTGCTCTCTATAGTCTGTCTTTAACATTTCCTAAACACCCAGAGGTTGTGTTTGAAATGGCACCCTATTTCCTATATAGTGCCCTGTGGCCCCTGGTCAAAAATAGGGCACTATATAGGTAATGGGCTACCATTTGGAACACATCCAGAGACTGGGATAGATATCAGATGGGTGCTCCTTAGGACAGGTGTTTTGTGGAGCTGTTATCTTGTTTTTGATCTAGTTGCACCAGAGTGGAATTATGTGTTGATCAAGGGGAATCCTCGGGTCTTTCAGCATTATCCCAGCTCTATCACATTGGGATTATGTTGAAGCTTATTAAGCTTCACCTTATTACTTGCAAGCAATATGAGAGTCGGATTAAGATTTAGCCCATGACAATACAAACAGGATAAATCTGAGAGAGTGGACTATATGAGGTAACAGAGGTATTATAGAGGTAGAGATGAAAAAAAATGGATGATCAGGATTAATAATCATAATATGTCACCTCCTGGCCATAGATCATTGGTGTTTTTGGTCAGGATGTAATCAGGGGTGTTTTTGGTTCTATGTTTATAATTCTATGTTGGTTGGTTTGGGTTCCCAATTAGAGGCAGCTGTTAGTCGTTTAAGTTTAAGTTTAAGTTGATTCCCTGCCCCACTTGCCTGTTGGGTTATTGTTTGTAGTTGTGTGTGTACCGGCGTGTGCCACACCTGCGTGACGGTTTGTTTCATTGTTTTGTCCAGTTTGCATTTAAATAAAGTATGTATACTGGAAACCTCACTGCGTCTTGGTCCGCTCCACCAGAGAACTGTGACATAATAATGATTTAGTCTTTTTGGAGAGTTCTAAATTACAAAAATGGAATGTACTCTATAGTTTCCCTATTCTATGAAATACAGGACATAACCTGGCATGTACTTCGCTGTAATGCAGTAAGTGTTACTAAAGATCTCTCCGGTACAGTAGTAGGCTTTTTATTGGCTCGATCCTTAAAGTGGAATGGGATAGTGTTAGAGATTAAAGTTTATCATGCTGTCACATAAGCGGTTGGTGTTGCTGTAACAACAGGAGATGGAGAGAGGTGTTCAGGGGCTATTCTATTCCAGTAGTGGCCTACTGTCTGTCAATTGCCAGAGGCAGTTTAGTTAGCATCAACCAAAAAGGTACTATATTATTTTCCTACACAAATGATCCTGCTGCTTGAAGTCAGTGAACTAGCTGGCTCTCATCCTATTTCTCTCTCATGTAATGCGATCAATGCACCACTGACTTTATGCTCTGTCAGATAAAGCCAATGCATACTTATCCCCGGCCTCACTCCAAGATGGCACTGGAGATCAATAAATAGTGTCTTCCATGGACAGGGTATACACAGGGCGGAAAGGGAGGATGGCCAGAGCATTTAACCTCTTCCTGTGTGTGCACATTAAATGCCCTACACAGCAGTTGTTCAGTACTAAATGAGGGGACATAAATAAACATATTTTGGAGTCATCGTGATGATGATAAATCTTTTGTTTTGCATTTTTTGGAATCACATTACCAACTTTTACACAGGAATAGATTGCCTACATTCAGCTGGATGTTTATTATGCCTATATTTGATGTACAGTATTCACACCCCTTGACTTTTTCCACATTTTGTTGTGTTACAGCCTGCATTTAAAATGGATTCAATTGAAAAAAAAATTGTCGCTGGCCTACACACAATACCCCATAATGTCAAATAATGTAAAATGTATAAAAAATGAAAATGTCAAAAAGTATTCAACCTCTTTGTTATGGCAAGCCTAAATAAGTTCAGCAGTGACAATTGGCTTAAGAAGTCACATAATACGTTGCATGGACTCAATCTGTGTGCAATGATAGTGTTTAACATAATTTATTATGACTACCTCGTCTCTGTACCCCACACATACAGATAATTGTAAGGTCCCTCATTCGAGCAACACATTTCAAACACAGATTCAACCACAAAGACCAGGAAGTTTTTCAAAGAAGGGCGCCTATTGGTAGATAGGTAAAAATGAAGAAAGCAGACATTGAATATCCCTTTGAACATGGTGAAGCTATTAATTACACTTTGGATGGTGTATCAATACACCCAGTCCTTACAAAGATACAGGGATCCTTCTTAACTCAGTTGCCGGAGAGGAAGGAAACCACTCAGGGATTTCACCATGAGGCCAATGGGGACTTGACAATAGTTTAATAGCTGTGAAAGGAGAAAGGGATGGATCAACAACATTGTAGTTACACCACAATATTAACCTAACTGACAGAGTGAAAAGAAGGAAGCCTGTACAGAATAAAAATATTCCAAAACATGCATCCTGTTTGCAACAAGGCATTAAATTAATACTGCAAAATAATTGTCAAAGCAATTCACGATTTGTCCTGAATACAAAGTGTTATGTTGTACTGGATTTGCCCCAAATGTTACTGAGTACCACTCTCCATATTTTCAAGCATAGTGGTGGCTGCATCATGTTATGGGTATGCTTGTAATCATTAAGGAGTGGGGAGTTTTTCAGGATAAAAAGGAAACGGAATAGTGCTAAGAAAAGGCAAAATCCCAGAGGAAAACCTGGTTCAGTCTGCTTTCCACCAGACACTGGGAGATGAATTCACCTTTCAGCAGGACAATAACCTAAAAGGCCTGGAGTTGCTTACCAAGAAGACAGTGAATGTTCCTGAGTGGCAGAGGTACTGTTTTGATTTAAATCAGTGTCACGTGTGCTCCCTCTCTGGCCTCTAGGTCACCAGGCTGCTCGTTATGGCGCACACCTGTCACCATCATTACGCGCACCTGCGCATCATCAGACTCACCTGGACTCCATCACCTCCCTGATTACCTTCCCTATATATGTCACTCCCTTTAGTTCCTTCCCCAGGCGTTATTGTTTCTGTTTCTTGTCTGTGTGCTGTTAGTGTTTCTTGTTTTGTACTATGTTCCATTTATTTTATTTCTTCCCGACTCTCAGCGCACTCGTTACAATAAGCTTGAAAATATATGTCAAGACCTGAAAATGGTTGTCTAGCCATGATCAACAATCAATTTGACAGAACTTGAAGAATTTTGAAATTAATAATGGACAATGTTGCACATCCAGGTGTGGAAAGCGCTTAGAGCCATACCCAGAAAGATTCACAGCTGTAATTGCTGATCTAACATGTACAGTATTGACTCTGGGAGTTGAATAGTTATCAACTCAAGATATACGTATTAGTGTTTTATTTTTCATGTTGAATTTTTTTTTAGTATTTTTCTTCCACTTGACATTTGAGTATTCTGTGTAGACCGTTGAATGAAATGACAATTAAATCAATTTTAATCCCACTTCATAACGCAACAAAATGTGGAAAAAGTAAAAGGGTGTGAATACTTTTGAAGGCATTGTATATGATTGCGAACAGTATATTGCTGCTGAACACAGAGCAGAGAGAGCTACAATTGTCTTTTTGGCTTTCAAATCGTTTTCTTTTCCTCCAGGGAATGGGCTGTCGTGTGTGCGTGCGTGTGTGCTCGTGTGTGTGCGCGTGTAAGTGCCTGCTATTGTGCATGTTTGTGTGTGCGTGTGTTTTGTAGGCGTGTGTGTGGTCTCTGAAGGTAACTCAGTACAATCTCCAATGAATCACAAGCCCTGTGTGACTGTGGCTGTACATGGTAATTCCCCTCCACTAGGTTCCTGATGGGCAGTCTGAGTGGTCTCAGTCTACAGTAACATGTGACTGACACTACACAAAGCACTGGTATCACTTGACAGAGCTGATACCATAGAGAATGTATTTTTCTATTCTAGGGTCCCCTAGAAATATGTTGTGTTAAAGAGCAAATGACTGCAAGTTGAAGATAAGTCTGTTAAGAGTATTTGTACATGCAAAATGTATGACCCAAGAAGCTTTACTGAAAGTTGATATTCAGACAGATAGGGCTGGTAAGATTTAGCCTAAACAAGTACATTGAGAACATTTTGTATGCTAGGCTATATTTAGTGAGTATGAGATTAAATTAATACAACATTTCGTCTCATACTGTGACTTGCTCACACTTGTGTGAAATCTTTCCTGGAGAGCATGGCCGTGGGAAGTAGGGGTGCTGGAGGTGCTGCAGCATCCTCTGATGAATGTAAATCTTTTTTCCAAAATTATATAAAAAAAGTATTTTGCCAAAATACTACACCAGAGAACATAATTTAGCCACAGGCGATCAATAGCTTCTAAAAAATAACTGTGGATTTATCACAAGCACATACAGTCGGGAATGCTGCAATTTGGGAAGTACGAGTGCTAAATATAGAAAAGCTTGCTGCTTTGTGGTCATACACATATAATCCAAAGGGTTTTGGAACCACTGACCCTGGCAATTTGACAATTAAACTCATGGATACACTAGCAATGGATGCTAGTTCCGACTTGAATGGGAACTGCCATCTGTGGATTATATTTCTATGGTTGGTTGCGGCTGTCAGTTTGCCTTTCTGAAAATGTGTAAATACATTTGCTGGAAAAAATGTTCAGCTTAGAAGACAATGCTGTTCGCTCAAATTGGGAGTTGATACATTTTGCTTCTACAGGTAGATTAGTCCTCAATTTTTTGCAGCATTTGCTTTCAAAGTAGCTTACCTTGAGATAGGCTATCGGCCATCACCGGTGAGTAGTCTAGGTTTCATCTTCATCATTGGGTGAGTCAGTTCCACTGGAAAGTTTATTTAGTAGCCTACAGTACCATATATACCAGTCAAAAGTTTGGACACCTACTCATTCAAGGGTTTTTCTTTATTTGTACTATTTGCTACATTGTAGAATTGGGTTCTCAATTGGGTTGAGGTCGGGTGATTGTGGAGGTCAGGTCATCTGATGCAGCACTCCATCACTCTCCATCTTGGTGAAATAGCCCTTACACAAACTTTTGGCTTGTACTGGTATTATAAAATTGATTCAATTGTTTTTTTTTTCTCGTCGATCTACATACAACACCCCATAATGACAAAGCAAAAAAAGTTTTTTAGAATTTTTTTGCAAATGTATTACAAACAAAAAACTGAAATCTCTCATTTACATAATATTCATACCCTTTACTCAGTACTTTGTTGAAGCACCTTTGGCAGTGATTACAGAATCGAGTCTTCTTGGGTATGACGCTTCAAGCTTGGCACACCTGTATTTGGGGAGCTTCTCCTATTCTTCTCTACAGATCCTCTCAAGCTCTGTCAGGTTGGATGGGGAGCGTTGCTGCACAGCTATTTCCAAGCCTCTCCAGATATGTTTGATCGGGTTCAAGTACGGGCTTTGGCTGGGCCACTCAAGGACATTCAGAGACTTGTCCCGAAGCCAGTCTTGCGTTGTATTGGCTGTGTGCTTAGGGTCGTTGTCCTGTTAGAAGCTGAACCTTCGCCTCAGTCAGGTCCTGAGTGCTCTGGAGCAGGTTTCCACCAATGATCTCTCTGTGCTTTGCTCCTTTCATCTTTGCCTCAATCCTGACTAGTCTCCCAGTCCCTGCTGCTGAAAAACAACCCCACAGCATGATGCTGCTACCACTGTTCTTCACCGTAGAGATGGTGCCAGGTTTGCTCCAGACTAGACGCTTGGCATTCAGGCCAAGGAGTTCAATCTTGGTTTCATCAGACCAGAGAATCTTGTTTCTCATGGTCTGAGAGTCTTTAGGTGTCTTTTTGCAAACTCCAAGCGGGCAGTCGTGCCTTTTACTGAGGAGTGGCTTCCGTCTGGCCAGTCTACCATAAAGGCCTGATTGGTGGAGTGCTGCAGAGATGGTTCTGGAAGCTTCTCCCATCTCCACAGAGGAACTCTAGAGCTCTGTCAGAGTGACTATATGGTTCTTGGTCACCTTCCTGACCAAGGCTCTTCTCCCCCGGTTACTCAGATTGGCTGGGCGGCCAGCTCTAGGAAGAATCTTGGTGGTTCCAAACTTCTTCCAATTAAGAATGATGGAGTCCACTGTGTTCTTGGGGACTTTCAATTCTGCAGACAGTTTTTTGTACCCTTCCCCAGATCTGTGCTTCAACACAATCCTGTCTCGGAGCTCTACGGACATTTTGTTCGACCACATGGCTTGGTTTTTGCTCTGACATGCTCCTTCAACTGTGGGACCAAATATAGGCAGGTGTATGCCTTTCCATTTCATGTCCAATCAATTGAGTTTACCACAGGTGAACTCCCAAGTTTTAGAACAACCACTGTGATTATTATTATCTGACCTTGCTGGTCATCTATGAACGTTTGAACATCTTGGCCATGTTTTGTTATAATCTCCACCCAGCACAGCCAGAAGAAGACTGGCCACCCCTCAGAGCCTGGTTGCTCTCTAGGTTTCTTCCTAGGTTCTGCCCTTTCTAGGGAGTTGTTCTTCTACATCTGCATTGCTTGCTGTTTGGGGTTTTAGGCTAGGTTTCTGTACAGCACTTTGTGACATCGGCTGATGTAAAAAGGGCTTTATAAATACATTAAATTTGAAATTTGATTGATAGAAACATCCCAATGGAGGATCAATGAAAACAGCATGCATTTGAGCTCTATTTCGAGTCTCATAGCAGAGGGTCTGAATACTTATGTAAATATGATATTTCTGTTTTTTATTTTTAATACATTTGTTAAAATAAAAATATAAACAGTTTTTGCTTTGTCATTATGGGGTATTGTGTGTAGATTGCTGTGGATACTTTTTTTATTAAATACATTTTATAATAAGGCTGTAATGTAACAAAATGTGGGAAAAGTCAAGGGGTCTGAATACTTTCCGAAGGCACTGTATATACTGTATATACAAGTATGTGGACACCCCTTCAAATGAGTGGATTTGGCTATTTTAGCCACACTCGTTGCTGACAGGTGTATAAAATCGAGCACACAGCATGCGATCTCCATAAACTAACATTGGCAGTAAAATGGCCTTACTGAAGAGCTCAGTTACTTTCAACATGGCACTGTCATAGGATGCCACCTTTCCAACAAGTCAGTTCGTCAAATTTCTGCCCTGCTAGAGTTGCCCCATTTAACTGTAAGTGCTGTTATTGTGAAATCAAAACATCTAGGAACAACAACGGCTCAGCCACAAGCTCACAGAACGGACCGCTGAGTGCTGTAGCGCATAGCGCGTAAAAAACGTCTGTCCTCAGTTGCAACACTCACTACTGAGTTCCAAACTGCCTCTGGAAGCAACATCAGCACAGGAACATCAGCACAGGAACTGGAGGAATAATGGTCTGGGGCTGTTTTTCATGGTTCGGCTAGGCTACAGCATACAATGACATCCTAGATGATTCTGTGCTTTGTGACAACCATTTGGGGAAGGCCCTTTCCTGACCTCAACCCCATCGAACACCTTTGGGATTAATTGGAACGCCGACTAGAGGTATTTTTATAGCCTGTTAGAAGAAGGCCCTGGATTGGATTCGCGATGCCTTTGCATCAGGGCTTGACTCACTTCTAGCACTAGTTAGCTATCTGTTATCTCTCTATTTGCGTTCGGTTTGCGCCCCACCACCCCCTCAATAATCAAAAGAGTGTGTTGTGTTGTCCACCATATTTCATATGTTTGGAATTTGGTTAACCGCCATTAAAGCTCCAGTTTCTAACGGGTTGCTGTAATCTTCAATGCACACTGTCTGCACAGGTGTTGTTTAAAAAAGCGCTCTCTCTCTTTCTGTGTGCTGTGGCGGCACAGGCATGCACAGATGGAATGGTGCATGATTGAACAGCCTCATTAAGTGGAGCAACTCTGAAATCCCTGATGTGGAATTTCCATTCCAGAACCATTGTAGAACATAGAACTAGGTAACAGCCGTGATGTCTCCCAGGCTAAGCACCCCAATATGCATCAACTTTGGGGTGGCAGGTAGCCTAGTGGTTAGAGCGTTGGACTAGTAACTGAAAGGTTGCAAGATTGAATCCCCGAGCTGACAATGTAAAGATCTATCGTTCTGCCCCTGAACAAGGCACTGTTCCTTATGCCGTCATTGAAAATAAGAATTTGTTCTTAACTGACTTGCCTAGTTAAATAAATGTTAAAAACTTAAAAAACTATCACCAGTGTCCTCAAAGCGCCCATAATTCATGATTGCCTCTGTGAGCCTCCTGCTAAACTGAATGAAACAAATAGGCCATTAAAACGTCAGGTACTTCTTATGTCACCCCCGGACATATGGGAGACACACCAAATCATATCAATTCCTCTCTCAAGGCAGCTGAACACATTGAAGGCATAAAAGGAAAGCAGATATGAATCAAAAGTGGCAAATTGCCTGTACCGCCGTACCGGCATATCCAGCGGAGTTGCAAGTCTCCCGCCCTAGGTTCTCAGCACTGACTGAAGGTAGATTGCTTATCTGCAGACAGCTTGAGGAATGAATGTTCTCCATGAGAAAGGTGCTATTAACTTTTACACACAAGAGTGGTTGTGTAAATACATCTTGAGCTCTGCACAATTTGGCCTCAACTTGACATAATTTACCTGTCTGCTTTTGATTCCATACAGGAAATAGGACAGGCACCAATATATGATCAGGTTTAAAAGTGAAATACAATTAATTGGTCTCTTTAGAGATGTGTAGGTCATTAGGTCACTATTTAAAAAAAAAAAAGAAATACATTTAAACAGACATAAAAATAATTTTGCGATATTAATCATACTTTCAAAAACTCAATGCATGGTTGCTAGGAGATTAGGAGTTTCCATAGAAACAAAATGCAGGTGCATGGCCCTGTTCTTAGTCCTATCTATGGGTTTGAAAGACATGGCGTAATGTGGGATTAATACATGTAACCTGTGATTATATTACTTCACAATAAGGGTCTCCGTAAGGCTTTCTCCCGTCGTCATTAGCTTATTCTTCACAATAACGTATGATCATTGTTTAACCTTTAATGGGATGGCTTTCTTCAGCAGCATTATCTTAGAGCTGCCAGGATACACACTACACAGATATTCCTCACTAAGGTGTTATACATTTTTTTAAACATTTTATTTATTACATTTATTTGGTAGGGACAATGCACAACACAAATTAAGTCTCACTGTGAAATTGTTATAGCTTGAGTGTTGCAAAAGTGTTTGGGTGTTATACGGGATATTGGGGTGCTTAATCTGAGGTTGTATAACTTCTTAAGGATCCGCCCCTTTTTTTCAATTTTCGCCTAAAATGACATACCCAAATCTAACTGCCTCAGGCCCTGAAGTAAGGATATGCATATTATTGGTACCATTTGAAAGGAAACACTTTGAAGTTTGTGGAAATGTGAAATGATTGTAGGAGAATATAACACAATAGATCTGGTAAAAGATAATACAAAGAAAAAAACCAACAGTTCTTTAGTATTTCTTTTGTACCATCATCTTTGAAATGCAAGAGAAAGGCCATAATGTATTATTCCAGCCCAGGTGCAATTTATATTTTGGCAACTAGATGGCAGCAGTGCATGTGCAAAGTTTTAGACTGATACAATGAACCATAGCATTTCTGTTCAAAGTTTTGTACCAAGACTGCCCAAATGTGCACTCTCCTCAAACAATAGCATGGTATTCTTTCACTGTAATAGCTACTGTAAATTGGACAGTGCAGTTAGATTAACAAGAATAGAATTTCAGCTTTCTGCCAATATCAGATATGTCTATGTACTGGGAAATGTTCTTGTTACTTGCAAACTCATGCTAATCGCATTAGCCTACGTTAGCTCAACCGTCCCGTGGAAGGGACACCGATCCCAAGAAAAAAGTGTAAGAAAAAAGTGTTTTTCAGTTTGTTTCACCAAGGCATGGAGAGTTTTAAGAATATGTAATAGGAGATATGGTGGCAGTGCTATCCCCACAAGTCCCCTGTCTTTCACCTGTGTCAAGGTGATTTGCTGTCAGAATTGGTTGTTGAATTTTTCATTCCTAGTTCGTGATCTTCTTCTTGAGCCTGCTATCTTTTCTGTAGGTTTTGTGTCCCGATGAGCCTAGTGACAAGTGACATTCTGAACCTCAATCACAGTATTCTCATATCTCCCCTTGAACCCAATTTAAATTTCCAGAGAACGATTTTATATGTATGCTACAGTTGAATGGAGAAAAGACAGTAATGGCACAGCCATAAGAGTGGGCACACTTTGGGTGAATCTCAAAGTGTTTCCTTGTTCCGTCCTCCCTGCCTCTTTTTCAAAATGCCAGAAGGAAATGAGTTGTCTCTTCAAAATCCTCTCCTCACTTCCCTCTGATGTTTTGAAAAAGAGGCGTAGAGAGGATTAAGTATAGAGGATGTGAGGAAGCGAGTAAATGGAAATTCACCCTTGGTCCTTGGGAGGAAATAGTTATGGTAATCTGACCTCTTATCATGGTTCAATACCAATAAGTGGTTGCCACAAGAATATTTTGAATAGAAAAATGGTCCCCCATTGAAATGTGATGACATGAAAGAAAGTGAAACTGATTTCACTGATTGAACACAAATAAGTATGTCTTGGTCTAAGCCACTCCAACATTCAAGCCTCGATCATCTTATGAGCAGTTTCCATGTAGATGTGTCAATATATTCTCAGTTGTGAGTCAGGGTGAGGTAAGTTGACGAGCTCTCCAAACTAGTGACACCTATGCTTTTCTTCTCTCTCTCCCTTTCTCTATCAGAATGTGACCTCAAATCCACTGATATAACTGGTAGGGCTGGGACGATACCAGTGTCACGATACTCGTTAGTATTGTGGCAAGGAGAGAAAACAAGCGGATTTAACTTCTTATGTTGTCATCCAGTCACATTTGTTTATTTTCCAAGCTATATCACACAATATTTTACATACAGCAGTTTTTTTGGGGTAAAATATTGTGATATTTTCACAGCCCTAATAACTGACCTTCTGTATTTTACACTGCCACTACAAACCAACGAATCACCTGAAAACAGCCTTTGTGGCATTAATATGAGTCAGAAACATTTGTTTATAGTGTCAAAACTGACTGCAAAGGATCATTTTTGTCATAAGGTCAGTCTTGTCTAAAACAGAGTTTGGAACCTAGCTAGCTAGCTGGCTAACTTTAGCCTACCGTAATACAACTCAGATTTGGCTTGAAACACAATGCCATTTCAAAAGAATGCAAATAATTAGTAGGAAAACCTTTTGTCATGATTCTGATGTTGCCAGATTGACTTTAGATGCGTTAAAACTTTAGCCAGCTAACTCAGATTGAGGGGACAACTGTATTTTAGCTAGCTAACATTAGCATTGCTAGCTATTTTTGACAAACTTTGCTAATAACAGTAATGGAAACAATGCAATCTCTCTAAAGTAAATTTGATTACATCCTAATATGGCAAAGTTGTTTCCTACTAATTATTTGCCTACTCTAGCAATGTCATCGTATTTCCATGCCACTCTAAGTTAGTGTAATTTATAGGGCTGGGAATTGCCAGGGACCTCACAATATGATATTGTCACAATATTTAGGTGCCGATACGATATGTATTGCGATTCTATATGTATTGCGATTTGATACTATGATTCTATTGCGTTTTGATGTTCTAAACATTTTGCTGCAGAGGGACGAGCGAGCCATGAGAAAACACATTTTGATCAGTCACAGCTCATCATTTGTACAAATACAGAAGGTAACCCACTTCATTACTTTGAAACATTTGATAACCCAATTCTGAAACAGAATAGATGTAAACTGACATTGTTTGTTGATTATTTTCTACTTCTTAGAGGCTCGCTGTGTTCACCATTCTATTTTACTTCACATTTTATGATATCTGAAGTGAAATAGAAAGGTGAATGCAGCAATCAGGTTAGTTCCACCAGGATAATCATAACCACCTTTGATAATGTAATCAGTGCTCTGTGTGTGTGTTTGTGTGTTACCGACCAGTATCTTTGATGAGGGGCTAGGAGCTGATCTACGGTGCTATGCCCATCAATGGGGCTCTGGAAAAGGCCGCACCTCCATAGTATATGTTTGTGTGTCAGATATCACAATCCCTAACTGCCATTGGTAATAGAACAGTGACTGTGGGTATGTGTTCACAGATGCATGAGATGAGAGAAAACTGGCACTCAACACATCCACACAACACACCCACAATGAGGTGATTATTAATAATACAGTACAGCAGAAATGTCCAGTAATAGCAACACCCTTTTCATTCCATGTATCACTGATGAACTCTGCCTCAACTCTGCCTATGTCTTTATATGGACTGGAGATGCTTTTGCCAGATGGGGAGACCATAATTGGTTAGGTTTCATCAGACATGTTCAAACTTGAACATAGTACCTGTTTGTGTGTCCGATGTGACCTATCCTAACTGCCATTGGTAATAGAACAGTGACTATGTGTGTATTTGTTCACAGACTGTCCAGACTGTCAGACGGGCTTGATACTGAATCGAAAGAGACCTGGCACTTGACTAGACACAACTTTGAATTGTATTGTCTTTTTTATTATTCAATTGTATGGTATTAGTCCATATGATAAGGGAGAAACACTGTATATTCTGCACCAGGATCAGAGAACTCCTGTTGTGTACGGGTCACCACAGAGAAAGGTATGACCACTCTGACATGTTTGCCAAGGTAGCCCCATTACAACCAGACAAAATGCCAATAGGCACAGTATCTGTATCGGCTGGGAATGACAATGAAAGATAAAAAAATGCACATTGTCTTAGTAGCAGAACTATTATAGTAAAACATTTAAATATTCCATTTACTTATGTATTCAGACACTTTACTCAGTATTATGTTGAAGCACCTTTGGCAGCGATTACAGCCTTGAGTCTACAAGCTTGGCACACCTGTATTTGGGGAGTTTTTTCCATTCTTCTCTGCAGATCCTCTCAAGCTCTGTCAGGTTGGATGGGGAGAGTCACTGCACAGCTATTTCCAGGTTTCTCCAGAGATGTTCGAACAGGTTCATGTCTGGGCTCTGGCTGGGCCACTCAAGGACATTCGGAGACTTGTCCCCGAAGTCACTCCTGCGTTGTCTTGGCTGGGTGCTTAGGGTCGTTGTCCTGTTGGAAGCTGAACCTTCGCCCCAGTCTGAGGTCCTGAGCGCTCTGGAGCAGGTTTTCACCAAGGATCTCTCTGTACTTTGCTCCATTCAGCCTTCCCTCGATCCTGACTAGTCTCCCAGTGCCTGCCGCTGAAAAACATCCCCACAGCATGATGCTGCCACCACCATGCTTCACCATAGGGATGGTGCCTGGTTTCCTCCAGACGTGACACTTGGCATTCAGGCCAAAGAGTTCAATCTTGGTCTTTAGGTGTCTTTTGGCAAACTCCAAGCGGGCTGTGATGTGCCTTTTACTGAGGAGTGGCTTCCATTTGGCCACTCTACCATAAAGGCCTGATTGTTGGAGTGCTGCAAAGAGGGTTGTCCTTCTGGAAGGTTCTCCCATCTCCACAGAGGAACTCTGGACCTCCTTCAGAGTGACAATCAGGTTCTTGGTCACCTCTCTGACCAAGGCCCTTCTCCCCTGATTGCTCATTTTGGCTGGGCGGCCATCTCTAGGAAGAGTTTCTGGTTCAAAACTTATTCCATTTAAGAATGATGGAGGCCACTGAGTTCATGGGGACCTTCAATGCTGCAAAAAAAAACAATTGTACCCTTCCCAACATCTGTGCCTCGACACAATCTTGTCTCGGAGCTCTATGGACAATTCCTTTGAACTCATGGCTTGGTTCTTTCTTTGACATGCACTGTTAACTGTGGGACCTTAAATAGAAAGGTGTGTGCCCATTCAATTGAATTTACCACAGGTGGACTCCAATCAGGTATCAGAAACAACGGAAATAGGATGAACGTAAGCTCAATTTCGAGTCTCATGGCAAAGGGTCTGAATATATGTTTTAGACTTTTTATTAAAAAAAATTACTTTCTAAAAACCTGTTTTCGCTTTGTCATGATGGGGTATTGTGTGTAGATTTATATAAGGCTGTAACGTAACAAAATGCGGAAAAAGTCAAGGGGTCTGAATACTTTACGAAGGAACTGTATGTAAAGGTTTATTTCTTCTACACAGACCTGTTACTACATTTGAAAGTTATCGAAAACACATTAAATTCAGCAATTGCAGTATTTTCATATTACTCGGTAGGCTGTTGACTAAAGGTAATTTGCTGTCATTTGATTGCTGTTTTGTTTCATATTTTGTTTGTTGTGTTGTGTCCTCCAACATCTTACTATACATCTGCCTGTAATTATTGAATTCAACCTGCAGGAGGTTTGTTTGTTATGATTGAGTGGGGGGAAACTGTGGGCAAGGTTCTGACAGAGGGGTGTGTCTTGGTGGTGGCAAGGACACACCAAAGAAACACCAACATCAAACCTCACCCCCAAGCCAACTCACTTTTGGCTTCTGTCAAGGCCGCCTTTATTTCTTGAGCAGCAAACCAAAATACGAGGCCAAATCAGCTGGTGCTGTTCCCCTTTAAAAACGATGGATGCATGGTTAATATGATGAAAAGTAGTATTTTTCCAGGCACTGTATGATACTGAAAGCCATAGAGAAGTAGGATAATGGCTCGGTTGGAGTTGGCACTGCACTGGGGCTGATTTGAAAAGCCATTAGAATATTACTCTTCAGGGGGCTGGCTTGCTGTGTCATATCTGGTTACCATTTGAAGTGCTTCGCAGAGACAGATGGAAGAAGATCACCAGATCATTTTACCTTGCGTCATGTGGATTGGAACACACACACACACACACTTACACACTCTCACACACTCACAACCACTCCAGAGGAATGAGTGAGGGCATATTGTAGCCTCTTCCTTATCAACTATCATTATATCATTTAGGCTAGAAACATTGTGAGAGGTTTTGGAGAATGTTCCCAGTGGGCGGTGATAGGCTATAGTCCATCTCCCTATTAGGTCTGCTTTCCGATGGGGGCTGCTAGATAGACTGGAGCTGGTGGAGAGAGAATATAACGTCACAATGACATGAACCAGTGTCTGTTGAATGCGAGCAGCACCAGTAGGAGTGAGTGGGAGAGGAAATCAAAGGTGAACGCAGAATCTGCCGCAAAGCTTGTCTAATTTCAAAAGTTTTGGGATCAGGGTCTATATCTATCTCCTCCCTCTGCTTGCATAACAGTTACTGCACCTCTCGGCGCTGATGTGAACACAAACTGACTGCTATAAAATAACTGTCTCCTGATTTATTTGTGCTTAATGCGTTTGTAGTTGGGGGATGGCTTCCAGTAAAAAAATAAGATTTGTTTGAATGAAGAAAGAGGGATGTTTTGTTCAGTCTCCTTTAAGCATGTTGTTTCCCTTCAAGAGAAGCAGCAACAGTGTTAATTCACAAGGCTCTTGTGTAGAAGTGCATTTTGTTGTTTGAATCACTAAAGAACCTTATACGACACTCACACACTTTCTCTAACTGTTCTTGACGTTCATACAGTACCAGCATCAGTAAACGTACAAAGGTGTCAATCTCCTCACAACATATGATCGGGGTTAAACGTTGGTTCAGCGGTCGGGGTTAGAAAATAGTCGAAGCGAGTAATAAGCATTGATTTCAGGAAGGACTCAGTTGCCCCCACTGTTAATGAAAATGTTTGTGGTGTTATTTTTAACTGTGTGATTCATGTGCTACAGGATCGTTTGCCCACCTTTTTTTCTTTCTTTCTTTCTTTCTTTCTTTCTTTCTGTCTTTCTTTCTTGCATTCTGTCGGTCTCGCCCTCTTTCTGTCTGTCTCTCTTTCTGTCTGTCTGTCTCTCTTTCTGTCTGTCTTTCTGTCTGTGTGGAGGAGGGAAGGACTAGTTTTATGTAACCATCTCTGGAGGAGCCAAGCAGGGACTGTACTATACTGTAGCAGTAGAGTAGCAGCGCTCTCTCTTGTTTTCTCTCTGTCTCTCTCTTACTCTCTCTCTAGCTGCATCTCTCTCGCTGTCTCTCTCTTTCTTGCTTGCTGTCTCTCTCTCTCTCTCTCTCACTCTCTGTCTTTGTCTCCCCCTTCCTCCCTGGGAGGACAAGAGGCTTTTCTCTGTGCCTCTCTGCTCCTAATCCTTCCCCCATGAGCAAGTACCTTTATTCTCAGTAACAACACAGATTTAGAGGCTGCATCAGGTGCTGACATGAGCAGACCTACTGTAGAGAGAGGGAGAGAGGGAGATGCCTGTTGATCACATAGACTACAGTACAACTACAGCTGTTGTGGTGTGAGTGATATGGCTCTCATCAATGTTTCATGGAGATTGAGTGTGTATGGATGATTGTGAACCTCTCCTGCCCTTCATAGCAGCCTTGGGGTTGAAGCAATGCCAGAATACTATCTACTGTGTCATTTCGCTAATCTTGGGAGAACTTGTTTGTTGAGCTAAAGGGAAGGTTTTTAAATATGGACCAATACCTACCTACTGTTACCTAACCCCATTCAGTACACATTTGCGCAACCGCGCCATTCAAACGAGGCTGCAATGAAAACGAATGGGACTGTAGCGACTGTGTTGGCATCAAAATCTGGGGTGTGAACTACATTTCTATTCAAGCATTGATTGACATGGTAATGTCCTGATAGTATTGGAGAAAAGTTGAAAAAAACGGACCTCTCTGACGCTGTACGTTAAATTGTGACGTATCATGACGTAACGTACAGCACGCATAATGCAACTCATTCTGTCGTACAGCCTCTCTCCACCAGGTGTAGCGCTTCTCTTACAGATTAGAAACAAGAAAGGGACAGGGACAGGGTAAGGGGGGGATACCAAGTCAATTGTACATCTGAATGCATTCATTTTTTGTGTCATCACCGCAAGCCATCATGACTCTCAAAGCCGCGACAGCCGCTGTTTACTTCTGAAGATAACGTTAGCGCCGCCCCTAAATACCCAATTCAAATTTGACACGAACCTTCAAATAGGTATGTAATGACACATTATATAGACTCTTTATAGTGTTTTATTTACATTTTAGAGGTGATAAGTTGGACAGATCGGGTGAAAAAAGACGTTTCCCCACACATCTTATCTCCCCCTTTCCCTATCACGCAGTAGGTTTCGCTTCCCCACCCGTCATTTTTTAAAAGACCCGACAGAGCTCATTGCCTTCTTCAATCATGCAGAGACGGGCAGCATGAAGGTCTCGTCATTGATTTTGATGGAAAGGGGAGAAATTGTGCTTTACAATGGTATAGATATTACAGTTGACCCAAAGTATTACGTTTTTTGGGCGCTAAAATACGATCAATTGTGCGTTACAGCGAGATGTACAAAAGAGCGTTAGCTAACTATAGCCTATATGAACTTTTCATTAAAGAGTAGTGTCATTATAGTGTCATTATATTAATGTCACAAACCCTGCCACTCTTATGCTCTAGTAATCTCAGTAGGCCTATACTCTGTAATCCAGTCTAAGTGTGTGTCATGCATGTGTATGTGCCGTTATTGTAAAAAAATATATAATTGTGCATTCATGTCCAGAAATCTATGGGCAAAAATCAATGGAAAGTTTTGTTTAAATCAAAAGGGATGCTGTCAAAAAGTGATTGAATTCAAATAGATTTACCATGTCCTCTGCTTTCTCCTATTACTGCAGAAGAATAGTCAAGCTAGCCTGGAATCGAGAAGTCTTTGTCAGGCTATGATCAAGTTGCTTCACACATATGGTTGGAGATGTTTTGCAGAAATGCAGAAACTAAAGCATAGCAATTCAATCAGGAATTAGATTATTGAGTTTAAAACGCATAGATTATGGTCCCTGTTCAATTAACCGTGACAAGTTTTCAAGGAGAAGGCAAATACACTACATGACCAAAAATGTGGACACCTGCTCGTCGAACATCTCATTCCAAAATCATGGGCATTAATGTTGAGTTAGTCCCCACTTTGCTGCTAAAACAGCCTCCACTCTTCTGGGAAGAAATAAAGATTAAAAAAAAAAAAAAAAAAAAGGCTTTCCACTAGATGTTGGAACATTGCTGCAGGGACTTGCTTCCATTCAGCCACATGTGCATTAGTGAGGTCTGGCGCTGATATTTGTTGATTAAGCCAGGCTCGCAGTCGGCGTTCTAATTCATCCCAAAGGTGTTCGATGAGGTTGAGGTCAGGGCTCTGTTTAGGCCAGTCAAGTTCTTCCACACCAATCTTGAAAAACAATTATCCATATCCACATCGATGGGACAATTATCCGTATCCACATCGATGGGACAGCAGTGAAGAAGGTGGAACGTTTTAAGTTACTCAGCGTACACATCACTGACGAACTGAAATGGTCAACCCACACAGACAGTGTGGTGTAGAAGGCGCAACACAGCCATATAAAAAAATGAAATATTAAATCGTTTTTTCCCTCATCAATCTTCACACAATACCCCATAATGACAAAGCAAAAACAGGTTTTTGTCATAGCTCAGGATAATTCCCAGATGCAGACAGTTTCGAAGTAACAAAAGTGTATTACGAAAACAGGGGGCAGGCAAACGACAGGTCAAGGGAAAACAGAGGTCAGTAATCCAGAGCAGAGTCCGAAAGGTAGAGAACGGGAGGCAGGCTCAGGGTCAGGGCAGGCAGAGGTCTGTAATTCAGGGTGGTATGAGAAGGTACAGACCGGCAGGCAAGGAAAAACGCTGGTAGGCTTGACGAAACAAAACGAACTGGCAAAAGACAAACAGAACACAGGTTTAAATACACTGGGGATAATGGGGAAGCGACAAGCACAAAGATAGGTGAAACAGATCAGGTTGTGACAGTTTTTAGAAACAGGATGCACTGGAGCTGCATTTTGAGTCATATCAAAGGGTCTGAATACTTATGGATGACGGTATCTGTTTTTTTATTTTAATAAATGTGCAAAATATTCTAAAAACCTGTTTTCACTTAGTCGTTATGGGGTATTGTGTGTAGATGGATTAAATATAATTATTTCTCATCTATTTTAGAATAAGGCTGTAACACAAATTGTGGATAAAGGGGTCTGAATACTTTACGAAAGCACTGTATATTGTAAACACTATGTTTAACTCAACATTTTCTGGCATGACTTCGAAATGTTAAATGACCCTTTTTGCTACATTATTCCCAGTGTTTGTTGCCAGTGGTTTTTAATGTTTGTCTTGAGGACGTCGACTACGGAGTTATCAAAACAGCCTGAGATTTGAGGCAATCAGGACCATGGGGTGGCTGTTGGTGGAAACTGCTAATCTCCTAGATAATGATGTCATTAGGATTTAAACTGACTTCAACCAATGAAAGAACAGATTTCATGGCCCTGAAACTAGATAATGGAAATGTAATGTACAGTAATGTACAGTTTGGTATATAAGATGAACAAAGGCTAGTGGAATTTTTACTGCAATTTTGCAATCAGGGGTTTTAGATAAGCAGAGATTTTAGAATTGATCAGAGGATCTCAATCTCTATATTGTATTATTAGGTGTCCAATTTTCTTCAACATCTTAAACGTTACACCAAGAGGTCCAAACCTCTTGATGAGCTTTCTAGATGTTGTTCTAAGGTCACTACAGTATTAAATGTCATCTTATTTTAGTCCTAGACTTGCTATTTCATGTTTTCCTGTCTTATCAAAACGTATGGATCTCTCCAATATCCACCACCATCCAATCAGTGAATGTTGTGGTCTCTGGAGGGAGATCCATGAGTGTGTCAGTGTAATCCTTTCCCTGTTTCCCGTCTCAAGATGGTTCCTTGTATTGGTTTAATGGGTGACTTTAGGTGGCTGGGGGGTGACGTGGGATCATGTGGGCCGCTCAGCTTTGCTCTGCTATCCTGCGCTATAATGTTTCATTATGGTAATTACTCAGCAGGCTGAGGTGGAGGGAAGCAGTAATAGTATGGTGGTAATGGTGTTGCTGAGTGGTTCAGGGTGGCCGAGGCCATCTACTGTTGGTTGGGTTAGAGACCCTGCGTCTCTTGTACAATTTATCCAACCAGGGAAGCTCTGTTTGTTTGTGTGTTTGTGTGTGTGTATGTGCATGGTGGCCATTCTTTGCTCAGTTGCTGCTGATGCATACTGTGATACAAACACACATACATTGTTTGTGTAGCCTCCTCACATGGTGTTTCATTTTGTTGATGTTTTGAATATGAACCGGTGTGAATATGAAGCACATAACATATTGAGGTGAGATCAAGGTTTGATGAAAACTATTTAACTCTGACACCCTTGGGGAAGGAGTAGGCTCTACATAGTATTCCATTACCGTTTCATGGTCAGACATCTCGACTATGTTACTTACATGTAAAGTTCCCTGATTAAAGTCAGAGCCATCTCATGTGAAATATAATGATTGTGGAAGAGAGACTTGCCTGTTCAGGATCTAGGCTGAAACATGATTTTAATTGAATAAAAAAACATAATGATCTCCGCATGTGTGGTTCCCACAGTGAAGCATAGGGAGGAGGTCTGATGGTGTGGGGGTGCATTGCTGGTGACACAGTCAGTTTTTTTGAATTCAAGGCACATTTAACCAGCATGGCTACCACAACATTCTGCAGCCATACGCCATCCCATCTGGTTTGCGCTTAGTGGGACTATCATTTGTTTTTCAACAGGACAATGACCCAAAACACACCTCCAGGCTGTGTAAGGTTATTTGACCAAGGAGAGTGATGGAGTGCTGCATCAGATGACCTGGCCTCCACAATCACCCGACCTCAACCCAATTGAGATGGTTTGGGATGAGTTGCACCGTGGAGTGAAGGAAAAGCAGCCAACAAGTGCTCAGCATATGTGGGAACTCCTTCAAGACTTTTGGAAAAGCATTCCTCATGAAGTTGGTTGAGAGAATACCAAGAGTGTGCAAAGCTGTCATCAAGGCAAAGGGTGACTACTTTGAAGAATCCAAAATATAAAATATAAAATATAACACGTTTTTGGTTACTACATGATTGCATATGTGTTATTTCATAGTTTTGATGTCTTCACTATTATTCTACAATGTAGAAAATAGCAAAAAATACAAAATAAAAACAACCCTTGAATGTGTGTGCAAACATTTTACTGGTACTGTATGTATATATATATATATATATATATTTGGGGGTAGATCAGCTTTAATATTGTAGATTGATTGTGGCTTCTAAAATGTAATTCTCTGCATCATTTCAAATCCCCCATAAATATGTATTATTTTCCCCCTAACCCTATCATCCCTCCCCTATATTGAGTATACTAATGGACAACAATACTTAGGCCTCTTCTTCCAGATTATACATACTATATACATTTTAAGGACACAGTATATTTTAGATAAGTTATCTTGTTTTTTGGTTATTTTAAGTCACACCCTTCAGCTTCCCTCAACCCCTCCCATCTATCTATGAACAGCATCCATGTTTGATTTCGATTAGCCATATATTTTTCAACTGTGCTGTAATGTTTCACAAATGTCTTGATCCTTATTATCCTCATAGTTTCTACAGATTGTAAATTAAAGATAAAGTGTTTTGTTAAGACTATTCTTAAATTATTGATTGATTGGCTATGACGTTGCAGAGTAGCTCCAAGTAAATGTTGTAATTCTTCAGCCATTCCTGAACCTGCGACCAAAAACAAGCTACAGTTGAAGTCGTAAGTTTACATACACTTAGTTTGGAGTCATTAAAACTTGTTTTTCAACCACTCCACAAATTTCTTGTTAATAAACTATAGTTTTGGCAAGTCGGTTAGGACATCTAGTTTGTGCATGACACAAGTAATTTTTCCAACAATTGTTTACAGACAGATTATTTCACTTATAATTCACTGTATCACTATTCCAGTGGGTCAGAAGTTTACATACACTAAATTGACTGTGCCTTTAAACAGCTTCTGATATGCTAATTGACATAATTTGAGTCAATTGGAGGTGTACCTGTGGATGTATTTCAAGGCCTACCTTCAAACTCAGTGCCACTTTGCTTGACATCATGGGAAAATCAAAAGAAATCAGCCAAGACCTCAGAAAAAAAATTGTATACCTACCTCCACAAGTCTGGTTCATCCTTGGGAGCAATTTCCAAATTCCTGAAGGTACCACATTCATCTGTACAAACAATAGTAAGCAGGTATAAACACCATGGTACCACGCAGCCGTCATACTGCTCAGGAAGGAGACACGTTCTGTCTCCTAGAGATGAACGTACTTTGGTGAGAAAAGTGCAAATCAATCCCAGAACAACAGCAAAGGACCTTGTGAAGATGCTGGAGGAAACAGGTACAAAAGTATCTATATCCACAGTAAAACGAGTCCTATATCGACATAACCTGAATGGCCGTTCAGCAAGGAAGAAGCCACTACTCCAAAACTGCCATAAAAAAGCCAGACTACGGTTTGCAACTGCACTATTTTGTTCTTTAATGCAGGGCCGACAACCAAGTACCTTACCTTCCTCCCTTCCACTTGCCTCTTCCATTTTTGCAGAAATGCTGCAGTTAATTGGTTATAATTTCGAATAGAGCAGACGTTTCCATATATTTCTGTTAGCTGCATATGTGACATACAGTAACTCCATCAGACCTATTTATGTCATTTACAATGATTTTACAGTAAAAAAAAAGTTTAAATCAAGAAGTATTTGAGTTTAACCATAATATATGTCGTAATATTTGTTGTCTTTTCTGGTGGATTAACCTATACGGGATCGGTGTCCCTATGCTGAGAAGATTGTTGCTAACGTGCTCTAACATGCGCTAATTTGACTAGAATGACGTAAGTAACAACAAACTTTCCAGAACATAGACATGTCTTATATGGGCAGAAAGTTCTTGTTAATCTAGCTGCACTGTCCAATTTACAGTAGCTATTACAGTGAAAAAATACCATGCTATTATTTGAGGAGAGTGCAAAACAACAAAAAACGTTTATCACGGCAACTGGTTTGATACATTCACCTCTGAAGGTAAATAATGTACTTCAATTTAATTCAATAATCTTGCTCTGATTTGTCATCCTGAGGGTCCCAGATATAGAATGTAGTATAGTTTTGTTTGATAAAATCAATTTTTATATTCAAATGTAGGAACTGGGTTCTACAGTTTGAACCCCTGCAGTTTGAACCCCTGCTGTCTCAGTCTCTTTCCACAAACTTCAAAGTGTTTCCTTTCAAATGGTACCAATAATATGCATATCCTTGCTTCAGGTCCTGAGCTACAGGCAGTTAAATTTGGGTATGTCATTTTAGGTGAAAATTGAAAAAAAGTGTCTGATCCTTTAAACTGAAATAGCAACTAACTTTCTATGTCTTTTTTTTAAAATACCGATATTTTGGAGATTATTTCATTTTCAAATAACCGAAAGTGGAGGTTGTAATCTGAATAAAGAGAAAAAAGCCATTCTTGAATACGGGGTCAACCATTCTTACTAATCTGCTAGAGCAGTGGTTCTCAAACTTTTTATAGTCCCGTACCCCTTCAAACATTCAACCTCAAGCTGCGTACCCCCTCTAGCACCAGAGTCAGTGCACTCTCAAATTTTGTATTTTGCCATAATTGTAAACCTGCCACACACACACACACACACACACACACACTATACGGTACATTTATAAAACATAAGAATGAGTGTGAGTTTTTGTAACAACGTGGCTCGTGGGAAGTGACAAGGAGCTCTTATAGGACCAGGGCACAAATAATAATATAATAATAATCATCAATAGTTTTGCTCTTTATTTAACCGTCTTACATATAAAACCTTATTTGTTCATCAAAAATTGTGAATAACTCACCATCGGTTATTAATGAGAAGGTTGTGCTTGAACGGATGCACATAACTCTGTAATGTTTGGTTGTATTGGAGAGAGTCTAAGTCTTAAATAATTTTCCAAACACAGTCTGTGCCTGTATTTAGTTTTCATGCTAGTGAGGGCCGCGAATCCACTCTCACATTGCAAAGGGCATCAGTGTCTTGACAGCGCAATTTGCCAAGGCGGGATACTCTGAGTGCAGCCCAATCCAGAAATCTGGCAGTGGTTTCTGATTAAATTCCATTTTCACAGAACCGCTTCTTGTAATTTCGATGAGGCTCTCTTTTTCAGATATCGGTAGGTGGACTGGAGGCAGGGCAGTTGTTTGTGTCATCCGTTTCTGGAAAATACCTGCGTAATTGCGCACTCAACTCCGGTGCTTCGCTATATCACATTTGATATTGTCCGTAAGCTGGATTTCATTTGCACACCGAAAATCTTACAATGATGGAAAGACGTGTGTTGTCCTTGTTAATGCAGACAGAGAAGAGCTCCAACTTCTTAATTATAGCCTCTATTTTTTCCTGCACATTGAATATAGTTGCAGAGAGTCCCTGTAATCCTAGATTCAGATCATTCAAGTGAGAAAAAACATCACCCAGATAGGCCAGTCGTGTGAGAAACTCATGCAAGCAGTCAGACAAGTGAAAATTATGGTCAGTAAAGAAAACTAAGCTTGTCTCTCAATTAAAAAAAAAAACATGTCAATACTTTGCCCTTGATATCCAGCCCGCTTCTGAATGTTGTAAAATCGTTGCATGGTTGCTGCCCATATCATTGCATAGTGCAGAAAATACACGAGAGTTCAGGGTCCTTGCTTTTAACAAAGTTAACCATTTTCACTGTAATGTCCAAAATGTCTTTCAAGCTGTCAGGCATTCCCTTGGCAGCAAGAGCCTCTCGGTGGATGCTGCAGTGTACCCAAGTGGCGTCGGGAGCAACTGCTTGCACGCGTGTTACCACTCCACTGTGTCTCCCTGTCATGGCTTTTGCGCCATCAGTACAGATACCAACAAGAGCAGCAGCTACGTTTGGCTACTGAAGGATAGTTAGTGGAATTCCCACCAGAGAGTAATGGTTAATGTGATTGGATGTTATTTATTTGACTAGGCTACCTGTGTATTTGACATTGTGTTGTCAAATACAGGTAACATTTTTGGTAGTGTAACGAGGCTACTCAGGCGAGAACAAAAATGGACATACACAAAAAAAAGAACTTGATTCAAAAAATCATACAACCTCCTTTGCTATGAAGCCCCTAAATAAGATCTGGTGCAACCGATTACCTTCAGAAATCACATAATTAGATAAATAAAGTCCACCTGTGTGCAATCTAAGTGTCACGTGGAAAGTTTTAAGTTCCTCGGCGTACACATCACAGACAAACTGAAATGGTCCACCCACACAGACAGCGTGGTGAAGAAGGCGCAACAGCGCCTCTTCAACCTCAGGAGGCTGAAGAAATTTGGCTTGTCACCAAAAACACTCAAACTTCTACAGATGCACAATCGAGAGCATCCTGTCGGGCTGTATCACCGCCTGGTACGGCAACTGCTGCGCCCACAACCGTAAGGCTCTCCAGAGGGTAGTGAGGACTGCACAACGCATCACCGGGGGTAAACTACCTGCCCTCCAGGACACCTACACCACCCGATGTCACAGGAAGGCCAAAAAGATCATCAAGGACAACAACCACCCGAGCCACCGCCTGTTCACCCCGCTATCATCCAGAAGGCGAGGTCAGTACAGGTGCATCAAAGCTGGGACCGAGAGACTGAAAAACAGCTTCTATCTCAAGGCCATCAGACTGTTAAACAGCCATCACTAACATTGAGTGGCTGCTGCCAACATACTGATTTAAATCTCTAGCCACTTTAAATAATAGGAATTGGATATAACAAATGTATCACTAGCCACTTTAAACAATTTTGTATATAATGTTTACATATCCGACATTACTCATATCAAATGTATACACTGTACTCTAAACCATCTACTGAATCTTGCCTATGCCGTTCGGCCATCGACTCAAATCTCTAGCCACTTTAATAATTATAATTGGATTAAATAAATGTATCACTAGCCACTTTAAACGATGCCATTTATATAATGTTTACATATCCTACATTACTCATCTCATATGTATATACTGTACTCCATACCATCTACTGCATCTTGCCTACGCCGGTCAGCCATCGCTCATCCATATATTTATATGTACATACTTGTATTCATTCCTTTACTCTTGTGTGTATAAGGTAGTTGTTGTAAATTTGTTAGATTACTTGTTAGATACTACTGCATGGTCGGAACTAGAAGCACAAGAATTTCGTTACACTCGCATTAACATCTGCTAACCATGTGTATGTGACAAATAAAATTTAATTTTGATTTGACATGATCTCAGTATATATACACCTGTTCTGAATGGCCCAAGAGTCTGCAACACAACTAAGCAAGGGGCACCACCAAGCAAGTGGCACCATGAAGACCAAGGAGCTCTCCAAACAGGTCAGGGACAAAGTTGTGCAGAAGTACAGATCAGGGTTGGGTTATAAAAAAATATCAGAAACTTTGAACGTCTCACGGAGCACCATTAAAATTGAAAGAATATGGCACCACAACAAACCTGCCAAGAGAGGGCTGCCCAACCAAATTCATGGACCAGGCAAGGAGGGCATTAATCAGAGAGGCAACAAAGAGACCAAAGATAACCCTGAAGGAGCTGAAAGCGCCACAGAGGAGATTGGAGTACCTGTCCATAGGACCACTAAGCTGTACACTCCACAGAGCTGGGCTTTACGGAAGTGTCCAGAAAAAAGCCATTGCTTAAAGAAAAAAATAAGCAAACACGTTTGGTGTTCGCCAAAAGGCATGTGGGAGACTCCCCAAACAAAGGAAGAAGGTGCTCTGGTCAGATGAGACTTAAATTGTGCTTTTTGGCCATCAAGGAAAACCCTATGTCTGGCGCAAACCCAACCCCTCTCATCATCCCGAGAACAAATGTCTTGGAATGGCCTAGTCAAAGCCCAGACCTCAATCCAATTGAGAATCTATGGTATGTCTTAAAGATTGCTGTACACCAGCAGAACCCATCCAACTTGAAGGAGCTGGAGTAGTTTTGCCTTGAAGAATGGGCAAAAATCCCAGTTGCTAGATGTGCCAAGCTTATAGAGACATACCCCAAGAGACTTGACTTTGAGGGGGGTGAATACTTATGCACGCTTAAGTTTTCAGTTTTTTTTCTTCTTATTTCTTGTTTATACAACCCCCCCCAGGTTGTAAGGCACTAAATAGGCCCGTTTAATTTTGTCTGGCTTGCCATTCCAAATTAAATGGAATCATTTTTGCTCATATAATTTAAAAAACAAGTTGTTTGGTGTAGACAGGGTCATAAGCAAATAGGTAAACTGGGATATGATTAAAGAGTTAAATCAGGGTGATTTTTTCCACAAATAGATGTATTTTCCTTTCCATGGTAGCAAGATCTTATCTATTTTTGCTAACTTTATATTAAAAGGTATCTTAGTGAGATAATTTCTATCTTTAGGGATACGAATACATTGTATGTCCACTTCACCGTCAGACCATTTTATTGGTAAACTACACAGTATTGTAAAAGTTGTATTTTTTTGTGATCCAATACGTAATGTAGCAGTACACTTATCATCATTCGATTGTAATCTAGAGAGGTTAAAAAAAATATTTAGATCCTCTGAGGCTGTGAAGGCATCCAAATTGTGGATTTAGAAGAAAACATGAATCATCAGCGTACAATGACACCTTAGTTTTCAAGCCCTGGATTATTAGCCCTTTGATATTAATGTTGGATCTGATTTGAATAGCTATGGCCTTAATTAAAAGATATGTCGATAGTGGACAACCTCATTTTACTCCTCTTCACGGTTTAGCCATTACTTACTATTTACACCTATGATTACTATACATAACTTTAACCCATTGTAGAAGAGATTATCCAAAATGTCAATATTCCAGGAATTTATATTCCGAGACAGCTTCTGTCCCCAAGCAATAAGTCTGCTGAACAGCTAATCAATGGCTGCCCACCTTCACCCACAGACACTCTGCTCTGACTCTATGCACACTCAAAAGCCTCCATCCTGACACACACACATTGAAGCACACAAACACACACACTGTACACACACACACACACACACACAGTGCATTTGGAAAGTATTCAGACCCCTTGATCTTTTCTACATTTTGTTACATTACAGCCTACTCTAAAATGGATATATAAAATATTAAAAAATGGAAATATCACATTTACGTAGGTATTCAGACCCTTTACTCAGTACTTTGTTGAAGCACATTTGGCAGTGATTACAGGCTCGAGTCTTCTTGGGTACGACGCTATAAGCTTGGCACACGTATATTTGGGGAGTTTCTCCCATTCTTCTCTGCAGATCCTCTCAAGCTCTGTCAGGTTAGGTGGGGAGCGTCGCTGCACAGCTATGTTCAGGTCTCTCCAGAGATGTTCGATTGGGTTCAAGTCCGGGCTCTGGCTGGGCCACTCAAGGACATTCAGAGACTTGTTCCCGAAGCCACTCCTGCGTTGTCTTGGCTGTGTGCTTAGGGTCATTGTCCTGTTGGAAGGTGAACCTTCGCCCCAGTCTGAGGTCCTGAGGACTTTTGAGCAGGTTTTCATCAAGGATCTCTCTGTATTTTACTCCATTAATCTTTCCCTCGATCCTGACTAGTCTCCCAGTCCCTGCCGCTGAAAAACATCCACACAGCATGATGCTGCCACCACTATGCTTCACCGTAAGATGGTGCAATATTTCCTCCAGATGTGACGTTTGGCGTTCAGGCCAAATAGTTCAATCTTGGTTTCATCAGACCAGTGAATCTTGTTTTTCATGGTCCGAGAGTCCTTTAGGTGCTTTTTTGGCAAACTCCAAGTGGGCTGTCATGTGCCTTTTACTGAGGAGTGGCTTCCGTCTAGCCTCTACCATAAAGGCCTAATTGGTGGAGTGCTGCTGAGATGGTTGTCCTTCTTGAAGGTTCTCCCATCTCCACAGAGGAACTCTGGAGCAATTTCAGAGTTACCATTGGGTTCTTGGTCACCTCCCTGAGCAAGGCCCTTCTCCCCCGATTACTCAGTTTGGCCGGGCGGCCAGCTCTAGGAAGAGTCTTGGTGGTTCCAAACTTCTTACATTTAAGAATGGTGGAGGCCACTGTGTTCTTGGAGACTTTCAATGCTGCAGAAATTGCTTGGTACCCTTCCCCAGATCTGTGCCTCGACACAATCCTGTCTCGGAGGTCTACGGACAATTAATTCGATCTCATGGCTTGGTTTTTTGCTCTGACATGCACTGTCAACAGTGGAACCTTATATAGACAGGTGTGTGCCTTTCTAAATCATGTCCAATTAATAGAATTTACCACAGATGGACTCCAATCAAGTTGTACAAACATCTCAAGGATGATCAATGAAAACAGGATGCACCTGAGCTCAATTTCGAGTCTCATAGCACAGGGTATGAATGCTTATGTAAATAAGGAATTTCTGTTTTTAATTTTTTATTCATTTGCAAAGATGTCTAAAAATCTGTTATCATTTTGCCCAATCACTTTTACCCTTGCTTACATATCAACTACAGCCGTGTCCCTGCACATTGATACGGCACTGGTACTGATCTTGTATATAGCATACATTCTCCTGTGTTTTTATTTTATCTGACCTAGTATTGAATATCTGCTCTTTTTAAGATTCTTTCCTGGATTTCCTATTTATTTACTTTTGATGTTGAATATTGCATTGTTGTGGAAGAGCTTGCAAGCATTTCAATGTATTGTTTATACCTGTTGTATCCGGTGCATGTGACAAATAAACTTTGATTTGATTTCCAGAGACTGCAGAGTTTCCTGGAGAAAAAAAACATGATGTACGACTAAGGCCCTTATGTGTGGGTGGTGCATCTCATTCTCATTCCAGCCTGCAGAGCAGAAAGTGTTTCGAATACACTAGTTAATGACCCCTTGGTCCCTGCTCATGTGGAAATACTGTATACTAGACCGCTGTGGGTTAACTTTCTGTTGACATTCAATTGTGTTTGTGTTTGTCAATCTGAGTGTGCACATGCGTGTTTGCATGCGTTTGTGTGTGTCTGCGTGCTTGTGTGTGTGTGCATGTTTGTGTGTACCGTAAGTGTACACGTTGTACTGTAAATGTGCAATGTATGCAGCACTCTATACATGTATGACTGCTGCCTGCTTGCCTCATTTTGACACATGTAGTTGCCTTGGCAACCACACAGTTCATCTCATCTGCTTTGCTGTGTGCTGCATTGTAGAGAGTGAGAGGGAGAGAGTGAAAGAGAGAGAGGGAGAGAGAGAACAAAAGTGAGATGGCTAAGGTTTTAATTGTTACACTGCAGGTGCAGTATGTACAGTGACTTTTTTCAATGGCTGGCAGCCAACCAGCAGTACTGCCCTTGTCTTTCTATCCTCTCGATTCTCCCTTCCATGTACATAGAGCACAAGATGGACCTGTCATATCGTCTGCATGTTAGGGGTTAGCAACTCGCTTGGGCTGATTTATTGCGCTGCCAAGCCTGTCTGAGTTTCACTGGGCTATTCCCTGCTTCTACTCTACTGAGCCAGTCATTTTCTCGCTCTTCATTGATAACTATGGGGCTGTTGTAGCATTATTCTGCTTTGGCAGGGGACCTGGACAGGACAGAAAGGGACAGATCCAGGCGCCAGCAGGCCACAGGTGGAGGTCTCAGTAGGTTGGTCACATGTAAAGAAGTCACAGGAAAGCAGGTCTCCGGTAGGGCAGGGTCAGAGACTGGACCGGGTGGTCAGAAACTGGACAGGCTGGGATCAAGCCAGGCAGGTAAGGGTCAGGCATGATTGCTATGATGGTCTGCCAGAGGACCTGTTGAGTTCTACAGGTGTGTGTGCGCATGCCTGCATGTGTGTGTGAAGTTAGACTTCTTCTATCACTTTTCAAACGTATCTGTATGGGACCCCCGCCCAGGCAAACCTGCAACCCAGGGACCCCCATCATATGTTAGCAAAAATGTGCTATATTAGCTAGAAAGGTATCATGGCAGCGTAGAGAAAATGTTGCAGTTTTGAAGCTAATTTCCAGCAATTCTACAGTTTGGAATAGAGCTGAGAGTCAATTCTGCAGTGTTAAAGCAATTCTATGCAATTCTAGGCTAATGCTGTATTCCTCAACTCTAACATTATTACACAGTCAATGGACATGTGCCCTGAATGCCCAGTCTTTGGAATGTTCTATTCTCCCTCACTGCAGTATAAAAATATAAAAGACTCAAAAACACCATGATAGTGTAAAGAAACCATGACAAGTAGTGCATCTAACCTGAGATCTGGTGTTTGAATGTAAACCAAATGTAAATGTTTTGATACACGGAAAGTGCTTTAAAAAAAGAATAAATGTGCTCTGAAACACCCAAAGAGGTTCTTCAATCTGAATATTGATGTTTTGAACAGTGTTGTGAAAACACTTTTGGGGGTTTTCAGTGCATGTAAAAGGCAGCGTCAGACAGTGTCTGTTATATAATCAATTGGTTAAGAAATGCAAATGGTTTGTTGCCTAAATATTGATTGATAAGGTCCTATGAAGAATACGTTTTATAGAATTCCACCTTAATTTTTGCATTGCTTTATTTAGACCGATTAGAAACAGGAGGAGACAGAGAAGGGGTGAAAGTGGGACAGGTGGAAGTGGGAATTGGACCCCTGACTTCTGGGGCAGTAAGATGGTACATTTAATTGGAATTTCAGTGGAATTTTACACACTTGACCACACAAAAAAATTTGATTCTCGGGTGAATTGAAATTGACTCAAAAAACAACCAACAAGGGCCTCCCGAGGGGTGCAGTGGTCTAAGACAACAGACCCGGGTTCGATCCCAGGCTGTGTCACAGCTGGCTGTGACTGGGAGACCCATGAGGTGGCGCAGTTTGGCCAGCTTGGATGTCCTTGTCCCATTGCACTCTCGAGACTCCTTGTGGCAGGCCAGGCGCCTGCAAGCTGACTTTGGTCGCCAGTTGTACAGTGTTTCCTCTGACACATAAGTGCGTCTGGCTTCCGGGTTAAGCGAGCAGTGTGTCAAGAAGCAACTGCGGTTTGGCATGGTCATGTTTCACAGGATGCATGTTTCTAGACCTTCGCCTCTCCCTGGTCCGTACCGGAGTTGCAGCGATGGGACAAGACTGTAACTACCAATTGGGGAGAAAAAGTGGTAAAAGTACAAAAAAAAAAACATATACTATATACTATAAATCCAATTTTATATGTTTCTGAAAATGTTGGCCTAAGTATATTTTATAAGATTATAAACAACGACAGAGACAATTTAGTAATTTAACTAATTAGCAGTCTGGTTTTAATTTCCTTACACTTCCTATCTTTCCACTTGGCTCTATTTTTAGAGGATTGTGGGTAATTCAATTTCTGTGGACTTTATGATTATTTTACACAATGTTGTATGCATTTGAAGAGTGAAAAGTATGCTTCTATATTTGTATTAAGCAGCTTGTTGTGCCATGAGGTGTAGGCCTAATGGATCATGATGAATGGTTATCAAAACCATCAGATAAAATGACGTTCGATGATGGGAAGACCCATTCCCATTTCCAACTTTATTAGTAGAGGGAGATATAGGACCCTGCTAGCCTTGCTGTATAACCGCTAGTTACTGCTGGTGGATTGAGCACTGATCAACAATGCCTGCGAATGATCAGATACATAAATCAATGAAAATACTCCATAAGTGATTTAATTCTGCACTAGACAGGATTTGAAACACCATAATAGTATTTAAAGTTTAGAAAGAGAGAAAATGACACCCAAAGAGAAGGTATCTAATTCTGCACTAAACAGACTTGAAACACCAAAATAGTGTTTTAAACCTCTTCGTGTAGTGTTCCCAGTCCCTGGCATGGTGCACAACGCTTGATTAAGTGATGTTACAACACATGATGTAATGTTTCATAACATCTCAGGATGATGTGTTTCAATACTCCAGCAAAGTTAGAGTTTCATCTCCTACAAGTTGCTGGCCGTAAAGTTGCCACTAGTTTTGTGTTACAAAGCACCTAATTTTAACAGTGTGTTGTTTAAGTTGAAACTGTTTTTCCATCCTGAAAATTACCACTTAGACTGCCCGCCTAAGAATTTTCTATACAGAAACAAACCTCTAATTAGCTCCAATGACTGTAATTTCTTCCATATTAAAATCATAGTTTGAGATTTTGCAAATTAAGCCATTTATCTACTTCCCCAGACTCTGATGAACAGGAACAGCTAGCATGCTAACTGTCCATGTAGACTTACAGTCATTGCGCTAACGCTTGTTAGCATTGGCTTGTGGAACTACCTCCAAGTTCCTTTATACTGGACGTAGAGAAATACAAATGTTATCCACAGTGGTATTTTGTTGCAGCTAGTGAAATTCATAAAATAAAACATTTTCACATAAAAGGTTTGGGTTTTTTGAAAGAAAGACATTTTTTTGTCCATTAAAATATCATCAAATTGATCAGATATACAGTGTAGACATTGTTGGCCTTCAAGGCAGAGTTCCTTTGTCCAGTGTCTGTGTTCTTTTTCCCAACTTAATCTTCTCTTTTTGTTGGCCAGTCTGAGATATGTCTTTTTCTTTGCAACTCTGCCTAGAAGGCCAGCCTCCCGGAGTCGCCTCTTCACTGTTGACGTTGAGACTGGTGTTTTGCGGGTACTATTTAATAAAGCTGCCAGTTGAGGACTTGTGAGGCGTCTGTTTCTCAAACTAGACACTAGTTGTGCACCGGGGCCTCCCACTCCTCTTTCTATTCTGGTTAGAGCCCGTTTGCACTGTTCTGTGAAGGGAGTAGTACACAGCGTTGTACGAGATCTTCAGTTTCTTGGCAATTTCTCGCATGGAATAGCCTTCATTTCTCAGAACAAGAATAGACTGACGAGTTTCAGAAGAAAGTTATTTGTTCCTGGACATTTTGAGCCTGTTATCAAACCCACAAATGCTGATGCTCCAGATACTCAACTAGTCTAAAGAAGGCCAGTTTTATTGCCTCTTTAATCAGGACAACAGATTTCAGCTGTGCTAACATAATTGCAAAAGGGTTTTCTAATGATCAATTACTTTTGCTTTTCTTTCAAAAACAAGGACATTTCTAAGTGACCCCAAAATTTTGAACGGTAGTGTACATGTATCACATTGCACAATTTTCTTTTAAGATAGGATTTTCACATCTGTTCTGGAGGACACTATTATGTTTTTCTGAGTTTCCAGCAGTGGTTTCCATGACAACTGTGCATTTTATTTCAGGCTCTTTTGATACAGTGTGGAGGGATCAGAGTCCCTAAACAGTACGTAAGATTGTGGATGTATTAATGACAGGGGTTTCCTGCAGCAGGAGAAGGATTAATTAACAAGTTAATTCCGATAGTCCTAATCGTCTGGTTTGGGGTTCTTGTTCATTATTGTGTATAATTTTGCTCAAATGACATTCCAGAATGATAAGTCCTTGGTAATCTTTTTGTGCGACCATTTTGGCAATTTCCCAGACAGTTTAACAATATTTGGTTAATGAAAATTCCCAAATATTTTTTTGGGGTGTGTGATAAGGGATTGTTACAAACAGTTTGTATCAAAATGAAATGTTGCAAGTACATACTCATGTTGGTGTATTGCTAGCGCAACTGCTTTCATCTGTCAGAATGGAAGACGTCTTTAGTCCTAAGCTCCTAGGTATAGTACTAGAAGTGGAACAGGAACTGATGTAGAGTACAATGGTTTTGTTTATGGAGGACTCTTAAGGAGGCTTATGGACGGGAGAGGAGATGAGAAATAGAAGAGATAAAACATTCCTGTGGGCCTCTCCAGATCCCGTAAAGCCTAGAGAATGATTAGCCTGAGCCTGTCAGCCAGGCACAACCAGTCTTTACGGCGCTGCGCTGCACTGGTGGCAGAGACGGAACAGCCTGTCATCTGTTTTAAATAGACCTGACACAGGAGGGAGGGGCACTGCAGGTTCCTATACAGCTTCAATTACTTCTTGTCAGCCTCAGATATGAGTGGAACTATTGTCAATTTGATAGGTAATAACTTGCACTCACCATGTTCTCCTCATGAGATTTTAGACCAGGGGTGTCTAACTCATTCAATGGAGGGCCTAGTGTCTGCAGGTTTTTGTTTTTTCCTTTCAATTAATCCCTAGACAACCAGGTGTGGGAAGGTCCTTACTAATTACTGACCTTAATTCATCTATCAAGTACAAGGGAGGAGTGAAAACCCATAGACACTCGGCCCTTAGTGGAATGAGTTTGACACAGCCCTTTTTTTGCAAAGCAATGATGACGGCACATTTTTCCTTGTAGGACACCATGGCTGACAGAGGAAGAACAATGATTCCAAGCACCATCCTCCTTTTGAAGCTGCCAGTCTATTATTCGAACTCAATCAGCATGACAGAGTGATCTCCAGCTTTGTCCTCGTCAACACTCACACCTGCGTTAACGAGAGAATCACTGACATGATGTCAGCTGGTCCTTTTTTGGCAGGGCTGAAATGCAGTGGAAATGTTTTTGGGGGATTCAGTTCATTTGCATGGCAAAGAGGGACTTTGCAATTCATATGATCATTCTTCATGACATTCTGGAGTACATGCAAATTGCCATCATACAAACTGAGTCAGCAGACATTGTGAAATATTTGTTAATATTTGTCATTCTCAAAACTTTTGGCCACGACTGAATATACTGTATTTTATATAATCTATTGCATCTTGCCAATGCTGCTCGGCCATCGCTCATCCATATATTTATATGTACAGCTGAAGCCGGAAGTTTACATACACTTGGAGTCATTAAAACTCGTTTTTCAACCACTCCACAAATTTCTTGTTTACAAACTATAGTTTTGGCAAGTCGGTTAGGACATCTACTGTGTGCATGACAAAAGTAATTTTTCCAACAATTTTTTACAGACAGATTATTTCACTTATAATTCACTGTATGACAATTCCAGTAGGTCAGAAGTTTACAAACACTAAGTTGACTGTGCATTTAACAGCTTGGAAAAGTCCAGAAAATTATGTCATGGCTTTAGAAGCTTCTGATAGGCTAATTGCCATAATTTGAGTCAATTGGAGGTGTACCTGTGGATATATTTCAAGGCCTGCCTCTTTGCTTGACATCATGGGAAAATCAAAAGAAATCAGCCAAGTCTGGTTTATCCTTGGGAGTAATTTCCAAATGCCTGAAGGTACCACGTTCATCTGTACAAACAATAGTACGCAAGTATAAACACCATGGGTCCACGCGGCCGCCATACCGCCCTGGAAGGAGACGCGTTCTGTCTCCTAGAGATGAACGTACTTTGGTGCAAAAAGTGCAAATCAATCCCAGAACAACAGAAAGGACCTTGTGAAGATGCTGGAGGAAACAGGTAGGAAACAGGAGCTGGAGGAAAAAGTATGTATATCCACAGTAAAACGAGTCCTATATCGACATAACCTGAAAGGCCGCTCAGCAAGGAAGAAGCCACTGCTCCAAAACCGCCATAAAAAAGCCAGACTACGGTTTGCAACTGCACATGGGAACGAAGATCGTACTTTTTGGAGAAATGTCCTCTGGTCTGATGAAACAAAAATAGAACTGTTTGGCCATAATGCCCATCGTTATGTTTAGAGGGAAAAGGGGGAGGCTTGCAAGCCGAAGAACCCAATCCCAACCATGAAGCACGGGTGTGGCAGCATCATGTTGTGGGGGTTCTTTGCTGCAGGAGTGACTGGTGCACTTCACAAAATAGATGGCATCATGAGGGAGGAAAATTATGTAGATATATTGAAACAACATCTCAAGACATCAGTCAGGAAGTTAAAGCTTGGTCGCAAGAGGGTCTTCCAAATGGACAATGTTGTGGCAAAATGGCTCAAGAACAACAAAGTCAAGGTATTGGAGTGGCCATCACAAAGCCCTGACCTCAATCCCATAGAAGATTTGTGGGCAGAACTGAAAAAGCATGTGCGAGCAAGGATGCCTACAAACCTGACTCAGTTACACCAGCTCTGTCAGGGGGAATGGGCCAAAATTCACCCAACTTATTGTGGGAAGCTTGTGGAAGGCTACCCGGAACGTTTGACCTAAGTTAAACAATTTAAAGGCAATGCTACCAAATACTAATTGAGTGTATGTAAACTTCTGACCCACTGGGATTGTGACGAAAGAAATAAAAGCTGAAATAAATCACTCTCAACTACTTTTCTGACATTTCACATTCTTAAAATAAAGTGGTGATCCTAACTGACCATAAACAGGGAAAATGTCAGGAATTGTGAAAAACTGAGTTTAAATGTATTTGTCTAAGGTGTAGGTATACTTCCGACTTCAACTGTACATATTCTATTCCATCACTTTACATTTGTGTGTATAATGTAGTTGTTGTGGAATTGTTAGATTACTCGTTAGACATTACTGCTCTGTCGGAACTAGAAGCATTTTGACACGTTACCTTGGCGTTCTTGGTAGAGGGACTATGCTGGTCTGCTTGAAACATGTAGGTACTACAGACTGGGTCAGGGAGAAGTTGAAAATATCAGTGAAGACAAACATGCCAGCTGCTCAGCGCATGCTGTGAGTACGCGTCATGGTATTCCGTCTGGCCCTGCAATGTTCTGAATGTTAAGCTGTTTAAAAGTCTTACCCACAGCGTCTATGGAGAGCACGATCACACAGTCGTCCGGAACAACTTGTGCCCTCGTGCATCGTTCAGTGTTGCTTGACTCAAAGCATAGATGGCATTTTGCTCGTCTGGTAGGCTTGTCACTGGGCAGCTCGTGGCTGGGTTTCTGTTTGCAAGCCCTGCCACACCGACGAGCGCCAGAGGGGGTGTAGTAGGATTTGATCTTAGTCCTGTATTGATACTTTGCCACTTTGATGGTTTGTTGGAGGGCGTAGCGGGATATCTTATAAGTGTCCGAGTTAGTGTCCCGCTCCTTTAAAGCAGCAATTCTAACCTTTAGCTCAGTGCGGATGTTGCCTGTAATCCATGGGTTCTGGTTGGGATATGTATTTATGATCACAACGGGGACGACGTCGTCGATACACTTATTAATGTAGCCGGTGACTGATGTAGTAAACTCCTCAATGACATCAAAAGTCCTGTAGCTTAGCATCCGCTTCATTGGACTACTTCTGTATTGACCGCATCACTGGTACTTCCTGTTTGAGTTTTTGCTTGTAAGCAGGAATCAGGAGGATAGAGTTATGGACAGATGACATGCTGGTAGAAATTAGGTAAAACAGATTTCAGTTTTCCTGCATTAAAATCACTGGCCACTAGGAGTGCCGCCTCTGGATTAACATTTTCTTGTTTGCTTATGGCCCTGTACAGCTCCTTGAGTGCGGTCTTAGTGCCAGCGTCGGTTGCTGGTGGTAAATAGACAGCAATGAAAAATATAGACAAAAATGATATTTCCTTACTAATTAGTGACCTTAATTAATCAATCAAATACACGGGTGGAGCTAAAAACCTGCATATCACGGCCCTCTATGAAATGAGTTTGACACATGTGGGATAGTAGATCTTCAAAGTAAATTATCAAAATCTTTATCAGATTTCATCAATTTAAAGGAACAATTTGCCAGCTGCCTTGCTGCTGTTTTTGAAAGCAGCTGAAACAGCGGCTCTTGTCTTAATGGAGATTTCGAGCGATCACTTACTGTACTTATGTAAGGTCACTGAATGCATTTACACCAGTCTGAGCATTAATCTTATTCCTCTCCCTCTGTGTATCTCTGACAGACCAGCAGTATTCCCCTTGGTCCCCTTCTTGACACTTCGATGAAGACAGACGCCTCCCTGTCCCCCCAGCCAGGACCATGAAGGGCTTATCGGGCGGCCGCTCCCAGCACCAGATCCCCTCGCCCCATGGGCTGGACCAGTTTGACCATCCTCAAGACTTCCATGGCATGGGCCACCATGGCGGAGCCTCCGAGTCACGCCACTCCTCCTACCTGCTCAGCCCCACTGAGAGCTGCCCACTGGACTACCACCACCGCTACTCACCACGCAGCTCCATCCACTCTGACTGCATGATGATTTCCCCCGTCATCATGGCGCCCTCGTCGGGTGTTGGTGGCGGCGCCGCCATTGACCACATCTCCAGCAGCACCTTCCCCAGAATGCACTACAGCTCCCAGTACTATGACTCGGCCACGCGGGACGACTGCGCCGCCATCACCGCCTCCGCCACCTCCCATGCCGCTGCTGCCCCCACTGCTTCAGCTCTGCAGTACCAGGGCAGCGGCAAGAGCAACCGCATCCCAGCAAACCTGCTGGACCAGTTTGAGAAGCAGTTGCCGCTGCACCGTGACGGCTTCCACACACTGCAGTACCAGAGGACGTCCACCACCACCACCACGGAGCAACGCAGCGAGAGCCCCGGACGCATCCGCCACCTTGTCCACTCCGTCCAGAAGCTCTTCACCAAGTCCCACTCCCTGGAGGGCTCGTCCAAGATGAACGGAACCAAAGGTGACGGAGGAGGAGGGGGACATCACGGCGGCTCCCAACACAGCCACCATGGAGGCTCCAAGCATGGCAGCAAGCGAAGTAAGAGCAAAGAGCGCAAGACGCACCGCTCGGGGGGCGCGGGCGGCTTCTGGAGCTCTGACGACAACCTGGACAGCGACAGCACCTACCGCACGCCCAGCGTCATGAGCCGTCACCATGGCGACCACACCCATGCCGCCCACTGCTACCCGGACTCCATGCACCACAGTCACTTTGGGGACCTGTCCCTCAAGACCTCCAAGAGCAACAACGATGTCAAGTGCTCAGCATGCGAGAGCATGGCCATGACTCCGGAGGGGAAGTTTATGAAGAGGAGCTCCTGGTCCACGCTGACCGTCAGCCAGGCCAAGGAGGCCTACAGGAAGTCCTCCCTCAACCTCGAGAAACCCATGATGCACACAGACCTCAAGCCCTCGCTACGGGCCTGTCACTACCTCCAGGTCAGTGGTGGTCTGTGTGTGTGTGTGTGTGTGTGTGTGTGTCACTGTAATGTAGACGTTACTCTGGACGTTGCACAAAGCTTACAGTAACTTTTGTGTTATGCGGAATACTGTTTAGCATTACATAGGTAGGCCTAATTTGATTCTTTCATATTGATGAGAAATGCTTCAATCTCACATACAGTGAGCTCTAAATGTATTGGGACAGTGACAATGTTGTTGTTGTTTTGGCTCAGTACTCAATCTTTGGATTGGATTACTATGAGGTTAAAGTGCAGACTGCCAGCTTTAGTTTGAGGGTATTTTGATCCATATTGGGTGAACCGTTTATAAATTACATACTGTATTCCATTTTAGGGGACCAAAAATATTTGTACAAATTCACTTATGTGTATTAAAGTAGTAAAAGGTTAAGTATTTGGTCCCATATTCATAGAGCGCAATGAATAAATCAAGCTGGTTTCTTTTGTATATGTTTCAGATTATTTTGTGCCCAATATAAATTAATGGTAAATAATGTATTGTGTCATTTTGGAGACACCTTTATTGAATAATACGAACAGAATAGGTTTCTAAACATTTCTACATAAAATGTATGTGGATGCTACCATGATTACAGATAATCCTGAATGAATCGTGAATAATGAATCGGCAAAGTTACAGATGCACAAATATCTACTGGATGGATGAGACACCATTTTTCCATGAGAAATTCAATAATTTGGCTTTTTGTTGATGGTGGTGGAAAACGCTGTCTCAGGCACCGCTCCAGAATCTTCCAAGTGTTCAATTGGGTTGAGATCTGGTGACTGACACCCCCCCCATATTTGTGATCATTGTTGAGTGGTCCCTCTAGCGTACCATCGCAAAATTGTGATTGGAATAGCAACAGAACTTATGACGACAAACGCGTTTAAACAGCATTGTTGTCTGAAAAGCATCTAAACAATGTTTTGTGCTGATGAGGAATAAATGTCTTCACAACTTTATTCCTCAATTTCACCTTTTATTGTAAAAATCATCCAAACATCCCTCTGAACACATCCACAGCTAAACTCATTCCATAAACCAGTCTAAATAACAGGTTGCGCTGACAAAAAACAAAACATAAGTTAGCTACCAAACAGCTAGAAACGTACCACCTCTCTGGTGAGCACAAGGGAGAAATGTAATATTGTTTAGAAAATAGTTGCGTGTCAGCTAAGCTTACAGCAGCTAAATTCTTTATGATGCCAGCCACTCCTTAATCCCAGAATGTCATTCACTATAAGACACAAATAAACAAAGTCAAAGATGGCTGTGCCCATTGCCTGAAAAATATAAACTTAGTTTGGCCACTTTTCAGCATATTACAAATTTTCGATGTAATTGTTTTTAAATGTATTTTTTTTTATTTAACCTTTATTTAACTAGGCAAGTCAGTTAAGAACAAATTCTTATTTACAATGACGGCCTACACCGGCCAAACCCGGTTGACGCTGGGCCAATTGTGCACCGCTGTATGGGACTACCAATCATGGCCGGTTGTGATACAGCCTGGATTCGAACCAGGGTGTCTGTAGTGAGGCCTCTAGCACTGAGATGCAGTGCCTTAGACCGCTGCGTCACGCGGGAGTCCGAGTATTACAGTGTATACAAGAACCGGAGCACATGACTTGACAAGTAATTTACAGTTTTTGACAAATCACAACGCAAGTAAAATGTTGCCACCTCACAGATCATCACACCAAATACAAGTCTACAGCCTAGCCTAACCATAGTGAGAAAGCTAAACATGGATGAAACCATTTTAGGAGGGTTTGTAGGGGGGATCATTTAATTTGTGGTGGGTAGAAATGGGGGAAGGTATCGTGGGGGGATATGATGCAGGACATTATACTATGATGGGGAATTTCTCATAAACTTCTGTCTTTGCCACAGATTATTATACGCTAAATAAAAATATAACCCCTGGAAACCCTGAGGTACCAAAGTTACAATCTGATGCCGTGTTCAAAACAACTGGGAACTGGAAAATCGGAACACTCTAACTTTCGACTTCAGTGCATCCAAGACAACTGGGAACTCAGAAAACAATAGCTCCGGCTGGGAAAACAATTTTTTTAACTCGGAATTCCTACTCGGGAGCTCTGGCCTCTTTCTAGAGCTCCGACTTATCGACCTGAAGATCACTGACGTCATGATTTGACCTCGTATTTTTCCAGAGTTCCCAGTTGTCTTGAAAGCACCATAAGTCAGTCGAGTGAACTATCCCTTCACCTCGTTTTTTGGTCTGACAGATGCTTACGTGACAACCAGAATGCATTGTATGATGTCAACAACAAATAGCTTAGCATTAGCTCATCAAAGTCAGTACAACCTTCAAAAAAGTATTTTTACACACAGCATATGTGTCCATTACAATGTATGCAAGAATCGGAATGCATGATTTGTCACCAGCACTTGAAAACCTAAATGAAACAGTAAATACAGTGGGGGAAAAAAAGTATTTAGTCAGCCACCATGGAGGAATGGGCCAAAATACCAGCAACAGTGTGTGAAAACCTTGTGAAGACTTACAGAAAACGTTTGACCTCTGGCATTGCCAACAAAGGGTATATAACAAAGTATTGAGATAAACTTTTGTTATTGACCAAATACTTATTTTCCACCATAATTTGCTCACCGTTCTTGTGATCATTTTGACCCCACGGGGTGAGATCTTGCGTGGAGCCCCAGATCGAGGAAGATTATCAGTGGTCTTGTATGTCTTCCATTTCCTAATAATTGCTCCCACAGTTTATTTCTTCAAACCAAGCTGCTTACCTATTGCAGATTCAGTCTTCCCAACCTGGTGCAGGTCTACAATTTTGTTTCTGGTGTCCTTTGACAGCTCTTTGGTCTTGGCCATAGTGGAGTTTGGAGTGTGACTGTTTGAGGTTGTGGACAGGTGTCTTTTATACTGATAACAAGTTCAAACAGGTGCCATTAATACAGGTAATGAGTGGAGGACAGAGGAGCCTCTTAAAGAATAAGTTACAGGTCTGTGAGAGCCAGAAATCTTGCTTGTTTGTATGTGACCAAATACTTATTTTCCACCATAATTTGCAAATAAATTCATAAAAAACCTACAATGTGATTTTCTGGATTTTTTTTTCCTCATTTTGTCTGTCATAGTTGAAGTGTACCTATTATGAAAATTACAGGCCTCTCTCATCTTTTTAAGTGAGAGAACTTGCACAATTGGTGGCTGACTAAATACTTTTTTTCCCCACTGTACATTTTGCTCCATACATACATACGGTATGCTACAGAAGAAACGACAACACGATATACAGAAATAATGCACTTACTTTGAACGCACACATGTCCAAAGTTATTAATTGCAAGGAAAACAACAATGAAGGCAATACGAGTGCCACCCATAAAATGTGCCGGGGGGAGAAAGTTTGTGCAACACTTGTTCTGTCTAGAGATGCGCAATAACTTCATATTTGATCTGGGGGAAACACCGGGGAAGAGCTTGGGCTCTCCTCAAAGAGAGAAGTTTGTCCGGCTTAGTAAAGCGTCAAACATAAATTGTCCACAGCAGTGAAATGGGCTACTTCTTATGTGAATTAATGAGAAGGCGGAACACACCTCAATTCAATCTGTTGTTAGCAAATAAAACAACGCGGGTTAACTGTCCTGTTGCGTAACAATCACATGTTGGAACAGTGAGTGCTTTCTGACATCACCCGCATAAGTAAACACACGCTGGGGCGACCGTCAGAGATATTTGGAACTCATTCATGAAAAGGTTAAACTATACTCCTTTGAGGCCTCTCTTTCAAAGTCACTGAGATCTCTTCTTCTAGCCATGGTAGCCAGAATAATCCGCAACTGGGAATTTTTTTACATGACCCTAAGCATGATGGCATGTTAATTGCTTAATTCACTCAGGAACCACACCTGTGTGGAAGCACCTGCTTTCTATATACTTTGTATCTCTCATTTACTCAAGTGTTTCCTTTATTTTAGCAGTTACCTGTATATTACAAACAATAACAACCATTGATTGCATTGATTCTTAGAAAGGACCTCCTGAGAAAAACATAATGATGGATGCATCGATCAGGGAGCCCAGTCAGTAAAACCTCCTTAAACAAACCTGTCCTTTGCTATTCTCAAAGGAAAAAACCCAGCTCTTTTATGTGTGAGGCTATATCCTTTATCTGTGATTCCCTATTGTGTGCTACCTGGGAGAGCTATTGTGTATTTAGATGGAGCGATCAATTGAGGGAATCAATTTCATGATGGAGGAAGACACTGTAAATAATAAGGATGGAAGCTGACTTGGATAATCTGCCACAGGGTTTCTATCTTGTGGGCCACTCCTGCTGTTTTTCAAACACCATGCACCTTTTCTAACACACACACATGTACATGCATACACACACACACACACACACACACACACACACACACACACACACTACATGCCCAAAAGTATGTGGACACCTGCTCATTGAACATCTCATTCCAAAATCATGGGCATTAATATGGAGTTGGTCCCCCCTTTGCAGCTATAACAGCCTCCACTCTTCTGGGAAGGCTTTCCACTAGATGTCGGAACATTGCTACGGGGACTTGCTTCCATTCAGCCACGAGCATTACTGAGGTCAGGCACTGATGTTGGGCGATTAGACCTGGCTCGCAGTCAGCGTTCTAATTCATCCCAAAGGTGTTCGATCGGGTTGAGGTCAGGGCACTGTGCAGGCCAGTCAAGTTCTTCCACACCAATCTCGACAAACCATTTCAGTATGGACCTCGCTTTGTGTGCAGGGCAATGTCATACTGAAACAGGAAAGGGACTTCCCCAAACTGTTGCCACAAACTTCGGAAGCACAGAATTGTCTATAATGTCATTGTATACTGTAGTGTTAAGATTTCCCTTCACTGGAACTAAGGGGCCTAGCCCAAACCATGAAAAACAGCCTCAGACCATTATTACTTCTCCACCAAACTTTACAGTTGGCACTATGCATTCGGGCAGGTAGCATTCTCCTGGCATCCGCCAAACACCGATTGGTCCGTTGGACTGCCAGATGGTGAAACGTGATTCATCACTCCAAAGAACACATTTCCACTGCTCCAGAGTCCAATGGCAGCAAGCTTTACACCACTCCAGCTGACACTTAGCATTGCACATGGTGATCTTAGACTTGTGTGCGGCTGCTCGTCCATGGAAACCCATCTCATGAAGCTCCCAACGAACAGTTCTTGTGCTGACATTACTTCCAGAGGCAGTTGCTTCCAGAGGCACTGGTAGTGAGTGTTGCATCCGAGTACAGATGATTTTTACAAGCTACGCACTTCATCCCTCGGCGGTCCTGTTCTGTGAGCTTGTGTGGCCTACCACTTTACGCCTGAGCTGTTGTTTTTTTCTGGCCTTCTAGGCAGAGTTGCAAAGAAAAAGACATCTTCGACTGGCCAATAAAAATAAAAGATTAAGATGGGCAAAAGAACACAGACACTGGACAGAGGAAAATTGGAAAAAAGTGTTATAGACAGACAAATCTAAGTCTGAGGTGTTCCGAACACAAAGAAGAACATTTGTGAGATGCAGAAAAAATGAAAAGATGCTGGAGGAGTGCTTGATGCCATCTGTCAAGCATGGTGGAGGCAATGTGATGGTCTGGGGGTGCTTTGGTGGTGGTAAAGTGGGAGATTTGTACATGGCAAAAGGGATCTTAAAGAAGGAAGGCTATCACTCCATTTTGCAACGCCATGCCATACCCTGTGGACGGCGCTTAATTGGAGCCAATTTCCTCCTACAACAGGACAATGACCCAAAGCACAGCTCAAAACTATGGAAGAACTATTTAGGGAAGTAGCAATCAGCTGGTATTCTGTCTATAATGGAGTGGCCAGCACAGTCACCGGATCTCAACCCTATTGACCTGTTGTGGGAGCAGCTTGGATGTATGGTACGTAAGAAGTTCCCAGCAAGCCAATCCAACCCTTGGGAGGTGCTTCAGGAAGCATGTGGTGAAATCTCTTCAGATTACCTCAACAAAGGTCTGCAAGGCTGTAATTGCTGCAAATGGAAGATTCTTTGACGGACACTATTATTTCAATTAAAAATCATTATTTATAACCTTGTCAACGTCTTGGCTATATTTCCTATTCATTTTGCAACTCATTTCATGTATGTTTAATTAAGTAGAATTTAATGTCCTTGTCTATAACTGTTCTGACGTGAGTGCTACGGGTCTGTAGTCGTTTAGGCAGGTTGCCTTTGTGTTCTTGGGCACAGGGACTATGGTGGTCTGCTTGAAGCATGTTGGTATTACAGACTCAATCAGAGACATGTTGAAAATGTCAGTGAAGACACCTGCCAGTTGGTCAGCACATGCCCGGAGCACACGTCCTGGTAATCCGTCTGGCCCCGCAGCCTTGTGTATGTTGACTTGTTTGAAGGTCTTACTCACGTCGGCTACGGAGAGCGTGATCACACAGTCATATGGAATAGCTGATGCTGGTATAAGAGATTGTTTCTCTTTGAAAAATGGGGAAGGGTGAGTACATGAGCAGGATTTACAGGTACCCTATCAATTACCTTGACGTTCTGTCTGGCGTTCTGTAGTGTGGGGTCTTCCATGTGAGCAGTACCAAACCTTCCCTATACTGTGCTAACTCAGGAGGAAAAATGCCATTGGCATCTTTTAGGTCCCCCGGCCTGCGCTTCCTGTTCCTCTTCCACCATTTCTGGCCCATTTATCCCCACTGGGTTTTCTGCCGCTTCGTCGTTTCCTTCCCCTTCTTCCCCCAGGAGAACTTGAGTGTCAGATATGGGAATCGGGTAGGTAAGTACCAACTTGCTAATTTTACTTTCGTAGGTCAGGGAGTTCTTTGGTAGCGGTTTCATTTTCTTTTCACTGGAAAATGTAAATTTTACCTTGCATGCCCTAATACTGGCACAGCCAGCTCCTTTGTTCTGTAGGCCGTTCCACTGGGTCAACAGTCGCGACCCAGCAGCACAGGGTGTGGTAGGTTCTCAACCAACCCCAGGTTACCTCAGAACCACCCTCTGGTGGTGTTAATCTCTACATCTTCGATTGGGTAAGTTTTGGTGTCCCGTGTACACAGGTGATGTCCATGATTGGAGCGGTAGTCCTCTGCGGCTGGGTTAATAGTAAAGGCATGATGTGGGAGACCATGCTCCCAGAGTCTAGAAAAGCATCAACTTCCTTCCCTTGGGTATGTACCAGACTGAGGTGCGGTGGGTGGTGGTGGGCTTGGACATGAGCAGAAATTACATGGCAATGGTGTAGATTGGAAATGTCGACCTACATGGGTTCTTCCTTCTTGGATCAGTTCCATGCGATGTGTCCTATTTTGCCACAGCGGTAGAACTCCCGGGTGGCGGTATCCACCCCTCTATTCTTCTGGAAAACCCAGTCCTGGCGCCCAGGTTCCCCATCCGCTCTTTGGATTTTCCCTTTCCAAACCCAGGGAGTCTGCAGTTTAAATGTCTTCCTTCCTCATTATGCATTTGGGTCCCAAGGTTTTTGTATGACCAATCATATCGATTGGTTCCAATGACGAATTTGACGTTGTGCCACCCGTCGCTGGTGACTTTCTTCAGCAAAGATGTCTGACAATAGCATTACGGTGGAAGCAAATGTAAGTAATTATAATTTCAGAATGAGTCAAGCAAAACATTTACAATTGAGAGGAATATGTTAGTTAAGGTAGAGACAAACGATTGTGCAAGTTTTTTTTCAGTCATATCCAATACCAGGTGTATCAAACTCATTCTTTGAATGATGCTGTGTCTGTATGTATGTATTACAATTATACACTTCAACAGTGTTTACCACTCCTGCTCCTGGGACATCAATGATTACACATTGTAACTATACAATAGACAAGAAACATGATTTAAGTAAAGGCTGATTTGTAATTCATATATACAGAAAAAAACATTACACTACACTTCCTATGCATATCTAACTCCCTTCATCTGCATTAATCTGAGGAGGTTCTCCCAGCCATGTGAATGATTGAAAACAGGGCAGCAAAGTTTGTTTGTCACCAGAGCGGTTTAGAGCATATTACTATTTGCCTGTGAATACAGACATTCATACAAACAGACATTCATACAAACTTGCTATGTTGAATTCTTAATGCACAACCGAAGATGCTGCCGTATCCTGCCAGCAAGCCCACAAGCAAGCCACTTAGGCAGAGAATGATGCGTGGAAGAGGGCAGAGAATGAAGCGTGGAACCAGATGGGAGTAACAATCCAGGCTATTTGCTCTGAGACCGGCATAATAATGTAATGAAACAAGCAGGGAGCAGGTTTCGAACCCTCAACATTCTAGCCCGAAGTCCAACACGCTATCAACTGTTCCCAAATTTATTAATTGGGGTTGGGGCCGATTGTGGCTAAAAACACTTTATCAATTGGAATCTTTAACAAGTGGAAAGGGGGAAAGTATTATTATTCGTTTTTCACAAGAGTAGCAGGCTGTGAATTCTGTTAACAACGTTTCTAGGATGTGCTATTAGCTGAACAATAGACTATTCAACCGTTACTAAAGAATTGTTTAACCTGTTACGGATCCAATCCCGTGAACGGGATCGATTTTGACAACATCCGGTGAAATGCAGAGCGCCAAATTCAAATTACAAAAATACTCATTTCAAACATTCATGAAAATACAAATGCTGCACACCCTTCAAAATATTAGATTTTTGTTAATCTAACAGCATTGTCAAATTTCAAAAAGGCTTTACGGCAAAAGCATAACATTTGATTGTCTGAGGACAGCACCCCCACTCAAAAACTAAATTAGCATAATAACATAACAAGCAGAGGTGTCACAAAACTCAAAAATAGCATAAAATAAATCGCTTACCTTTGATGATCTTCCTCTGATGGCATATCAAAGCGTCCAGGTTACACAATAAAAGGTCCTTTTGTTCGATCTTGTTTGGTTGGCGCGTTTTGTTCAGTAATCCACCTGCCCAAAGGCTTTCATCCATGCAGACAAATGATATCCCAAAAGTACCCATAAAGTTCGCGGAAAAAAGTCAAACAGCATTTGTAATCAATACTCAGATACCCTAAAATGAATATACACTCTAATATTTCAGATGGAATATAACCTGCTGAATAGAAGAGAAAAAGAACTGAGCGTGCGTTCCCTGTTACACGCAGAATCCAAAACAGTACACTTGACGTGAACCCAGGAACTAGTGGTCTTACTCCCTTGATTTTCATGATTGAACATTCCAACCTTTTTCTAAAGACATGACATCTAGTGGAAGCCATAGGAACTGCAATCTGGGAGCTAAAATACCCATTTTTGAATAGCATGCCAATTGAAAACAGTGTGACATGACTGATTCAGACATCCCGGATGGATTTTGCTTGGGGTTTTGCCTGACATATCAGTTCTGTTATACTCACAGACATTATTTTAACAGTTTTAGAAACTTCAGAGTGTTTTCTATCCAAAGCTACTAATATGCATATCCTAGCTTCTGGGCCTGAGTAACAGGCAGTTTACTTTGGGCACGTTTTTCATCCGAACTTCAAAATACTGCCCCCTAGCCCTAAGAAGATAATAGCCGAGCTAGGTGGAACCCCTCCCCAACTTGAGCTAAGTGTGAACCACCCCCACCAACTTGCAACAAATCATTTGTATCTACTTACACACGGTTAATGTTCTGAAAAAAAGTATAATATATATATATATATGTCGTGGCGCAGCGGTCTAAGGCAATGCATCTCATTGCAAGAGGCATTACTACAGTCCCTGGTTCAAATACAGTCTGTATCACATCCGACCGTGATTGGGAGTGTTGGAGGGCGGCGCACAATTGGCCCAGCGTCATCCGGGTTTGGCCTCAGCGCAATCAATAGGAGGTGAACAGTGGCTGGTGCTGAAAATATAGCTAACTTGTTATGCAAGTGTTGCATCCCAACAGATGGAGAAAACCTACACCAGTCGAGCAATTCATTTCAACAATATTCTTCATTTTAATTTGACTTTGCAAACAACAAGAGGGATTAATTGGAGTCTATTTCTTCGGAGCCTAGACCAATATAAAATAACTTAACTGGCTGAGGTAGGCCATTAGGCTTATTAACAGCCAAATAGAAGTAGGATTTTTTTTATTAGGCCTACTTACAATTGCAACTGGTCAAAAATGTAGCATCCTACATAAAACAATAATTTAAAGAAAAAAAGTCTGCACGTTTGAACTAAAACAATGTGTCACAAGGATGACGCTGGAGAGGCGAAGCAGGTACGGGGAGTCAAACATTTAACCTCACAAGCTCCAGCAGCAGAGGTGACTGTTTTGGAGAGCCTGGCGTGCCCAAAGTAAAATGCCTCCCATTTAGGCCCAGAAAATGGGATATGCATATATTAGTACCATTGGATAGGAAACACTCTGAATTTTCCAAAACTGTTAACCATTTGTCTGTGGGTCAATCAGAACGCATATAGCAGGCAAAACCCTGAGGAATCTCTGTCCTGGAAAAAGTCATTTTGACACATTGCTCATTTTGGAACCCCTCCCTATTGAAAATGACCATATATAGGCATATTTTTGCATTGCAGGAAGCTTCCTTGTGATGTCACCAGCCTCTGGATGGTGTTTTCCTCCATTTTGGGTGAGTAATCCCAGAGAAAAGGAGGAAACCATGAGGTCCACTCTATGAAAACTCGTCACATTGCGCGCGCACGAGAAGTCACGGAGCGTCTGTTTTATCGTCGTTATTGATCAGTTTATATTCCGTCTGATTTATAATAGTAAATATACGTAAAAGTGTTCCTAAGGAAACATTTAAAACTATGTTTGATTGTTTTTGGACAAGTTTATAGGTATAATTTGAACGAGTTGGCGCCGCGTTTCAATAGAGGAGTGGAGGCTGTCGTTTCTGATTATAACGCGCGAACCAAATGGAGGATTTATGGATAAAAGACGTTACTTTTTCTAACAAAAGAACCATGGATTGTCTTCGTTGGACACTTAGGATGACCTCAGCAGAAGTTCTTCAACAGGTAATTGATTTGTTTTCGCTGTGAAATGTGTTATGTGTGTGCCATGATGGCTAATCGATTCATGGCTGTTGGAAAATATGTGAGGTGCTAGCCTCAAACAAATGAATGTGCTGCTTTCGCCGTAAAGCCTTTTTGAAATCTGACAACGCTGTGATATTGCCAAGAAACAGAGCTTTTGATGAGTATGGAACACTTGTATATTGCTGGATGTTTAATAATTCAACTTTCGGAATTTAAATTTGGCGCTACAGATTTTCGCTGGTAGTGTCGGGAGGAGCCCGCTAGCGACCCCCTGGTAATTGAGAATGCTTAAGAGGTTAATATGGAACGGACATAGAATGAGACAGGACAGCGTCAGCACACGGGTAATACAGACAAGTAACAATCAATGCAGCAGCGGGGAATAGAGCAGGGGAACTGACAAATATAGGGGAGGTACTAAACAGGTGATGAGTGGGTCCAGCTGAGGCCAATGTTGCTGATGTGCAGGTGTGCGTAATTGATGATGGCAGGAGTGCGTGATGCAGGGCAGCCTGGCGCCCTCGAGCGCAAGGGGGAAAGAGCGGGAGCAGGCGTGACCACAGGTAAAACCTTGCTGAGATGAGCGGCATTTGTGGAGAGTCATGCAGCATTGGCAGAGAGTCTGGTGGAGAATGATGCGTTAAAAAGGGCGAGGAACGAGATGGAGTCACAATCCATGCCAGGTACACACATGAGCTCTGGAACTCCACCTCCGACAGGCAGAGTCAACATATGTGGCGGGTTCGTCAGGTCGTCAGTTCACCCTGACATTTTCATTCCTCTTCTGACAACAGAACTTGACCTACTGCTCACCAGGCACAGCAAGGGCCGCCCGGACCGTTATGCTGTTCTGTTATTCCAAAGAAGGTGTAACCAAAGAGAGATACCACGAGTGGGCACAGAATACAAACTGGGATGGATACCTGAGGCAAATGTGGCTTACCAGTGAACCTCCGTGTGTTCATCATTAATACTGTTTCTGTATATGACTGATGCAACCCGAAAAAGCATTAAAGACTGAGTTCATGAGTACTTGAGGTCACTGAGAAAGTCTGGCCATGGCCTGCTCTCCCTTATGTAAGGAATTAGGCACTTTCCCATGTTTACTACAGTATGTACTGTAGGTTATGTTTACTTGTCAGACTGCACAGTAGCCCAATAAACAAATGCAGGTGGGTTATATGTTCAAAATGCTTTAAATGCATTATTATCCAAATGTAAAAGCATATACTGTGCAGTACAGTATTTCTTCATCAGCATCTTTATGCTTTCATTAATAAAGTAATGATAAAAATACTCTTTCAAAATGCTGATGTTTATTTAGTTATGGATCCATAACGAATTACTATGGGAATAAATATCACTGAATTACAGAAATATTGGAACAAAGTTGTCTAATGAAGGTGAACAAATTGTTTCTCACTGGAAAATACTCTTTCAAACACACGGTCATGTTGTACAGCGCCATTATGGCAATTAGCAGGGCTATATTTTGGCCTTTATTCAGATTACAATCGCTCACTGTCGTTTAAAAAAAGAAATAATCTCCAAAATATCATTATAAATAGACTTCCCGCTGTGGACATCTATTTCAGCACCGTTTCACGCTTAATTATATTCCATGATATTCTTAAGATATATGTGTCGACTGAATATAAGCAAGTGATCTTGCTAAATAATCAAGTTTGATTTATTTCTAGAGAAACCTTTCTAAATAACAAACAGGCTTTATTTACAAATTAGTGAGAATGTCTCACTCCATGTTCAATAATTGACTTTTTCTTGCACACTATAGGTTAAAAGAAAACGAAATCTCCAAAATATTGTTACTTTTTAAACAAAGCGATTTATTATTATTAATTAGTTTATAATTATATAAAAGCCCCTTAGATAATCTCAGATATTCTCACAGATCTTAACGGAAAATGCCCTTAGATATTCATTTAGAATCCTCCAATTCTCTAAACGTAATTATTGGCAGAGAGTCACGTCATTGCAAAAAATATTTTTAGATATACTGTAGGCCTACCATTGGCGAAATGAGTCTCACTAGTGTTGAGTAATGTGCTGTTAAAAGTGGTGTAGGTCTTATTTATTTAAAGAGCATATTGAAGTTAGAAGCAATAGGATTCGAAGCAAAAGCCTACAACTATTGTAGCACCATTTTGCACTGCTCGGAGACAAGCATGGGGACTAGTCTTGATAAATCAATGAGATTTTTATTTTCACTTAATCTCCGTTTGGGTATTGGTTAGACTAGAATTCGAAAATTAGGGTGCAGAAATGTTATGCTCTTAGCGTAGCCTTTATTTAACTAGGCAAGTCAGTTAAGAACAAATTCTTATTTACAAGGACAGCCTACTCCTTCCTCCCCATTAGGGAATTGAACCCCTGACTCCCGCATGCCCTGCGCGCACGACACAAGAATTCTTTAGCTAAATAATCCAGTACTGTACTGCCGACCGTTACGTTGTACAGCGCCATATCTTCCGTTCCATCCTGACGGAAACGCAGAGGATTTTTTGTTTTTCTTGGAATAGAAACACCATAATATTATTCAAATGAATTAAGCAAGTACCAGTCAAAAGTATGGACACACCTACCTACTTTCAGGATTTTTCTTTATTTTTACTATTTTCTACATTGTAGAATAATAATGAAGACATCACAACTATGAAATAACACATATGTAATCAGTTAACATCTTAGGAAGCAGCTAACTCCCGACACAACCCAGTGAAATGTAAGGCGCCAAATTCAAAATCCAAAAGTTGAATTATTAAACATTCATCAATATACAAGTGTTGCATAGTCATCAAAAGCTTTGATTCTTGGCAATATCACAGCGTTGTCAGATTTCAAAAAGGCTTTACGGCGAAAGCACAACTTTTGATTGTTTGAGGATAGCACCCCACATTAGCATAAATTCATATCCAGCGTGGACCACACAAAATCCATATCAGAGCTAAAATAAATCCCTTACCTTTCGAAGAACTTCTGCTGAGAGCTTCCCAAGTGTCCAACGAAGACATCCAATGGTTCTTTTGTTAGAAAAAGTCATTTATTATATCCATAAATCTCAGTTTGGTTGGTGCGTTATGTTCAGAAAATCCAATGTCGAATCGCCCATTAAACCGTGAAGAGAACGCGTTCAAATATACCTATAAACTTTTCCTAAACAAATCAAAGACCATTTATAATGCATCCTTAGATATCCTTTTATGAATATTAGCGATAATATTTCATTCGGATGGTAACCTAAATGTTATAAAAGGAAAATACAGTGGGGCGCACACACGGTCTCGCGCCCGTTAAATCTTGTTGACATCTGAGCTACCTCGACTATTTCCTGTTCCTATCCGTTCTGCTCACTGCTAGAGCTTCCAGACTCTGTATAAAGACTGTTGACATCTAGTGGAAGCCATAGGTACTGCAATCTCGGAGCTGGATGCCTTTGAAATCAATAGGGAGAGTATCAAACAGAGCAAAGGTCACAAAAAAAAAATTCCAGATGGATTTTCCTCGGGTTTTCGCCTGCTATATCACTTATGTTATACTCACAGACATTATTTTAACACTTTTAGAAACTTCAGAGTGTTTCCTATCCAATAGTACTGATGAACCTCTGCTGAGGGCTTCCCAAGGGTCCAACGAAGACAATCCATGCTTCTTTGGTTAGAAAAAGTAATTTATTATATCCATAAATCTCTGTTTGGTTGGCGCATTATGTTCATAAAATCAACCGTTGAGTCGCCCATAGAACCGTGAAGAGAACGCATTGAAATTATCATATTTCTACAAACAAATCAAGCATCATTTTTAATGTTTCCTTAGGTATTCTTTTATGTATATTTACTATAATATTTCAACCGGATTGTAGCCTGAACGATAAGAAAGGAAAAAACAGTGGATGGTTGACATCTGAGCTCCCTGGACCATATTCTCTCCCTATCCGTTCTGGTCAGGGCTAACGTTTCCTGGTTTTTCTATAGAGACTGTTGACATCTAGTGGAAGCCATAGGTACTGAAATCTCGCAGCTGCTTGCCTTTGAAATAAATAGGGAGACTGTCAAACAGAGCCAATGTGACAAAAACAGTAATTCCAAAGGGATTTTTCTTGGGTTTTCGCCTGCTATATCTGTTCTGTTACACTCACAGACATTATGTTAACACTTTTAGAAACTTCAGAGTGTTTCCTATCCAATAGTACTAATTATGTGCATATCCTATTCTGGGCCTGGGTGGGAGGCATTTTACTTTGGGCACGCCAGACTCTCCAAAACCGTCACCTCGGGAGCCGCTCCCTAAGAAGTTAATCAATCCCACATACTATGTTATCACAAAAAAGGTTTTAAATTCTCTGGTAATGGCAATATGGAAGACTATCAAATGCCTCTCAAAGATGCCCTCTGGTGGTCAAACTAGCACTAACTTGCAAGAACAGAAAAAATGGCTGACAATTAAATAACATGCCACAGAATGCTGCAGCAGCCCGCAAGGTGTGCTGAAGTATGACGCAATTTTTAAAGGAGGAACCACTGTATGGCCCAGATGTAGTGGTCAATCACTATTCTTTCCACGATGTCCCCAGTACTGAGGTATCTATTTGTTTGCCAGGTGGACCAGGTCAAATATCTGGGACCTGGGTGCCTTCTCGGGTTGATACGTCCACGTGTGGAACCACTGTGCACTCAAAGAGACTGACTCACTGAGACTGACTCACTGCCTTGCCCGCATTCTCCACCAATGTGGAGGTTTTGGGGCCATGATCTTGGTAAGGCAGGGTTTACACATACAAACACACACCACCAGTCCATGGCAAGGGTTAACACGGTTTATTAATATCAGGTACCGGCAGCGTTCCTGATATACACAACTCAAACAAACAAAGTAAATACGTTGTCGCCAGTGGACGGTCCTCCACTCTTGGTCTTTGGGCTTCACTCCGTCTTCAGTTCCTTTATTCCGGTAAACCTCCTTCTCCACCGTATGCTCAGTCTCTCCAATAGCCTCCTCCTCCTTCACCTGCCAGGGTCAAAGGAAAGTCAAAGAAAGCAAACCCAGGGCGTGGTTAAGTAGAGGCTCTGAGTGGTTTCACATGTCTGCAGTTTAGTCTCTAATTACAACTGAAGCCAGGTGTGGCTGTTCTGCTGCAATCTGGAAGTTTTCCCCTGAGCTGTCCATGGTCCTACCTCTGGGGAATACTTCCCATTGCTGTCTGTGGTCCTGGTAACCAGAAAACACAGAAACTTCGCAGGCACATACCGTCCATCCACCATACAACCCCTGAAACCGCTACAATACGTATTCATATTATTATATACAGTTAAATAAGATATTTAGGAAGAGGATAGGTGCTGTGATACAATATGCTTTTTTGTGTGTTTTAAAGCTGAACTTGCTTTCTGGTGGCACTCCAAAATGACATGGCTCAATATATAACTGAGAGATGCATTCCATAATGGCGTGTCTGGTGTGGTTTGTATGTATGTGTGTATGTACAGTTGAAGTCGGAAGTTTACATACACTTAGGTTGGAGTCATTAAAACTAGTTTTTCAAATTTCTTGTTAACAAACTATAGTTTTGGCAAGTCGGTTAGGACATATACTTTGTGCATGACACAAGTCATTTGATAGGCTAATTGACATCATTTGAGTCAATTGGAGGTGTACCTGTGGATGTATTTCAAGGCCTACCTTCAAACCCAGTGCCTCTTTGCTTGACATCATGGGAAATCAAAAGAAATCAGCCAAGACCTCAGAAAAAGTTAGTTTTTTAGACCTCTACAAGTCTGGGTCATCCTTGGGAGCAATTTCCAAATGCCTGAATGTACCACATTCATCTGTACAAACAATAGTACGCAAGTATAAACACCATGGGACCACGCAGCCGTCCTACCGCTCAGGAAGGAGACGTACTCTGTCTCCTAGAGATGAATGTACTTTGGTGCGAAAAGTGCAAATCTATCCCAGAACAACAGCAAAGGACCTTGTGAAGATGCTGGAGGAAACAGGTACAAAGGTATCTATATCCACGGTAAAACAAGTCCTATATCGACATAACCTAAAAGTCCGCTCAGCAATGAAGGAGCCACTGCTCCAAAACCACCATAAAAAAGCCAGACTACGGTTTGCAACTGCATATGGGGACAAATATATTTTTGGAGAAATGTTGTCTGGTCTGATGAAACAAAAATATAACTGTTTGGCCATAATGACAATTGTTATGTTTGGAGGAAGAAGGGGGAGGCTTACAAGCCGAAGAACACAATCCCAACCGTGAAGCACGGGGGTGGCAGCATCATGTTGTGGGGGTGCTTTGCTGCAGGAGGGACTGGTGTACTTCACAAAATAGATGGCGTCATGAGGAAGGAAAATTGTGTGGATATATTGAAGCAACATCTCAAGACATCAGTCAGGAAGTTAAAGCTTGGTCGCAAATGGGTCTTACAAATGGACAATGACCCCAAGCATACTTCCAAAGTTGTGGCAAAATGTCTTAAGGACAACAAAGTCAAGGTATTAGAGTGGCCATCACAAAGCCCTGACCTCAATCCTATAGAAAATTTGTGGGCAGAACTGAAAATGCGTGTGCGAGCAAGGAGGCCTACAAACCTGACTCAGTTACACCAGCTCTTTCAGGAGGAATGGGCCAAAATTCCCTCAACTTTTTGTGGGAGGCTTGTGGAAGGCTACCTGAAACGTTTGACCCAAGTTAAACAATTTAAAGGCAATGCTACCAAATACTAATTGAGTGTATGTAAACTTCTGACCCACTGGGAATGTGATGAAAGAAATAGAAGCTAAAATAAATCATTCTCTCTGCTATTATTCTGAAATTTCACATTCTTAAAATAAAGTGGTGATCCTAACTGACCTAAGACAGGGCATTTTTACTTGGATTAAATGTCAGGAATTGTGGAAAACTGAGTTTAAATGTATTTGGCTAAGGTGCATGTAAACTTCCGACTTCAATTGTACACTATGTATGGAGGACAGTGATTAAGAGACACTGGGCTCTAAATGAAATGTTGTGAGCATTGCCCGTCAGCCGCCTTTGCAGATTGCTCTATAAGCAGTAACCTAAGCCTGGTAGATGTAGGTTGGTCTATATGCAGTGACCTAGGCCTGGTAGATGCAGGTTGCTTTATATGCAGTGACATAGGCCTGGTAGATGTAGGTTGGTCTATATGCAGTGACCTAGGCCTGGTAGATGTAGGTTGGTCTATATGCAGTGATCTAGGCCTGGTAGATGTAGGTTGGTCTATATGCAGTGACCTAGGCCTGGTAGATGTAGGTTGGTCTATATGCAGTGACCTAGGCCTGGTAGATGTAGGTTGGTCTATATGCAGTGACCTAGGCCTGGTAGATGTAGGTTGGTCTATATGCAGTGATCTAGGCCTGGTAGATGTAGATTGGTCTATATGCAGTGACCTAGGCCTGGTAGATCTTGGTTGCTTTATATGCAGTGACCTAGGCCTGGTAGATGTAGGTTGGTCTATATGCAGTGACCTAGGCCTGGTAGATGTAGGTTGGTCTATATGCAGTGACCTAGGCGTCATAGATGTAGGTTGGTCTATATGCAGTGACCTAGGCCTGGTAGATGTAGGTTAGTCTATATGCAGTGACCTAGAGGCCTGTTAGATGCAGGTTGGTCTATATGCAGTGACCTAGGCCTGGCTAGATGCAGGTTGGTCTACTCCTGAGCCATGTATTTAGAGAGTTGGGCCTTTGAGGTGTCTGCATTAAGATGCATTTGTATGACACTCCAACCTTCTATGGCAGCCATGTTAGCACCCCATTAACATTACATGGGGAATATAATGTAGAGAATGAGAATCATAATGCGTTTACATGACACTTCAAAATTATATGGCAGCCATGTTAGCACCCCATTAACATTACATGGGGAATATTTATATCACGGCTGGGCAGCCATCAGCCTACCCCCTTTCTGTATGCCCGCGGATCAATCCCCCTCCACCCTACTTAGAATAGTAGGTGCAATTTCATTGTTCATCAGCAGTTTTTCTGTTATGTCAGTCGCTGACAGTCACTCAGTTAGCCCATGTCAGCTAAAATGTTTTAGGTTGGTAAGTTAGTCTAGCGGACAGAAATCCAAGAAAACTTGTAGTAATCAGGGAGTCTAGCGGCCAGCTGTCTAAACTTGTAGTAATCATGGTCGAGTTACCGACCGGGGGGCCCCCATTGATTCTGTTAGTCACTCTCACTCAGATATCATATTAAAAATAAAACAAAACAAGCTCTCACTGCATGTGTGGGTATGGATGTGGGTCTGCAGACCAGTGAGCCCCTCATGACGAGTTCAGATTTTTTGTGGTCCCCACCCCCATCAAAGTTGCCTAACCCTGATTTGCATAATGTTATGTAACTGAATGTCTAGAATAAAATAACAATCATCAAACATTTGAAAAGTTGGCCCAACTCTCTAAATACATGGCTCTGGTCTACTCTACATTCAGTGACATAAGCCTGGTAAATGCACGGGACTTAGAGGGAGGACAGTGATTGAGCGATGCTGGGCTCTAAATGAAATGTTATCAGTCTCACCTGCATCTTCCAGGCAAAGTCATTATGCTAATGATATTCAATTAGCCTCTGCTGCACCTGCTGTAGAAACGGTGTGGCCACGTCAAGACTATGGCGAGGCCGGTAGTGTAATAAAGTGTTGCATTCAGGCCAAAGGAGCAGTGGTGGGAAAAGTACCCAATTGTCATACTTAAGTAAAACTATAGATACCTTAATAGAAAGTTATTCAAGTAAATGTGAAAGTCAGCCAGTAAAATACTACTTGAGTAAAAGTCTGAAATTATTTGGTTTTAAGTATACTTAAATATTAAAAGGAAATGTAATTGCTAAAATATACTTAAGTATCAAAAGTAAAAGTATTAAAAAAAAAAAATATTCCTTACATTAAGCAAAGCAGATGGCACCATTTTCTTGTTTTTAAAATGTATGGATAGCCAGGGGCACACTACAACACTCATTATTTACAAAAGATGCATGTGTTTAGTGAGTCCGCCAGGCCAGAGACAGTAGGAATGACCACGTGTTCTCTTGATAAGTGATTGAGTTTGACCGTTTCCTGTCCTGCTAAGCATTCAAAATGTTTTTGATTGTAAGGCGTAAAAAGTACAATATTTTCTTTAGGAATGTAGTGAAGTAAAAGTTGTCAAAAATATAAATAGTAAAGTAATGTACAGATACGGGGCAGCAGGTAGCCTAGTGGTTAGAGTATTGGACTTGTAACCGAAAGGTTGCAAGATTGAATCCCCGAGCTGACAAGGAAAAAATCTGTCGTTCTGCCCCTGAACAAGGCAGAACCCACTGTTCCTAGGCTGTCATTGAAAATAAGAATGTGTTCTTAACTGACTTGTCTGGTTAAATAAAAATACAAAAAAAAACTACTTAAGTATTTTTACTTAAGTACTTTACACCACTGCAAAGGAGAGAGTTTGATTGCATTACTCTCACTCCAGGCCTTACTGTCACTCCAGTTACCCATCCTTCAGTATGTTCATTATTCTGGTCCAGCCCTTGCTTATGAGGACTGTTTACATACAGGTACATCCACTATAGGGCCAGATTAGATGATTACATTACACAATGTTTGCATATGTTCATTTCAATAGGGAATAAAAATCAAGAAATAGAGGTGAAACATTCAACTACTGTTCTTTTATCATATGGCCAATCACTGAATCAGTATTGCACTGATATTGATACAACAAATGTGTTTTTCATGGGATAGTCTGGAGCCTAATGGAGAAGTAGACTGGGATGAATCTGGCAGCCTTCTGTCCCTAGCAGACGTTCTTTTCATATCCGTCCATCCACATGGCATTTGAAGTTAGATTTAGACAGTAACACATCTGAAGGTCAGGCCGGTGTCTCCCGGTGATTTGTTCCAGTCATTGTAACAAATTATGTTCCTTGGACCTAAACACTCCGGCCTCCATATGTTTAGAGACTGTGACACCTGTTCCCAGTCTGTGTGTGTGTGTGTTTTTGAGAGAGAAAAAGGTACATGCGTGTGTGTGTGTGTATGTATGTGTACGTGTGTGCCATGAAGCGTTATGGAGACGGATTAGGGTAATGGTCAACATCCCTGTCTGGGGGGCATGGTTCAACATCTGGCCGCCTCACATGCACCCAGTAATCACACGCACCCAGTAACTGTAATGAATAAGCTGTCAAGACTCAGGCCTTACATATATATTTTTTCCTGAGCACTCGCTGGTTGGGGCTATCTGCTCGCAACACTCAAACTATTCTGAGCATTTTGAATTGAGAGAGAGAGAAATCATGAGCAGATGGGCTCCTGCATTTTTCAGCATGTTTTTACAAAAAGAAAGAGCAAGGACATATACAGGATATTACCCTCCACAACATAAGCTTCACTCCAAATCAAAACTCCAAACATACAACCTGATTTTGGACAAAATTACCTGGAAGGATTTCTACTACCAAAGGTTCTTATTTCCAAGGTCTACACAGCAAATGCTCTGGCAAAAAAAGCACAAGAAACCTGAAAACACCATCCAACCTGGAACTGAGTGAGTAATGTTTTGTCTGCAGCTACTTTTAACTTCTTTGGGAGCAGCGCACGAGGTGACCGTTTTGGAGAGCCTGGCGTGCCCAAAGTAAAATGCCTCCCATTCAGGACCAGAAAATAGGATATGCACATATTTAGTACTATTGGATAAGAAACACTCTGAATTTTCTAAAAGTGTTAACATTTTGTCTGTGAGTATAACAGAACGGATATGGCAGGCAAAAACCCAAGGAATTTCTGTCCTGGAAAAAGTGGTTTTGACACATTGCCTCATTTAGAACCCCTTATGAAAATGCCCATATAAGGGCATATGAATGCAGTACCTATTGCTTCCTCTGGATGTCAACAGTCTCGAGAAAGTGTTCTGATTCTTTTTTAGATGCTTTTAGAGCAGAGAAGAAGACTAATAAGGAAGTGTCCACACAGATGTCAATAGAAGTAAATGCGCGCTCCCGGCTGGCGCGCTCTTTGGTTTTTTCCTTTCTTATCGCCCAGTTTATATTCCGGTTGAAATATTATACTATTTATACATAAAAGTGTTCCTAAGGATACATTTAAAATTATGTTTGATTGTTCTTGGACAAGTTTATAGGTATAAGTTGAACGAGTTCTCTTCACGTTTCAATGGAGGAGTCAACGCTATATTTTCTCATTATAACGCGCCAACCAAACGAAGATTTATGGATATAATAAATTTTCTAACAAAAGAACCATGGATTGTCTTCGTTGGACACTTGGGAAGCCCTCAGCAGAAGTTCTTCAAAAGGTAATTGATTTGTTTTCGCTGTGAAATGTGTTTTGAAACGCTGTGATATTGCCAAGAAGCAGAGCTTTTGATGACTATGAAACACTTGTATATTGATGCATGTTTAATAATTCAACTTTTAGATTTTGAATTTGGCGCCTTGCATTTCACCGGGTAGTGTCGGGAGCTAGCGCCCCACCACTCCGTAAGAAGTTAAAGCAAAGAAGAAAAATAAATGACAGTGATATATTTTACTTTATAAGGGTTGAATGCTAAGGTAAGGCTACAAAGCATGCTAGGACAGAACAGATCAGATCAATTAGCACTAAGGTGTGAAGTGAGAGGTGTCAAAGCCCTTGAGGCCAGCAATGGCAGGATAGTTTTACAGTCTCCCCCACCCACATTCAGAGGCCTTTGTAGCCCCCTGGATCTGTGCAGAGGTAATTACAATACAGTACCCCCACTATTGTTATTTTACTGCTGCTCTTTAATTACTTGTTACTTTTATTTCTTATTCTTATCTGTCTTTTTTTAAACTGCATTGTAGGTTAGAGGATAGTAAGTAAGCATTTCACTGTAAGGTCTACACCTGTTGTATTCGGCGCATGTGACTAATACAATTTGATTTGATTTGATTAATCTCTATTTTGAACTGATATGCAGCCAGGACACTTCAATTGTAAATTACCGCAATAAAAAACAATATTTTTGCTTTGATCACATCAGAAGATATCCTCCTCGCAATCTGCAAAATATAACAGCCACAGGACAACTTTGTTTGGACGTTGTAAAGGACCATTTTCCGAAACTGAAGAGTAATAGCTAGCTAACGACCTCCTTTTCCATGTGGAAAAAAACGATGGACAGAGACCTGCTAACTACGTTAGCTAGCTTGCTGGGATTTTCTATAAGGAATCTGCATCCCCAAAACAACTTCTCCCAAGTGAGTGTGACACTCACGTTGCCTGCTGCACTGCTGTTTGGATTCCACCTGGCGATATGTTCGCCGTCTGACCTGGCCTGTCTCCCCCTGTCTGGTACAGGTACCCCTGCCACACTCCCCCCTCTCTTCCGAGCTTTAGCTCGTCTCCAGCACACATGCACTGTTGGGGCGAGTGACTCTGAACTTACAATGGCTAGCCCCAAGTTGTTATATATTTTTTTCTTGTGTTTTATGTTATTGCCTCATGACTCCTGCGGGCTTTGTTGACTATGAACTTGCTTGTTTACCCGACCGTGGGACAGACTATGTTTGTTCACACACTCGGGACTCTGACTCTATTGGTTACACGGACTCATGGCACCCCATCCTATTCTAACTCATGGCCCCCCATCCTATTTATGTTACCTGATGAAATTGCTGTACAATATGATCTTGTTGCCATCTAATGCACATTCAAATGTCATAAATCAACACTGCAGAGCTCTCCCTGTCTTCGACCATGCCCTGATTGTATTACTGCTGATGATATCTGGAAATGTGCATGTACAGTCTGGTGTTTGACCTTATTGATCACTATTTTACAGCCTGTGTTCGTAATGGCTGCTCAGTGAAACTACCTGTCCTGATTTGTCATAGACGCTTGCTAAAAAACTTTACTGAGCAAGCCTTCCTTCATGACCTGGTCTCTGTAAATTAGTATAGAATCAGCTTGATCCCCTCTGTCACTCCTGCCTTCTCCCACTCTCTTACTCTGGCGCTCGAGGGCGCCAGGCTTCCTTTCATTGCGCACAGCTGTCATCGTCATTACGCGCATCAGTGCTCATTGGACTCACCTGGACTCCTTCACATTTTGATTGCTTCCCTATATCTGTCTGTTTACTCTGTTTAGTCCCTGTGTCAGCATTATTGTCGTTTCCATATCCCCTGTCCAGACGCTGTCCGTATTCTGTTCCTGTCCGTGGTTATAAAACGTTCACTCCCTGTACCTGCTTCTCATCTCCAGCGTCAATCCTTAAACTGTCAAAGACGCTTGGACGTTTTTTTTTTATATTTTCACTGATATTTTCAATGGTATTGTTAACAAACACGGCCCCAAAAAGAAAATGACAATTCAAAACAGGTTCAGCCCCTGTTTCGATTGTGATCTGGCTGAGTTACTCCACCTCAAGAATTCCATTTGGCGAAAAGCACACGCATACTCAGGCTGACTGGCTCTCGTTCAGAAATAAGTGCACTCAGGCTATCTGGAAGGCCAAAGTTAGTTACTTTAAGGAGCAGTTATCTCTCTGTGGGTCTAACACAAGTTCTGGAAAATGGTTAAAGACCTGGAGAATAAACCCTCCTCCTCACGGCTGCCCATGTCCCTTAATGTTGATGATGTGGTTGTTACAACAAAGTTTCTCCCTGCAGGCGGTCGCTGAGTCCGAGGTGTTAAAGGAGCTCCTTAAACTTGACCCCCAAAAAACATCTGGGTCAGATGGTTTAGACTCTTTCTTCTTTAAGGTTGATGCCCCTATCTCTGACCTTTTTAACCTGTCTCTCCTCTCTGGGGAGGTTCCCATTGCTTGGAAGGCAGCCACGATGCGTCCTTTATTTAAAGGGGTAGATCAAGCTGATCCTAGCTGTTACAGGCCAATTTCTATTTTGCCCTGTTTATCAAAAGTGTTGGAAAAACTTGTCAATAATCAACTGACTGGCTTTCTTGATGTCTATAGTATTCTCTCTGGTATGCAATCTGGTTTCCGCTCAGGTTATGGATGTGTCACTGCAACCTTAAAGGTCCTCAATGATGTCACCATTGCCCTTGATACTAAGCAATGTTATGCTGCTATTTTTATTGACTTGGCCAAAGCTTTTGATACGGTACACCATTACATTATTGTGGGCCAGCTACAGTTGAAGTCAGAAGTTTACATACACTTAGGTGGGAGTCATTAAAACTCCTTTTTCAACGACTCCAACAACTTCTTGTTAACAAACTATAGTTTTGACAAGTCGGTTAGAACATCTACTTGGTGCATGACACAAATAATTTTTCCAACAATTGTTTACAGACAGATTATTTCACTTATAATTCACTGTATCACAATTCCAGTGGGTCAAAAGTTTACATACACTAAGTTGACTGTGCCTGTAAACAGCTTGGAAAATTCCAGAAAATTATGTCATGGCTTTAGAAGCTTCTGATAGGCTAATTGACATAATTTGAGTCAATTGGAGGTGTACCTGTGGATGTATTTCAAGGCCTACCTTTAAACTCAGTGCCTCTTGGCTTGACATCATGGGAAAATCAAAAGAAATCCGCAAGCCAAGACCTCAGAAAAAATGACCATCGTTATGTTTGGAGGAAGAAGTGGGAGGCTTGCAAGCCGAAGAACACCATCCCAACCATGAAGCACGGGGGGTGGCACCATCATGTTGTGGGGATGCTTTGCTGCAGGAGGGACTGGTGCACTTCACAAAATAGATGGCATCATGAGGAATACAAATTATGTGGATATATTGAAGCAACATCTCAGGACATCAGTCAGGAAGTTAAAGCTTGGTCGCAAATGGGTCTTCCAAATGGATAATGACCCCAAGCATATTTCCAAAGTTTGGGTCTTTGGCCTGGTGTGGTAACTACCTCTCTCAAAGAGTGCAATGTATGAAGTCAGAACAACTGATGTCTCAGACACTGCCTGTCACCAAGGGAGTACACCAAAACTCGATGCTAGGTCCCACGATATTCTCAGTATACAGCAACAACATAGCTCAGGCTGTAGGAAGCTCTCTCATCCATTTATATGCAGATGATACAGTCTTATACTCAGCTGGCCCCTCCCCAGATTTTGTGTTAACTACTTAGGGAGTGGTGGGGCGCTACCCGGTGAAATGCAAGGCGCCAAATTAAAAATCCAAAAGTTGAATTATTAAACATTCATCAATATACAAGTGTTGCATAGTCATCAAAAGCTCTGCTTCTTGGCAATATCACAGCGCTGTCAGATTTCAAAAAGGATTTAGGGCGAAAGCACTACATTTGATTGTTTAAGGGTAGCATCTCCAATATTTTTTCCATTAGCATAAATTCATAAACCATCGCGGTTCACACAAAACACATTTCACAGCGAAAACAAATCTCTTACCTCTTGAAGAACTTCTGCTGAGGGCTTCCCAAGTGTCCAACGAAGACATCCAATGGTTCTTTTGTTAGAAAAAGTCATTTATTATATCCATAAATCTCCATTTGGTTCGCGCATTATGTTCATAAAATACAGCGTCCACTCGCCCATTGAACCGTGAAGAGAACGCGTTCAACCTATACCTATACATGTGTCCAAGAACAATCAAACATCATTGATAATATATCCTTAGGAACACTTTTATGTATATTTAGTATAATATTTCAACCGGATTATAAACTGGGCGATAGGAAAGGAAAAAACCACAGCGCGTGCGAGCCCGTGAACGCGCATCCTTTTCTGTTTACATCCGATGACCACTTCGAAATTCTTCTTCTATTACCATCCAGAGCAACTATAACATCATCAAACACTGTCTAGAGACTGTTGACATCCAGTGGAAGCAATAGGTACTGCAAGCTTGCTCCCATATATGGTCATTTTCAATAGGGAGGAGTTCAAAATGAGGCAATGTGTCAAATACACTTTTTCCAGGACAGAAAATCCTCGGGTTTTCGCCTGCTACATCCGTTCTGTTATACTCACATACAATATTTTAACACTCTTAGAAACTTCAGAGTGTTCCCTATCCAATAGTACTAATTATGTGCATATCCTATTTTCTGGGCCTAAGTGGGAGGCATTTTACTTTGGGCACGCCAGACTCTCCACAACCGTCACCTTGGGAGCCGCTCCCTAAGAAGTTAATCGCTCTACAACAAAGCTTTCTTAGTGTCCAACAAGCTTTCTCTGCCCTTGACCTTGTTCTGAACACCTCCAAAACGAAGGTCATGTGGTTTGGTAAGAAGGGCACTCACTCCCTACCGGTGTGAGTGCCCTACTCCCTCTGACGGTTTAGAGCTTGAGGTAGTCACCTCATACAAGTTCTTGGGAGTATGGCTAGACGGGACACTGTCCTTCTCTCAGCACATATCAAAGCTGCAGGCTAAGGTTAAATCTAGACTTGGTTTCCTCTATCGTAATCGCTTCTCTTTCACCCCAGCTGCCAAACTAACCCTGATTGAGATTAACATGCTACCCATGCTAGATTACGAAGACATAATTTATAGATCGGCAGGTAAGGATCCTCTCGAGCGGCTAGATGTTCTTTACCATTCCGCCATTAGATTTGCTCCTTAATGGACACATCACTGTACTCTTTACTTCTCTGTAAACTGGTCATCTCTGTATAACTGTCGCAAGACCCACTGGTTGATGCTTATTTATAAAACCCTCTTAGGCCTCACTGCCCCCTATCTGAGACACCTACTGCAGCCCTCATTCTCCACATACAACACCCGTTCTGCCAGTCACATTCTGTTAAATTTAAAGGTCCCCAAAGCACACACATCCCTGGGTCGCTCCTATTTTCAGTTCGCTGCAGCTAGCGACTGGAACGAGCTGCAACAAACATTCAAACTGGACAGTTTTATCTCCTTCTCTTCGTTCAAAGACTCAATCATGGACACTCTTACTGACAGTTGTGGCTGCTTGCCTGATGTATTGTTGTTTCTACCTACTTGTCCTTTGTGCTGTTGTCTTTGCCCAATAATGTTTGTACCATGTTTTGCGCTGCTACCATGTTGTTCTGCTGCCATGCTGTGTTGCTGCCATGTTGTTGTCATGTTGTGTTGCTACTATGATGTGTTGTCATGTATTGCTGCCATTGTCTCAGGTCTCACTTTATGTAGTGTTGTGGTGTCTCTTGTTGTGATGTGTGTTTTGCCCTATATTTTATTGTTATTTAAACATTTTAATCCCAGCCCTCGTCCCCGCAGGAGGCCTTTTGCCTTTTGGTAGGCCGTCATTGTAAATAAGAATTTGTTTAACTGACTTGCCTAGTTAAATAAAGGTTCAATAAATACAGTCAATTTTAGCCTCGTATCAACTTTTATCTCGCTTGTCGATGGGCCGTTGATACAGCATAACTGAAGGTTACAACATCTCAAAACATCCTAATTGAAGTACAATATATGATCAGTGGAGGCTGGTGTAAATAGAAATGGGGAGGACGGGCTCATTGTAATGGCTGAAATGTGAAGAAGCTAATGATGCCAGAACTTTGCTAGCGTAGTTGGACCCAGTGGCACAGTGGTACCTCTTCTTTCAGGTATAATAACATCCACTCAGAGAAGAGATAGGGGAATGCTAACGAGCTAGCGCTGGGCTCACATGAATGACGCCTGCCTTGTTAACCACTGCCCTAGCCAGCTGCTCAAAGATGACGCATTAGAAGGAAAAATTATTTAAAATTATTCCTTTCCTTTATTGCGGTCTTTAAGCCTGATTAATTTAGTTTCCATACAATCGCTCCAATTTTTTTCAATGCTTTCATGTGGGAACAGAGAAATGCACAAACAGCAATTTAGTGTGCGTGATGGTTTTGCTGATAGAGCTTTGAAGCAAAGATATAAGCGAGCCAACTAATTATCATGTTGACTTGCCAAGTCAGGCATTGGTGAGGAGATTTGAGTGTTTTGGGAAGCTTAGCCTCTCTGCACTGTTAAGCGGTTTGACACACCTAACAGTGTCCTCTTAGGCCACAACAGCAGTCTGTCTGTCAATTGCATTGTGACCCAACCTGGCTTTGCATTGTTTTAGGAAGTGTTCATTTGTATTCACCTTGTAAGTAATTAGCTACATTGATGTAGATTTTTTTCAAGAATATGTTTAGTTACCTGTAATTCTGTATCCCTCTTCACTAATCAACAAGGCAACACTGTAATTTATAGATACAGGTATGTGAAGCAGATAGCATCCTTAGTGCCTTTCTGTGACATAGTTAGGTAACACAGGATTGTGTCGAGGCACAGATCTTGGGAAGGGTACCAAAACATTTCTGCATCATTGAAGGTCCCCAAGAACACAGTGGATGGCCATCATTCTTAAATAGAATACGTTTGGTGCACCCACTCAGACAGTGTGGTGAAGAAATTTGGCTTGGAACCTAAAGCCCTCACAAACCTTTAGAGATGCACAATTTAGATTATCCTGTCAGGCTGTTTCACCACCTGGTACGGCAACTGCACCAGACGCAACCGCATGCCTCTCCAGAGGATGGTGTGGTCTGCAAACTACCTGACATTCAGGACTCCTACAGCACCCGATTTCACAGGAAGGCCAAAAAGATCATCAAGGATAACAACCACCTAAGCCTGCCTGTTCACCCCGCTATCATCCAGAAGGCGAGGTCAGTACAGGTCCACCAAAGCTGGGACCGAGGGACTGAAAAACAGCTTCTATCTCAAAGCCATCAGACTATTAAATAGCCACCACTAGGCGGCTTCCACCCGGTTACAGAACCCTGCATCTTAGAGGCTGCTGCCCCATATACATAGACTTGAAATCACTGGCCACTTTAATAATGGAACACTAGTCACTAGCGCTTTACTCATCTCATATGTATATTCTGTATTCTATTCTACTGTATTTAGTCTATGCCACTCCGACATTGCTCATCCTAATATTTATGTATTCCTTAATTCCATTCTTTTACTTTTAGGTTGTGTGTATTGTTATGAATTGTTAGATATTAGTGAACCTTTTGAACTAGAAACACAAGCAACACCCGCAATAACATACTGCTAAACATGTGTATGTGACAAATAAAATTTGATTTGATGTTTCAGCATCATAATGCACAGCCCCATGTTGAACGGATCTTTAGAAAGTTCCTGGAAGCTGAAAATATCCAAGTTCTTCCTTGGCCTGAATACTCACCATACTTGTCACCCATTGAGCATATTTGGGATGTTCCACTTCCCGCAAATATCCAGCACCTTCGCACAGCAATTGAAGAGGAGTGGAACAACATTCCACAGACCACAATCAACAGCCTGATTAACTCTATGCAAAGTAGATGTGTCACGCTGCATGAGGCTAATGGTGGTCATACCAGCTACTGGCTGGTTTTCTGGTCCATTCCCCTGCTTTTTTTTAAGGTAGGGTATCTGTGACCAACAGATGCATATGTGTTCCCAGATTAGGGCCTAATTAATGTATTTCAATTGACTGATTTCATTATATGAACTGTTATTTTTGTTCAGTGTATGCAAACTGCGTGTACAAAAAATTTGAAACTCTTTCCATGACACACAGTGCGTTCCGAAAGTATTCAAACCCCTTCCCTTTTTTCCCACATTTTGTTACATTACAGCCTTAAACTAAAATTGATTAATCAATCTACACACAATACACCATAATGATTAATAAAAAACAGGTTTTTAGAAATATTTGCAAAAAATATATATAATTAGCATTCAGACCCTTTGCTATGAGACTCGAAATTGAGCTCAGGTGCGTCCTGTTTCCAATTATCATCCTTGAGATGTTTCTACAACTTGATTGGGGTCCAACTGTGGTAAATTCAATTGATTGGACATGATTTGGAAAGGCACACACCTGTCTATATAAGGTCCCACAGAGCAAGAACTAAGCCATGAGGTTGAAGGAATTGTCCGAGACTCTGGATTGTGTCGAGGCACAGACCTGGGGAAGGGTAATAAAAGAATTCTGCAGCATTGCATGTCCACAAGAACACAGTGGCCTCTATCATTCCTAAATGGAAGAAGTTTGGGACCACCAAGACTCTTCCTAGAGCTGGCGGACCGGCCAAACTGAGCAATCGGGGGAGAAGGACCTTGGTCAGGGAGGTGACCAAGAACCCGATGGTCACTCTGACAGAGCTCCGCAGTTCCTCTGTGGAGATGGGAAAACCTTCCAGAAGGACAACCATCTCTGCACCACTCCACCAATCAGGCCTTTACGGTAGAGTGGCCAGACCGAAGCCACACCTCAATAAAAGGCACATGACAGCCCGCTTGAAATTTGCCAACAAGCCCCTAATAAGATTCTCTGGTCTGCATGGTGGCAGCATCATTCTGTGGGGATGTTTTTCAGCGGTAGGGACTGGTTGACTAGTCAGGATCGAGTGAAAGATAAACGGAGCAAAGTACAGAGAGAACCTTGATGAAAACCTGCTCCAGAGCTCTCAGGACCTCAGACTGGGGTGCAGGTTTACCTTCCAACAGGACAACAACCCTAAGCACAGAGCCAAGACAATTCAGGAGTGGCATGGGACAATTCTCTGAATGTCCTTGAGTGGCCCAGCCAGAGCCTGGACTTGAACCTCGATCGAACATCTCTGGAGAGACCTGAAAATAGTTGTGCAGCAACGCTTCCCATCCAGCTTGACAGAGCTTGAGATGATCTGCAGAGAAGAATGGGAGAAACTCCCCAAATACAGGTTTGCCAAGCTTGTAGCATCATACCCAAGAACACTCAAGTCTGTAATCGCTGCCAAAGGTGCTTCAACAAAGTACTGAGTAAAGGGTCTGAATACTTATGTAAATGTTAGATTTAAGTTGTTTTCTTTTTTATACATTTGCCAAAATTTCGAACAGCCTGTTTTTGCTTTGTCATTACGGGGTTAGAGCTAATGAGAGAATGAAAGGGAGGGAAGGAGACATAGATCTAAACAAACAACAAAACAAAAACAACCATCATCCGGTTTGCTCTTTCTGATAGCAGCCCAGGGATAGGGACTGTTAGCTGGGCAGGGCCCAAGATTGGTTGGAGTGAGTAACTGGCAGAGGGAGAGAGAGACCACTAGTGCCCTGGGCTGTTGTTCTAAGAACCGCAGCTCCCCTACAGTACAGCATGAGCAGCGTAATGGAATGTTATGTTATGCATACAGTACATACACCTGATCAATATACTTGACACTACAACATGTGTGACATCACACAGCTTTAGATGGCCATCTCCAAGGTCCAGGAAGAGGAAAGGAACAGATTACTCACTGTATAAGCTAATGTAGCAGGTGTAAAAGAAACGCTTGAGCGGAGTTCCCATATCCGGTTTTCAGCGGGAAAGGTAGCTAGGTTGAAGACTTATTCCTGAAAACCAGATGCATCCAGTTGTTGGCAACTCTGCTAAGGGTGCTCACTGTGACTGGAGTGTTTATTTGATTGGCCATTGATGGTTAATTTAATGTAAATCCCAATAACAATGAATCTGCAGTGAAATAAGGATGGATAAGATAAATATGATTCAAGCGTCTGAGATCAAAATAAATTGCCTTGAATATGATCATCTTTCTTAGAGTGATAGAATATATGTACAGTCTACTAATGTGGATTGACTAGAACATGCCTTATTAAAGGCTGAATGCAGCTGTTTTTACATTGATATCAAATCATTTCTGGATAAAAATAAAGTACTTTAGTGTAATAGATTTTCATTAAAATGTGCAAAAATAGCTTTTTAGCAAAAAACTATTTCTCAAGCAAGAATTTTTGCTAGGACTAGTGGTCAGTGGTCTTGCATACTATTGTTTGTACTAGATGAACGTGGTACCTTCATGTGTTTGGAAAATGCTCCCAAGGATGAACTAGACTTGTGGAGGTCTACAATTGTTTTTCTGAGGTCTTGGCTGATTTATTTTTATTTTCCCAAGATGTCAAGCAAAGAGGCACTGAGTTTGAAGGTAGGCCTTGAAATACATCCACAGGTACACCTCCAATTGACTCAAATTATGTCAATTAGAAGCTTCTAAAGCCGTGACATCATTTTCTGGAATTTCCCAAGCTGTTTAAAGGCACAGTCAACTTAGTTTATGTAAACTTCTGACCCACTGGAATTGTGATACAGTGATTTATAAGTGAAATAATCTGTCTGTTAACAATTGCTGGAAAAATTACTTGTGTCATGCCCAAAGTAGATGTCCTAACCGACTTAGCAATATTATAGTTTTTTAACAAGAAATGTGTGGAGTGGTTGAAAAACAAGTTTTAATGACTCCAACCTAAGTGTTTGTAAACCTCCGACTTCAACTGTACTGTCGTGGCCAAAAGTTTTGAGAATGACACAAATATGAATTTCCACAAAGTTTGCTGTTTCAGTGTCTTTAGATATTTTTGTCAGATGTTACTATGGAATACTGAAGTATAATTACAAGCATTTCATGTGTCAAAGGCTTTTATTAACAAATGCATGAAGTTAATGCAAAGAGTCAATGTTTGCAGTGTTGACCCTTCTTTTTCAAGACCTCTGCAATACGCCCTGGCATGCTGTCAATTAACTTCTGGGCCACATCCTGACTGATGGCAGCCCATTCTTGCAAAATCAATGCTTGGAGTTTGTCAGAATTTGTGAGTTTTTGTTTGTCTACCCGCCTCTTGGGGATTGACCACAAGTTCTCAATGGGATTAAGGTCTGGGGAGTTTCCTGGCCATGGACCCAAAATATCGATGTTTTGTTTCCCGAGCCACTTAGTTATCACTTTTTCGTTGCGGCATGGTGCTCCATCATGCTGGAAAAGGCATTGTTCGTCACCAAACTGTTCCTGGATGGTTGGGAGAAGTTGCTCTTGGAGGATGTGTTGGTACCATTCTTTATTCATGGCTGTGTTCTTAGGCAAAATTGTGAGTGAGCCCACTCCCTTGGCTGAGAAGCAACCCCACACATGAATGGTCTCAGGATGCTTTACTGTTGGCATGACACAGGACTGATGGTAGCGCTCACCTTGTCTTCTCCAGACAAGCTTTTTTCCGGATGCCCCAAACAATCGGAAAGGGGATTCATCAGAGAAATGACTTTACAACCAGTCCTCAGCAGTCCAATCCCTGTACCTTTTGCAGAATATCAGTTTGTCCCTGATGTTTTTCCTGAAGAGAAGTGGCTTCTTTGCTGCCCTTCTTGACACAAGGCCATCCTCCAAAAGTCTTCGCCTCACTGTGTGTGCAGAGGCACTCACACCTGCCTGCTGCCGTTCCTGAGCAAGCTCTGTACTGGTGGTGCCCCAATCCCGCAGCTGAATTAACTTTAGGAGATGGTCCTGGCGCATGCTGGACTTTCTTGGGCGCCCTGAAGCCTTCTTCACAACAATTGAACCGCTCTCCTTGAAGTTCTTGATGAGCCGATAAATGGTTGATTTAGGTGCAATCTTACTGGCAGCAATATCCAATAGCCTGTGAAGCCCTTTTTTTGCAAAGCAATGATGACGGCACATGTTTTCTTGCAGGTAACCATGTTTGACAGAGGAAGAACAATGATTCCAAGCACCACCCTCCTTTTAAAGCTTCCAGTCTGTTATTCGAACTCAATCAGCATGACATAGTGAGCTCCAGCCTTGTCCTCGTCAACACTCACACCTGTGTTAACGAGAGAATCACTGACATGGTGTCAGCTGGTCCTTCTGTGGCAGGGCTGAAATGCACTGGAAATGTTTTTGGGGGATTCAGTTCATTTGCATGGCAAAGAGGCTTTGCAATTAATTGCATTTCATCTGATCACTCCTCATGACATTCTGGAGTATATGCAAATTGCCATCATACAAACTGAGGCAGCAGACTTTTTGAAAATTAATATTTGTGTCATTCTCAAAACTTTTGGCCACGACTGTATATGTCTATTCAGGTAAAAATCACATTGATTAACTCTTTGGTCCTATCATAGTTTACTTACATACTAATGGCACTGCCTACTCCAGACGACTCATTTTTAAATCATATGAGCAAAAAATAGCCAGACAAAATTAAACATTCCTATTATATGATGAAAATGGGTTTTGGGGGCTAAAATTATTAAATATTAAAGCATTAAACTTCTCACTAAAAGCTTCACTCATAAGTAAGTTATACTTCAACCTGAACTGGTTCTCCTGTAGATTATTAAGAAAGGATCCTTTATACAGATTACAACTTCTCATTTCCAACTAATTGAAAATGAAACTTTGTTTAAAGTATCGCCCTTTCTTAAATAAGCCTTACAAAGCTGGTTACAATTTCAATTTTATCCTCCAAAAAAGATAGATCAAATATAACAACAAATATTTTGGTTAAACTCAAATATACCGATTGATAAAAAAAAAATCTTAATGGAAAATTGTTTTTACATTTTTATTATATTTCTTAATGATATTATGAATAGAAATGGTGGAGTTATGTCACATATGCAGCTATCGGAAATATATGGGAATATCTGCTCAATCCAAAGTTATAACCAATTAATTGCAGCATTACCGCAAAAATGGAGGAGGTAGGGAAAAGGGAGAAGGTAGAGAACTTGTTTGTCTGCTATATATTAAAAATACAAATGGTCTGAAAAGGATTGGAATACATTTTTAAATATACCAGTTTAATTTTTGATTTTTTTGGGGACAGCTGCGCCTTACATGTCGCAAAATTTTACAGGAAGAGATTTTCGATGTACTGAAACTCATACAAAAAACAACACTTGATTCTACACAATTATTATACACAATTATTGCCACCAATTGAATGCTATATACAGTTGAAGTTGGAAGTTGGGTTGGGTTACGCTTAGTCATTAAAACTTGTTTTTCAACCACTCCACAAATGTATTGTTAACAAACTATAGTTTTGGGAAGTCGGTTAGGACATCTACTTTGTGCAAGACACAAGTAATTTTTCGAACAATTGTTTACAGGCAGATTATTTCACTTATAATTGACTGTATCACAATTCCAGGGAGTCAGAAGTTTACATACACTAAGTTGACTGTGCTCAGCAAGGAAGAAGCCACTGCTCCAAAACCGCCATAAAAAAAGCCAGACTACGGTTTGCAACTGCACATGGGGACAAAGATCGTTCTTTTTGGAGATATTTCCTCTGGTCTGATGAAACAAAAGTAGAATTGTTTGGCCATAATGACAATTGTTATGTTGGGAGAAAAAAGGGGGAGGCTTGCAAGCCGAAGAACACCATCCCAAACGTGAAGCACGGGGCATCATGTTGTGGGGGTGATTTGCTGCAGGAGGGACTGGTGCACTTCACAAAATAGATGGCATCATGAGGAAGGAAAGTTATGTGGATGTATTGAAGCAACATCTCAAGACATCAGTCAGGAAGTTAATGCTTGGTCGCGAATGGGTCTTCCAAATGGACAATGACCCCAAGCATACTTCCAAAGTTGTAGCAAAATGGCTTAAGGACAACAAAGTCAAGGTATTGGAGTGGCCATCACAAAGCCCTGACCTCAATCCTATAGAAAATTTGTGGGCAGAACTGAAAATGCGTGTGCGAGCAAGGAGGCCTACAAACCTGACTCAGTTACACCAGCTCTGTCATAAGGAATGGGCCATAATTCCCCCAACTTATTGTGGGAAGCTTGTGGAAGGCTACCCGAAATGTTTGATACTAGTTAAACAATTTAAAGATAATGCTACCAAATACTAATTGAGTGTAGGTAAACTTCTGACCCACTGGGAATGTGATGAAAGAAATAAAAGCTGAAATAAATCATTCTCTCAACTATTATTCTGACATTTCACATTCTTCTTAAAATAAAGTGGTGATCCTAACTGACCTAAGACAGGGACATTTTACCTGTATTAAATGTCAGGAATTGTGAAAAACTGAGTTTAAATGTATTTGGCTAAGGTGTATGTAAACTTACGACTTCAACTGTAATTACCTCTCCATGGTTGCAGAATCTTATCTATTTTTGCAAACTTTGTGGTAAGTTAATTTAAGGCCATATCAAAAGAAAAAACTTGAGTCATTGGCATACATTGACACTTTTGTTCTTAACCCCTGTTTTTTTCATCCCTTGATGTTCTTGTTAGATCAGATTTTAATAGCTAGCATTTCGATGGCCATAATAAATAGATTTGAAGACAATGGACAGCCTTGTTTAACTCCTCTGAACAGCTCGATACTTTCTAAGAAGTAACCATTATTTACTTTTTTTACACCTGTGGTTGCTGTACATAACTTTAACCCATTGTAAAAGAGATTCACCGAAATGAAAGTAGTCCAGACATTTATATATAATATCTAGTCGTGCTTTATTAAACGCCTTTTCAAAATCTGCTATGAAGACCAGGCCTGGTATCTTGGATGTTTCATAATGTACAATTGTTTCAAATAATTATCGTATATTATCTCCAATATATCGTCCATGTAAAAACCTTGTCTGATCAGGATGAACAATATCTGGTAAAACCTTTTTTTTCTATGTCCTATGCATTTTGCCAGTATTGTTGCATCACAACATTGAAGGGTTAGAGGCCTCCAGTTTTTTAAATGGAATGGATATTTATACTTACCTCCTGAGTCCTCTTTCAGTAATGAAATCAGACTTTCTTGTTGAGTACCTGAAAGTAGTTAAAACATTCTAATAATGGATCTTTGAGTACTTTTTTTGAGTACAGAAAAAGGTATGCCATCAAGCCCGGGTGGTTTTTCAGACTGAAATTATTTAATTGCCTCAAGAAACTCCTTCTCTGAAAGTTTGTCTTTATACAGGTCTTTCTGTACATTTGTTAACTTTACATTCATTATTATTAAGAAAGAATTCCTTACAGTTAACACCATTCGTCGAGATGGAGACTGAATATAAAACATATGCTTAAAATATTTTGCTTCCTTTTTCAAAATATAATTTGGTAAAATCATGGATGACTCCGTCATTTGTAATACGTTTCTGTAAATTATTTTTTGTAGCATTTCTATGTTGAAGATTCAATCATTTTGTTGTGCATTTTTCACAATTTTCCATTCAATTCGCTTTATTTTTGTCATAAAATGAACTTAATCGTTCTTGAATAAGTTCCTCCAATTTTTTTTTTTTTCCTCTAACTTATTCAATACAACACTCATCATTAAAACAAAAACAGTTTAGGTCAAAAGAGATTAGACTAATAAAGGAAATCGAGGAAGGTGGCAGTAATAGTATAATAATGTATAATAATAATAATAATAATAATAGTATAATATTAATAATAGTATAATAATAATGTATAATAATAATACTGTATAATAATAATACTGTATAATAATAATTTATAATAATAATAGTATAATAATAATGTATAATAATAATAATAATAGTATAATATTAATAATAGTATAATAATAATGTATAATAATAATAATAGTATAATAATAATGTATAATAATAATGTATAATAATGAGCCTCTATAGTACAGTTTTTTATTGCCAACTGTGCTGTTATTTCCACTATTTCCTTTATTAGTCTAATCTCTTTTGACCTAAATTGATTTGTTTTAATGATGAGTATTGATTTGAATGGCCTCTAAAAGTACATTTGAAAGTGTCCCATACAGTAAGGGGATCAGCTGTGCCTACATTATGCAGAAAAAAGTCAATTATTAACGATTTTGCCCTAATATTCCACCGACTAAAACCTCCCCCTATATCTGGGAGGTCTGTTGTCACTAACACCATCAGACCATCTCCATGACCCATGACACACCTTTGCATCCTAAGGCATACATTTGGCCACCAATTGGTGTAAGCTAAAGGGGAATATGGACAGTCTAACGACAACATAATTCAATACTGCCACCCTTCACTCACACATTCAAATCCCCATAGGTCTATTGCATGTCACTAATGCTACTTTTTAAGAGAGAACTAACCAATTAACATGGAAAACAGTTATAAAAATTCTATAATAGCAATAATAATAATAGATAATATTAATAGAAATAATAACAGGACAATAATATAGATTTATGCTGATATTAAGAAGGTACTAGCAAAGGCTATAAGCATGTCAGCCCAGCCTGCTCAGTTCAATGGAGAGAAAAAGTTCTTTATGTCCATTACATACACGCTGCCTATCGGCAGAGAAACACATTCCACGTAGTCCTTATTATTTCCTGTTATACTCCTGTCGGCAGAGAAACACATTCCACGTAGTCCTTATTATTTCCTGTTATACTCCTGTCGGCAGAGAAACACATTCCACGTAGTCCTTATTATTTCCTGTTATACTCCTGTCGGTAGAGAAACACATTCCACGTTGTCCTTATTATTTCCTGTTATAATCCTGTCGGCAGAGAGACACATTCCACGTAGTCATTGTATCCTGTTATAATCCTGTTGGCAGAGAAACACATTCCACGTAGTCCTTATTATATCCTGTTGAAAATGTGACTTACGCGTCACACTACCAATAAAGGAATACAAAAGTTTAACTGACACACTTTTACAGTGTTAGTTTCATCAGCTGTTGTACAATGTGATATAAAACACAGGAAAAACATATTTTTGACTGTTACTGGGCCTTCTTTGACTTCACCAATTAGAGCCACTCGCACAGCCCCTTTGTTTTGATGTCTGTTTACGGCAAAGCGTTCGTTTACACCGTACACCACTATGTAATTAACCTCAATCCCTTAATCGCTATTAATTGTGCTGCTGTTCGTCGAAGCAGACCCCTTTTTTCCTTTACAGTCGAGGCTACGCTGTTGCATATGCATGATGTGTTAATGTGGCTTGTTCATCTCCAGTTGCTATGGCTCCAACCTACACACTTGCCTACAGTACATTCCCCTTCAAATGAATCTGGAGGAGTAAAATAACATACTGTAGGATTCAGGAGGAAGACATGGTATTATCCATTACTTTATTACTCCCCTGACTCACTATGCTGTGTAACACCCTTCTCCCTAGAGCAGACCCTGAGACTTCTGAATTTACGGTACAAGTTTCGTATTATTGAGATGCACTGCTTGTCTAGGCTTGTTAACTGCTGTTGTGGCCCATGGAAAAGACAATCGCTGGACAAGTCTTCATTATCTTAGATACTGCATAGTGATAGTTCCTATAATCAGTTGTCACGACTTCCGCCGAAGTCGGTCCCTCTCCTTGTTCAGGCGGCGTTCGGCGGTCGACGTCACCGGCTTTCTAGCCATCGCCGATCCACTTTTCATTTTCCATTTGTTTTGTCTTCGTTTTTTAATTCCCCAATTACATGTTCATTATTTAACCCTCTGTTTCCCCCATGTTTGTGTGCGTCTTTGTTTGATTGTTCAGGCAGTTACTGACGGCTGGTTATTTTGTTGTCGGGTTTTGTATTAATGCCCGTTATTTTCGTGTGACCGGTATTTTCCCGCACCTGAGTATTTTTGTTTGTACTGGTGCTTCGTTATTAGAATACCTTATCCACGTATCTCTGCTCTCCTGCGCCTGACTCCTTTTCACCAGTTACCCACTGCTTGACAGAAACACGCACCACCAATGGAGTCAGCAGGAGCAGGTACCCCGGTACTAGAGGTTGAAGAGCGCGTCCAGCAGCATGAGGCGATGCTACACCATCTCGGCACCGCCATGGATCGCATCCTACAAACTATGGAGCGCTGGGAGAGAAGAGGAGTTCCCGAGGGAGTGTGATGGGACGGCTGCCGGATGTCAGGGGGCTCCTACTCCAGCTGGAGCTCAACCTGGCAACCGTCCACAGCGTGTCCGCCCTCGTCTTCTGTCTCTCAGGGAAAGCCCTGGAATGGGCCAACGCTGTGTGGGGGGAAGGAGAAGCGGTGTTGGACCACTACGAGGATTTCACCTGAGGCAGGGGACAAGGAGCGCACAGGAGTTAGCCTTGGACTTCCGGATCCTGGCCGCCGGCGCGGGTGGAATGACAGGGCCCTAAATGATCACTATTGGTGCATTCTGCGCGAGGACATCCGTCGGGGGTTAGCCTGCAGGGACACCACTCTCACATTCGACCAGCTGGTGGACCTGTCCATCCGGCTAAATAACCTGCTGGCTACCCGCGCACGTCCAGATCGGGGTCTGTCGGTTCCATCCCCAAGCACCACCGCTCCGACGCCCATGGAGCTGGGAGGTGCTGTACTTACGGCGACCGGAGGAGGGGGCCGTTCCTTGCACCATCTGTGGCCGCAGAGGGCATACTGCTGGTCGGTGCTGGGGAGGTTCCTCTGGGAGTCGAGGCAGCAGGCAGGGCACTCTCGTGTCACCCCAGGTGAGTCGGCACCAGGCTCACCCAGAGCCCCCTGTTGCTCACATGTTTTTGTTTATTAATTTTCCTGAGTTTTCCCCACATTCCCAGCATAAGGCGCTCGTAGATTCAGGTGCAGCTGGGAATTTTATTGACAGATCATTTGCCCATAGTTTAGGGATCCCCATTGTTCCTGTGGATATGCCCTTCCCTGTGCACGCCCTAGATAGTCAACCATTAGGGTCAGGGCTAATTAGGGAGGCCACCACTCCACAGGGCATGGTTATGCAGGAGGGTCAGAGAATCAGTCTCTTCCTTATTGATTCTCCTACGTTTCCCGTGGTGCTGGGCCTACCCTGGTTGGCCTGTCATGACCCCACTATTTCGTGGCAACAGAGGGCTCTCACAGGGTGATCACGAAAGTGCTTGGGGAGGTGTTTAGGGGTTTCCGTCGGTGCTACTACAGTGGAAAGTCCAGACCAGGTCTCCACCGTGCGCATCTCCTCTGAATATGCCGATTTGGCTCTCGCCTTCTGTAAAAAGAAGGCGACTCAATTACCACCCCATCGACGGGGGGATTGTGCGAGAAATCTCCTGGTAGACGCAGCACTTCCCAGGAGTCACGTGTATCCCCTGTCACAAGAGGAGACGGCGGCTATGGAAACATATGTCTCCGAATCTCTGGGGCAGGGGTACATTCGGCCCTCCACTTCACCTGCCTCCTTGAGTTTCTTTTTTGTGAAGAAGAAGGTTGGAGGTCTTTGCCCGTGTATTGACTATCGAGGCATCAACCCGATCACTGTGAGGTACAGTTACCCGCTACCTCTCATAGCCAGTGCGATCGAGTCAATGCACGCGGCTCGCTTCTTCACAAAATTGGATCTCGGGAGCGCTTACAACCTGGTGCATATCCGGGTGGGGGACGAGTGGAAGACGGCATTCAGTACCACCTCTGGGCACTATGAGTACCTTGTCATGCCGTACGGGTTGATGAATGCATCAGTGCAATTTCATTTTTTGTTGATATACACTGCGGTACTACTAAAGCCATATGCTTTAGCATGTATATATGTAAAAAAAAAAATGTAAATACTGTATGTAAAAAAAGGGTACTTTAATCACATTGTCCAGAACAATTACTGACATTGAAACTTAATGATAGTACCAAGATTATTTGCCACTTAACTTGTCTGCTGCTTCAATTAATAATTTGTCATTAACTACACTGTGTCAACATAAAAGTAATGTGCACAGCCTCGTGAATGAATGGCAGCAACTGTAGGTAGGGTTCAATCAAACCCACACTGTGCTTAAACCGGCATTGTGTGAGAAATCACATTGGTCCTGTGTCACAAGAATGTATGAATTGATTGTCTGTCTGTCCCCCAACATTTTAACAGGGCACAGTTGAGCTAGGCCACAGAGCCTCCCTGTAGATGAAGCAAGCCATTTGGTGAACAGATTTCAGTGCCTTTATTTCCCACTCCTTTCACACCCCTCCTCTCCTCACACTGAGCCCATCTCACCGGGACTCGCCACTCCGACAGGCGCTCGCGGTGTCATTCCCTGTTTGGATGGCTTGGGAATGTGGAATGGGCTGGAATTCTGCAGCCCAAAGATCCATTCCCTAGGAAATTTGACTCCACTCAGTGCTCAGACATCATATCCATGCTATACACAAGTGGGCCTCAATGGGGGGGTCATATTCATAAAGTGGAAAGGGAATCTCTACAAAAAGTCTATTTTTCTACATTTCTTGTGTATTTTAGTACTTAAGTACTCTGGATATTTGTATCATATAATGTTTTTGGAGATCATTTTCGCTTATCATACAGAGAATATTATCTTGCCACCAGGATCGTTTCTCTTGAGTTGTTTCTGTAAAATGTGTAATGCTGTTGTTCAGCTGCTTATACACACCTACTGTCCATTGTTCGGGTTAAAAGATCTTTGGATAAATAACAAAATGTTTAATGTTAGAGAAAGATTAATATTACAAAAAGGACTTTGGAGTAGGAGAGAGTGTTTTGAGGAGTGAGACTGGATATTTAGAGTAGCTAGACCTTTGGGGAGTGAGGGGGGAATCTGAGGGGGAGAACAGAGGCTGGGGATGGGGATAATTCTGCTTCAGTGAGTCCCTGTGTGTGTTTGGGGAAAACTCTTTCTGGCCTGAATCAGCTCTCCCAATCCTTTGGCTAATTGGCCCCCATTGTACCTGCAAATAAAGGAACTGCTTAGAGAGCAGGCATACAAGGCTGAGATATGTGTGTGTTTGTGTGTGTGTGTGTTACAAAGACATACAGTACATTACATCCTACATGTGATTGATCACCTGTGCAGACAAGTTGGATCTATGTGACTGACAGAGGTGGCTCTCTGCTAGGGTTGAATACCAGAAAATGGGTTACTGAGATATATCAAGATTTCTCGCCCAAACCCACTCCCTTTTAAATAATTACGACAAAACTGTAAATTAGGAGGTGAAATGGAACTGTTAAATTAAATGGAACAAAAATATAAGGAAATCAGTCAATTGAATTAAATACATTTGGCCCTAATCTATGGATTTCACACGACTGGGCAGGGGCGCAGCAATAGGCTTGGGAACCAGGCCTGCCCACTGCGGTGCCAGGCCCAGCCAACCAGAATGAGTTTTTCCCCACAAAAGGGATTTATTGCAGACAGAAATACTCCTCAGTTTCATCAGCTAACTGAGGAGTATTTCATCAGCTATCTGGGAGGCTGGTCTCAGATGATCCCGCAGGTGAAGAAGCCGGATCTGGAGGTCCTGGGCTGGCGTGGTTACACGTGGTCTGAGTTTGTGAGGCCAGTTGAACGTACTGCCAAATTCTCTAAAATAACGTTGGAGACGGCTTATGGTAGAGAAATAAACATGACATTTTCTTGGCAACAGCTCTAGAGGACATTCCTGTAGTCAGCATTCCAATTGCACGCTCCCTCAAAACTTGAGACATCTGTGGCATTGTGTTGTGTGACAAAACTGTACATTTTAGAGTGACCATTTATTGTCCCCAGCACAAGGTGCACCTGTGTAATGATCATGCTGTTTAATCAGCTTCTTGATATGCCACACCTGTCAGGTGAATGGATTATCTTGGCAAAGGATAAATGCTCACTAACAGGTATGTAAACAAATTGGTGCACAAAATATGAGAGAAATAAGCTTTTTGTGCATATGGACAATTTCTGGGATCTTTTATTTCAGCTCATGAAACACTTTACATGTTGCGTTTTTATTTTTGTTCAGTATATACGCGATGTCTAAATCTGGCTTTTCTATGGCCTTCTCTCTGCTATCTGCATGATCAATCATCAACGCTCAGGGTGGGGCCAGACACAATGCATGTATCATCTCATCACGGTCACTTTTTTTCTTGTGACAGGTAGGCCTACATTTGCTGCAGCATGCCCTATGTTACAGTAATATAAGGACTGATTGCGCGTCTAATTTAGACATCTCCATCTGGCTTTTGGGGGTCCCCTTATTTTTTAATTGTACATTAGATATACATTTTTTGCAGCCTATCACTTGAATATAGTTGCTTTAAATCAGTGCATACGGGAGCACGCTCTCACCGTCTTTCTCTCTCTGCATCAATTCCCTTCAAATTGCATCCACAATAGATCATCCTTTTCAGGTAATAAATTCAATGCAGTGTAAGCCATATATCTAATGAATGATGGGTTATGCATAAGTGTATAGCCTCTGTCTCTTGTGCATTACGCACCTGTGCACCGTTGGCCATTAAAAAACGCTCCTTAGCTCTTCGAGTCCCACGAAAAGCTAGACTAGAATAGTTTACTGGATTTTATTTGTTTGCATTTCTTATAGCTTACTAACAGACTATTGGAAGAGGGATGCAAGCTCTTATTTGCTGAATGTTATTCAAGCATGTCATTACTATGAAGAAGACGAGGACAACGAAACTTAACCTTTGAAAATGAGGAAGGAATGAAGCAACATTAGAGAAAGACGAAGTAGGCTAATGCTCACGTTACAAATTACTAGGGGAAATATTATGAAAGGTAGGCAATATATGCGTCTGATAAAAAGGTAAAATAGACCCTATTATATTTCCAAATTCAATCAATTTTGCTAGACTTTAATTGTAACTTTGTAGGCCGCATGTCCTGCACCATCTTTGCATGTTCTCTCCCAGTTTGATGGTTTGAATGAGGTGTGTAATTCCAGCTAACTCACTTTTGTACCTCGCACTGGTCCGTACAATTGACCTTATTTTAGCGCCCAAAAAACGTAATACTTCCAGATCAACTGTAATATCAATACCATTGTAAAGCACAATTTCTCCCCTTTCCAACAAAATCAATGACGAGACCTTCATGATGCCCGTCTCTGCATGATTCCAGAAGGCAATGAGCTCCGTCGGGTCTTTTTAAAAATTGCGAGTGGGGAAGCGAAACCTATTGCATGATAGTGAGAAGGAGAGATGTCGTGTGGGGAAACTGTTTTTTTCACTCGATCTGTTCAACTTATCACCTTATCGCCTCTAAAATGTAAATAAAACACCATAAAGAGTTTATATAATTTGTCATTACGTACCTATTTTAAGGTTCGTGTCGAATTTGAAATCGGGTTTTTAGGGCGGTGCTAAAGTGATCTTCAGAAGTAAACAGTGGCTTTTGAGAATTATGATAGCTTGCAGTGATGACGCAAAAAATGACTAGGTATCCCCCCCTTACCCTGTCCCTGTCCCTTTCTTGTTTTTAAACGGTGAGAGAAGTGCTACACCTGGTGGAGAGAGGCTGTAAGACAGAATGAGTTGCTTTATGCACGCTGTACGTTACGCCATGACACGTCACGATGTAATGTACAGCGTCGGAGGGGTCCGTTTTTTCAACTTTTCTCCAACACTATAGAGCCATTACCATGTCAATCAACGCTTGAATAGAAACGTAGTTCACACCCCAGATTTTGATGTCAACACAGTCGCTACAGTCCCATTAGTTTTCTTTGCAGCCTCGTTTGAATGTCACGGTTGCGCACATTTGTACGGAATGGGGTCTCCTTTTATGTTATTATTCATGTTGCACTGCTGGCGGTAGATGATTCAGAAGCCCTGCACACCGGGTTGATTCAGAAGCCCTGCACACCGGGTAAACAAATTGTTCCCGGCTAAAATCAAGTATGCCCAATGCACCGGTCACAGCAATGTTTGATACTACCCTACGTAGGAGTTCACAACTTTTAAAACCATGACCACAGAGAGACTGTCAAAGAATACAGCAAAGAGCTGCTGTTTTTATGAGTGAGTTCATGTGAGTTCAGCACTGTCAACACTGTTTTTAACACTATTACAAAACATAAAATGAGCTTCTCAGTGGTATACTTTCACTTGCGCTGCAGCTGCAATGAATGAGTAGCCAAGTGTATCAATAGCCCTGTGTTTTTATTAGGTTATTATTAGCAGCTTGTTCTGTCTATTTTAATATCAATAAATATTTAACTTTTTCTGGTCATAGGAACAACATGAATTTGTGTATGAGGCATATGTGGTGCGACTCGAGTTTCGCCTTCAGGTAGAAGACAGTGTCCCCTCTCTCTAGTCAGTCTCACCAGAGGAAGGGTAGGAGGGAGCAGGGACCCTGAGAGGCAGACCCTATGCTGCCTTCTCCCTCCGTTGAGACTAACACTGTGTTCAAAACAACTGGGAACTTCAGTGTACTCAATGCTGCGTTCAAAACAACTGGAAAAATACGAGGTCAAATCATGACATCAGGGATCTTCAGGTCGAAAAGTGGGAGCTCTAGAAGGAATTCTGAGTTGGATGACCGTTTTAATAGATTTTTCAGAGCTAGTTTTTTCAGAGTTCCCAGTTGTTTTGAATACACTGAAGTTGGAGGTTTTTGAGTTCCGAGTTCCCAGTTGTTTTGAATGTGGCATAAGACAACTGGGAACTCCGGAAGAAATTAGATCCGACTGGGATTTTTTTTTTGACTGGTCATACAGGTACAGATGCAGGTACCAACAGTCCAATAAAATAAAAAAGCTAATTATTGCAAGTGTTACACCAACTGATCTGTTTTGTTATCAAAGCTCGACTTTTGAAATATAATATGGTCTGAGTAGAACAACATTGGCAGGCCAAGCGTATAACCAATATGCTGTGATAATTTATTAGGCCTAATTCCCAAACCTCATTCCTACACAACTGTTGTTGTTGAATTATTTAAGCCATGTTTAAAAAAAGAAAACTTTTGTAAAATACCAGGAAAATATTCAACCCTACTCTCTGCCACAGGTGCCTCAGGATGAGTGGAGTGGATACCCAGAGGATGGGGACCAGGACGAGGAGATCCCGTGTCGGCGGATGCGCAGCAGCAGCTACGTCAAAGCCATGGGAGAAGAAGACAACGACTCCGGTGGAGAATCTGATGGCAGCCCCAAGACCTCACCCCAGAAGGCCATCCGCCCCGACGCCCTCGTCCTCAAATCAGCTATGCAGAGACCCCACATAGATCCCCAAAGGTAGTCCCATTAATGTCTTGACTAGAACTACTGTACTTCTGGTTTTCAATAATGCATTGTCACTACATCCTGGTTACTGTGTCTGTTTCAGGACACCCTCAGCCTCATACATCACTCCTGCTTGAGGCTGAGGATGTTCTAAAATGGACACTGTACTGGTTATCATCCCCAGGGTACGTTTAAACCAAACTAGTGCAAGTGTGGAGTGTGAGAGATGAATATACTGTTATATATTTAGGAATTGTTACAGACAAGACAACAAAAAATATATGAATATGTAAGCCTTGTTACATGGATGACAGTTGGGTGTGAATTATATATTACACAATTATATATGACATGGCTTTGGGTAAACATTTGGCTGCATTACTGAACTTTAAATAACTGTGCTCATAAACTTGGTTTGGACATTAGATTGGATGTCAGGATTTAAAATGATATTTTCGCTCCGATAGCCAATGTGCCTCATGGATTACCGTAAATAATGTAGAAGCTCTGACCTTTATCTTGGCTGGATCTTGAACCCCTTTCAAAAACCTGAACACGGCTTCCGCCTTTTTGACACGCCATTTAAAAACCTTAACCCAAGCTCCAGGCTTTTTGCAAGCTGTTTTCAACCCTAACCCCCGGCTTTCATCGTTGAATTTCATCAAAGTCAAACACTGGCAAAAATGTTTTTGTCATTTTTGTGTCCCTCCTGCCTGTTTGTTTTACAGTAGCTCTCCTACAGTAGTTATACTGTATACACCTCTAGCTTGCTAAAGCAAAGACATTATTTGACCTGGCTGTTATATCCATTTCATGTATCTGTGGCCTCTTTTTGCAGTGGGACATTCTGGGGGGAGCATGCATGATTTAGACATGTCATTCGATGTTGCTGGGCAACAGAGTAAGAATAACTCCTTGGTTACGATTGGCTGTGACATGTTCCTATTCTACCCCAGTGCTTCAACAACCTGTGTTAATGCATGACTAAGAGCTTTGCTACATTTGTTTGGTCAATTGGTTTGCAGCCGCTTCACTGCCCCTGTCCTTACAGTATGTGCTTTGACTGTTCTTTGTTTAGTAATTGGAACCCAGTTCTGTCCATCAGCTGAAATATAAAATAAGTATTCTAGCTGGTGAGTCACAGACCAATGCAGGTATATCTGACGTTTATCAACTGCTATTTCAATATTTGCCCGTCATCTTACCGAGGAAATGTGCATCATGTAATCACAGCACTGTTGACAAGGCAATGGCAACCCTGTCACTTCTCTCCAATGTCATGGTCAAAGGACAAGGTTTTAAACATGAAAATAAATTGTCTGACAATAAAACCTCATTTAATTATTTGAACGTCTTCAGAAAGGAGAAATGGTCTGTTCCCACTTGATATGTCTCACTCAGCACATATAGTCAGAGTCAGATCCATAGTTATTGGCACCCTTGATAAAGATGAGCAAAAAGACTGTATAAAATAAATAATACAAATACTGACCTAAATTGTATGCAAAAAAAAAATTGCTAATCTTTCTTTTGAGGCAAAACCCACCACTGGTGTGTGTTACCAAAGAGCTCCATTTTCATTTCATCCAACAAATGTAAAGGCCTGGAGTTTGCTAAACGGCATTGGTACTTGGATTAGGTTGGGTCATCTGACCACAGGCACTTGCTGTGGTCAGATGACATGAAAATAGAGGCACGCACACCAGTGGTGGTATTATGGGGCTATTTTGATTCCACTGGTCCTGGTTAAGGTCACCGGCATCATGAACTTTACACAAGTACCAGGACATTTTAGCCAAAATCCTGATTGCCTCTCCCAGGAGGCTGAAACTTGGCCGCAAGTTTCCAGAAAGACAATATCAAAATCCACAAAGAAATGGTTAATTGACCACAAAATCAACATTTTTCTATTTTTCAATGGCCATCTCAGTCTCCGGACGTGAACCCCATTGAAAACCTGTGGTTTTAATTGAAGAGGGCAGTCCATAAGTGCAGACGAAGGATATCAAAAATCTGGAAAGATTCTGTATGGAGGAATGGTCCAAGATCCCCTTCCAATCTCATGAAACATTTTAGAAAAAGGTTCAGTGTCATTATCCTTGCAAGGTGAGCTATTGAAAGGTATTAAAAACAGGGGTGGCAATCATTTAGACCTCTTATCTTTTTTGGAAAAAAAGTATTATTTGTTTAACAAAATCTCTGCATCTGAGCAATTTGTATTAGCATAAAATATTATAACTGTACAATATAGCTCAGTATTTGTATTATTTATTTTATACAGTCTTAAAGGTGCCAAAGGTGCCAATAATTTTGGACCTGACTGTTTGCACTCATTCCCCTCTTGACAGGCAACAAACGCTCCATAGATTCATAGATAAATACGCTTTAGGTAAGCTATAGGAAGAAGGATAGTGGTACAGAGTGATATTGTAACACAAATAATAGAATGATTGGACAGAAAAATAGACACCAGCAAAAGAATGTACAGCTAGATATGTAGCATGGCATGGCAGGGGATCATGTGGGCAGTAATGATGGTTACGATAACATTTTCTATACCTTATTGTACTGTTGAACGCATCAAAGCAGAATATCTTCCCGTCCTGATTGTGACCCAGAGGATGCGTCGGCTCGCCCTCTGAGATGTGTCTTAGTTTATTGTTATTCTAAGCTGGCTTTGAAAATCACCCTTCCAGAACAGGACGGTTGCTTGTGTTCTGGAGGTCTGCACGCATGCACACCCGCACTCACTCCCGCACGCATGCACTCACTCATGCACGCGTGCACACACACACACCCAACCACACACACACACAGACAGAGAGCGAGAGAGAACCTGGTGAGGTGCCCTGCATGCATAGACTCCCTATCCTTTTGTTACCCACAGCTTAATCATCATATCACTGGAAATCTACAATCGTGGCCAAAATTTTCGAGAATCACACAAATATTAATTTTCACAAAGTCTCTTGCCTCAGTTTGTATGATGGCAATTTGTATATACTCCAGAATGTTATGAAGAGTGATCAGATGAACTGCAATTTATTGCAAAGTCCCTTTTTGCCATGCAAATGAACTGAATCCCCCAAAAACATTTCCACTGCATTTCAGCCCTGCCACAAAAGGACCAGCTGACATCATGTCAAGGATTCTCTCGTTAACACAGGTGTGAGTGTTGACGAGGACAAGGCTGGAGATCACTCTGTCATGCTGATTGAGTTCGAATAACAGACTGGAAGCTTCAAAAGGAGGGTGGTGCTTGGAATCATTGTTCTTCCTCTGTCAACCATTGTTACCTGCAAGGAAACATTTGCCGTCATCATTGCTTTGCACAAAAAGGGCTTCACAGGCAAGGATATTGCTGCCAGTAAGATTGCACCTAAATCAACCATTTATCGGATCATCAAGAACTTCAAGGATAGCGGTTCAATTGTTGTGAAGAAGGCTTCAGGGCGCCCAAGAAAGTCCAGCAAGCGCCAGGACCGTCTCCTAAAGTTGATCCAGCTGCAGGATCGGGGCACCACCAGTACAGAGCTTGCTCAGGAATGGCAGTAGGCAGGTGTGAGTGCATCTGCACGCACAGTGAGGCAAAGACTTTTGGAGGATGGCTTGGTGTCAAGAAGGACAGCCAAGAAGCCACTTCTCTCCAGGAAAAACATCAGGGACAGACTGATATTCTGCAAAAGGTACAGGGATTGGACTGCTGAGGACTGGGTAAAGTCATTTTCTCTACTGAATCCACTTTCCGATGGTTTGGGGCATCCGGAAAAAAGCTTGTCCGGAGAAGACAAGGTGAGCGCTACCATCAGTCCTGTGTCATGCCAACAGTAAAGCATCCTGAGACCATTCATGTGTGGGGTTGCTTCTCAGCCAAGGGAGTGGGCTCACTCACAATTTTGCCTAAGAACACAGCCATGAATAAAGAAGGGTACCAACACATCCTCCGAGAGCAACTTCTCCCAACCATACAGGAACAGTTTGGTGACGAACAATGCCTTTTCCAGCATGATGAAGCACCTTGCCATAAGGCAAAAGTGATAACTAAGTAGCTCGGGGAACAAAACATCAATATTTTGGGTCCATGGCCAGGAAACTCCCCAGACCTTAATCCCATTGAGAACTTGTGGTCAATCCTCAAGCGGTGGGTGGACAAACAAAAACCCACAAATTCTGACAAACTCCAAGCATTGATTATGCAAGAATGGGCTGCCATCAGTCAGGATGTGGCCCAGAAGTTAATTGACAGCATGCCAGGATGGATTGCAGAGGTCTTGAAAAAGAAGGGTCAACACTGCAAATATTAACTCTTTGCATCAACTTCATGTAATTGTCAATATAAGCCTTTGACACTTATGAAATGCTTGTAATTATACTTCAGTATTCCATAGTAACATCTGATAAAAATATCTAAAGACACTGAAGCAGCAAACTTTGGAAATTAATATTTGTGTCATTCTCAAAACTTTTGGCCACGACTGTACTTACTTCCTGCTTTTGTCTCACTTCCTAATTTTGTCCTACCCCCCCACACACACACACAGACACACATTAAGCCTCATTTCCACGCTCCATTATTACTGAAACTCTAAGAAGCTTATGTTGTTGCACTAATGGGAAGTGTAGGTGGGATGTGCAAACTGTAATTGTGGTGCTAGCGAGTCACCAGTGTTTTTGGGGCTTGCCATGACTGCATAGTTTAGAGTTGATTGCAATAATGCTGCTAATGTTGTAGGATGATGAGTCACTTTTGCCTCAAGCACAGTGTTATATTCAGTGAGCTGGGCACACCAAATACCCTGCTGGTCACACCACAACACAACATAACCTGGATACATGCTAGCCAGGTTACCTGTTTAGCAGTATGTGACATTGTTGGGTCTTTAGCCCTGAGCATTTGCCAGGGATGTCTGACTAGGACTGTTGTGGTGAGCGTATTACCGCCACACCGGCAGTCATGAGTTATGACCACAGTAAAATTCCACGTGACCTTTGAGTCACGGTAATCTCCTTTTATGAACTCTGGACATGCGTTGATGGTACCCAACTCACTAACGAGCATCAGGTCCTAATGGCCTGGTACTCAGGGCTCTATTGTCCCTCTAACTACTCTGACATCAATGCAAATGCAATCGAAAAATCACATCTCATCAAAACATTATCATGCTTTTAAAACTCACCTCATCGATCAATTTGAAGAAAGAAGTTCAATAACAGGTTGAAACTGAGTGGAAATATGGTCGTTGTGGATGTTGTTTTAAAGCCTAACAATGGAATGGACAACGCTTTCTAAGGTGATGATTCATTCAAAACACACATATGCATATTAGGACTTATGCCAACGCATGTGCAAACAAAAACCCCGGAATTAAAATAATAATTGTGCTATTATACAATACATAGCCTACCGCATATTAGGCATGGCAGAAAAACAATAAAAAATGTTTTATTTAAGATGTCTTTGGTACGTAATTGGTCTAGCCTCTACTCCAAAATGAAACTAATTCCAGTAATAGCTTTTGAGTGTGGACCGTAATATTCAAGTAGCTCTTACAGTCTCACGACAAAATAAGACGTTCATCCATGTTTCTCAAAGTCAAATTTCGACTCGTTCCAAATATAACATTTGTATGTGTTTAAGGTTAAGTTTAGGGATTAACTCTGAATTTTTAAGGTTAGGCATTACCTCCGAATGGTTAAGGTAAGGGTTAAGGTTTGGGATAGACTTAAAACAAAAATATCCAAAACAACTTTCTATCGCTGGATTTGAACTTGCAACTTTTGGAATCAGAGGCACATGCTACTTGAAGGCAACAGCGCTCACTGTTGCCCCTAGTGGACATGGATGGACATCGAAAACTGACTTGTTTCCCGGGTGATCTGGCTGGTATTATACATACTGGATGGACTGGTTACCTTTGCTATGCTCCAAACTCATAAGAAGTGTTCTAATAAGCCCAGACATTTCTTTAAAAAGAGAAGGAGCTCAGCTGCTACTATATTTATTTCTCAGATGCTCATATTAAGCACGTGTTCTGCTATGAAACGCGAGCAGCCTGTCCATGATTGAAAAGCGAACCGGCGGGAAAGCAGCCTCTATTTGCTATTTGAGTGCATACGGATGAAAATCTGTATTTTTACCCCTGCCCCTGTTCCTGCAATTCTAATCGAAACAAATTTGACATCAGTGAAGACCAGATTACATTGAGAATAGTCTGACATGAAAATAGGATCACTTGATGAGAGAACAGCGTGTGCAGCCTGAGGCAAGGATTACAGCGCATTTTTTTTGTGCGACTTTCTCAAATCCTCAACAGCCTACAGTTCATCATGCAGCCAATATATGTTTGGATTTCTAAGACATTCTAAGGTGTGTATCATTAACAACCACATTTGACAAATATCTCTAAATCTAGTGTATAGGACGTGTTTCAAATGATCACTTTTAAGCTCCACATAGCCATTTCATATGCATATTCGCTCTGGAATGGGAAAAATATCCTTTCTATTTTATTCAGCTAAGTTAAATTATATTATTCTTACTATAAAAGGTCATTGTCCTTCCAAAAGTATTCAGACCCTTTGACTTTTTCCACATTTTGTTATGTTACAGCCTTATTCTAAATTATATATATATTTTTTTTTATCAATCTCATCAATACCCCATAATGACAAAGAAAAAACTATTTTTTTTGTCAGTGGCAGGGACTAGGAGACTAGTCAGGATCGAGGGAAAGATGAACGGAGCAATGTACAGAGAGATCCTTGATGAAAACCTGCTCTAGAGCGCTCAGGACCTCAGACTGGGGTGAAGGTTCACCTTTCAACAGGACAGTGACCCTAAGCCCACAGCCAAGACAACACAGTGTCTCTGAATGTCCTTGAGTGGCCCAGCCAGAGCCTGGATTTGCACCTGAATAAAACATCTCTAGAGAGACCTGAAAATAGCTGTGCAGCAACACTCCCCATACAACCTGACAGAGATTGAGAGGATCTGAAGAGAATGATGGGAGAAACTACCCAAATACAGGTGTGCCAAGATTGTAGTGTCATACCCAAGAAGACTCGAGGCTGTAATCGCTGCCAAAGGTGCTTCAACAAAGTACTGAGTAAAGGGTCTGAAAAGTTTCTAAAAAACCGTTTTTGCTTTGTCATTAGGCGGTATTGTGTGTAGATTGATGAGGGGGAAAAAACTATTTGATCAATTTTAGATTAAGCCTGTAACGTAACAATGTGGAAAAAGTCAATGGGTTCTAATTCTAATTCTAAAAACCTGTTTTCGCTTTGTCATTATGGGGTATTGTGTGTAGATTGCTGAGTAATTGTTTTTATTTAATCCATTTTAGAATAAGGTTGTAACGTAACAAAATGTTGAAAGATCCACTGTAAAATAGTGGGACATGTATCGGGACTTGTATCTTGTCTGATAAACGAACAAGCCTACAACCAATGTATGGTGCATAGCCAGATAAGAAACAGTAGGCCAACTCATATTCTGAAATACATTTTCTTAATATCATAATGTCTAAAATTAATAAGAGGTTTATTGTTATGATGTATATTGCATTTATTCATGATACTTCTTTTAATGTAGATGTTCCAAAGGCACGCGTCAGCGGCTTGTACAATATGTGTGGAGGCCTGGAGATGCTAAACGTGTTTGTTAATTAACAGTCAATTATCGTGAGACCGGTAGAGTTTTGCATGACTGTAACTGGTTGACAACATTTCATGACCACCACAGCCCTGTGTCTGACTCACAATGCCTCTCATATTTGTCTATCCACTCTCTCTCTCTCTGTACAGCCAGAGCTACCACTTGCAAACCACCCGAGACATGATGCGGCCCCATCCCAGTGTCACCCTGGACCCAGCCACCAACTACCCCCAACACCATATACCCCTCGGCCCTCAGTTCCGATCCCGGAACCAGAGCTACATGCGCGCGGTTAGCACCCTCAGTCAGGCAAGCTGCGTCAGCCAGGTGAGTCCCACACAGGCCCCTCACAGGGGGAACACCAGGAGCCCTGGAGGAGGAGGAGGATTGAGAGATACTGTAGATGCCACCATGTTGGTAGAGTGGGTGGAACCTTCTGTTGTTTGCTAAAGGGGTGGCAAAAATAATATAGTTATTTACAGAAATACATTAGTCACAACCTGATTCCCCCCCCACACCCCACACTCCATGATATGTTTAGCCGTTATTGTCTGCAGGATTAGGTTTTATTGATAGGTTAAGTTGTCATTGGTAATGCCTATTTACAATGAATCCTATTTTGACTATGTTCAGTGCACATCTTCAGAACTACGCATGTGAAGTCCATAGATTTGTTATTGGTGACGTTGCATAAACAAGCAGTACCATACTGTACATATCTGTTCACTTTAATATTTATTACATTACAAGTTCAAGTTACCCGTTAAGTAAGTTCATGCACACTTCTAGAAGTTGTGTTGAACTGCTCAGTCAGTCTAGACAATTTTTTATGTTTGAACAGCAGGATTTACACTATAAAGCATGCTTTTTATCCGTAGCGGCTGAATATTAGGTACAAGATACAATGATTTAACACATCCTTTGCAGTCATTTTTATTACATAGTAGCAGGCTTTTATGCACTGCATAATATAGACTAGATGGATTTTAATACACGTTTGTCACAATATCTCAACCAACCTTGGTGCTATTTAAAAAAAATCACCTCACACAGATGTCGCTAGTATGGCTTCCTGCCTGCCGTTATATTGGGTGCATTGCGATGGAAATATATATATTCGAAACATTGAAATTCCGTTAACTGCATGTAGTTTTTACTGTGTTGCACCGTAATTTCTGCTTTTGAATAGGTTCTTGAAAGGACACCTGCTTTCCCCTTTTTCACAGTAGTAACGTATGTACGTTTGTGATGATGACCTGCAATGGGATAGTACATCTTGAAACGGTATACCAAATGATGCATTGTTTTTGTTGTTTTCATTTGTTTGTTTTATCTGCTTGTTTTTTTTTTCATGCTAACACTCCTTCATATTTACTGTACTAAGGGGAAGAGTCAAAGTGAGAAAGAGAAAGGAAGAGGAAAAATTAAGGACTGCTATTCCTGTTTTTGTCTCTCAGGTGAGTGAGACTGAGGTCAATGGCCAGTTTGAGTCAGTTTGCGAGTCCGTTTTTAGCGAAGTAGAATCCCAGGCCATGGAGGCCTTGGACCTGCCTGGCTCGTTCCGCACTCGAAGCCACAGTTACCTGCGTGCAATTCAGGCTGGGTATTCCCAAGACGACGACTGCTTGCCTTCAATGACATCCTCCACTGTCACTTCAACTCTCAGATCCACAACAGGTAACAGTACGCCTCAAAAAATGAGAGAAGGCTTAGAAAACATACTCCTCATACATTCTATAACATGCGTACATACTTGACATACCTACATATGTACAGTGGGGTACCCTTGAGCTTTAAGAGATGCTGGGTTGAATGATTCCGGTCATTTCTTTTTGGCTACTGTCACTGTTGTGTGTCTTGTTTGTCTTGCCTCTGCGTATCCTGAGTGTTCCGAGGGATTTGCTTGCAAGCGTGTTACTTTGCACAGTCCATACAGCATTACCCTTAGCTTTAGCTTTCTGATTCGCTTTCTGATTCGTCACGTGTGGTGGTGGCAAAGCTGGACCCGAAGTAGAGGATGGGAGGGGACTCATTCAAACCAGCCCAATGAGAAGTTAAACCCACGACACACTACAGTCACACTCACAGCACTTGGCATGTGTAAGAGAAACAGGCCTTGTCCTGAGCATGATCATCTCAGTGATATATGTGTCGTTTGTAGAGAGTGTGAGTCGTGTAGGGAAGGGTTAAGTGTGAAACAGAACAGTGGTTGGAGGAGGGCTGTAGACCTTTAGAGAGTGTTAGGAAGGCTCTCAGTCTGCTCCAGAGAGGTCTTCAGTTTCCCCCATCCATGCTTTGTTTGACCAGTTCATTGGCCAGTTCATTCGTCTCTAACTGATCTTGGCTTATAAGCCCACAGAACACAAGACAGCAAAAACTTGTAACCGACATACGGTAAGTCAACAAACTCAGATAGGGTACTGGTTGCACAAAGGAACTTACTAGTAAAGTCAATTCAGAGTGCATAAAATATACTACGTTATTCTATATTGTTGTATTATGTTGCATAAAACCACATTTGGAGATATGATATAAATTAAGCTTTCAATTGCAATAGTAACTTATTTATCACTTTTGATGTAGCCAGATCAGAAGGTAAGATTTTAATTAATTTGCAAAGAAATTCTGGCAATCATGTGTTTCGGGGAGATTGATCAGTTGACCTGAAGTTTGAAGAGGGTTCGACTACAGTAGCGCTCTCACAAAAAATGTCAAAAACTACTTTACTCTGTAGGGCCAACGTATTAGACACTTTCTCGTTGAACTAAATCTCACATTTAGATGACCTCTTAGGTGAAAACATCTGTCGGTGTGCCGTTGAGCAAGGCACTTAACCTTAATCTTAATTGTGAGGATGCCAAGTCAATTTGTTGCAATAATTGCTGTTTTAATATTAAACAGTCAGGGATTTGAAGGTTTTGTGCAACATTTTACTCACAATATCATCGTAAAAACATCAACATATCTGGTTCTTTGTGCAAACAGAACCACTGCTGCGTCTAACCTAATTGATCTAGTGCATTTGGTGTATGCCTGGAAGAGTAAAGCTATGAACCCTATTGAAATACTATCATTTCATATATTTTTTCATTTGACAATATTATGACTGGGATTAACATTTTTCAACACATTTTGTAAAATCAATTGTACTAGACCTCTGTATTTGTTTGTTTTCTGTTGGTTTACCTGTTTTCTTGTACAATTTGGAGTTGTTTTTTATCTCGTCATGCTCAATTGGGCTGCACAGTCAGAATCCCTCCGTCTACGATGTGACTGATGTACTGAGGATCAAGGAAGTCCTCCAATCCCACCGTCTTACCTGCTGAACTCCTTTCACCCAATAAGCTCTCTGTTCATAATGTCTGCTTCACAATTGGCTCACTAAATTGGCTCTCAAACGGGTGTCAGTTACTCCCAGCATTTTCTGTATATAGTAGTTCTCTAGGACTTTTTTCTCTCCGAATACAGTCACATCCGACTGGAATATGGAACAGGATATGTTAGTGAGCCTCAGGGAAATAATTGGCTATGACCTGATGCCTCTATCTCAAGCCATATTGCAAATATTTTTTTTACATGGTATAAACCATTTGGTGTCATTTTTTAGGGAATAGTGGCCTTGAAATGAAGTGAATGATCCACAGTATTTGACTGGCCATGCCACTGACTAATACAATTCAAAAATGAGATCGCTTACCAACCAAAACGCAAGAATGTCGAGGCTAGCGGGGCCCTTGAGTGGGGAAGGGATCCTATGATGCCCCATTGGGCAGAAGAGAAGCACCCCCTACCAATCTGACCAGCCATGCATCTCTGGAAGGATAACCAGGGGGACAGAACAGCTGGAGACCTCAGTGATGCCTGTCACAGGTATTTTAATGACAACACGCATACATATATCTATGTATATGTGTGTTTTTTTGCACTGCCTTCTCAGCAATAAATAAAAAATGACCACTTTGATATAACAGCAGGATAGAAATATCTGATTTAAATACAATGAGAAACAAACAGGGGTCCGAACAACTCACGAAACTCAGAGGCCTTGAATCCCTTGTTCGTATGCATTAATGTTCCAGAATTATACTGTATATGTGATGATGGTGCCTCACTGGCTTTTGCGAGTTGTTTGAAGTGTCTCTATTTTCAAGTGCGCTAAAAGCGACTCATTGGTGGAACTATATGATAAAGCTGTACTTTCCAGTCTAACACATGTGTTCGTACCTCAGCCATGAAATAGCACTGAATGTTATCACATTGTCACTGTCAACAGTCAAAATGTGAGAGCATTTGTTAGAGTGGTTTTATGTTTTTTTTTCTTCTTATGAAAGTCAACCTCTGTAAAGGCCACATGTGGCTGGGTTGACCCTTGGCGTGGAAGTTATCAGCCGTCTTTGACTGTGGGATTGCAGCCCTTCCCTGGTGCAGCCGTGTAGGGGGGGGAATTACCCACCACTGGGGAACTCCACATGGTCCAATCAACCTCATGGTGAGGGACCTGATATGTTCAATAGGGTTCATAACTGCTTCTCGGCCCAATGATTTGAGTTGTGATTTTTCATTGCCTTTTCATCTTTTCTGTTGCACAAAAAAAAAGGAAAAGGAAACAATCGGAAAACACTTAAGAATTTTTGTTTGAGAACCATGCTTTGATTTAATTCGGAGAATGGTATTTTAGTTTGAAACTGATTGGTAATGATGGCTTATGCTAGGAATCAACGGGGTTCCGCTTCCCATGGTGCAGTGCAGTGAAAAGATGGAAAGACTGTGGAAGGTTGATGTTCATTCAGATGAGTGAGAAGGCAGTGTAAAAACACCATGAAAAGCCTGCAGTATGTGAGTCAAAATGCATCGATCAAGTGGCTCAGTGTACCTGGCTGAATAATTCCTTTCCGTATTTTAGTATGCTAGATAAAGCTGTGTTAGAGAGCATTCTAATTCTAGAGACCACTTCAGTGTCTGAAGAGCACCTCTTCATTAAGTTTTACATTGTCTCTTTTTCGAGTTTGAACAATCACAAATGCATCTGATAACGGGATCACAAATGCATAATTTGATAAAAGGGTAATCATATTTGCAGGAGATTGACGATCAACAAATCATCTAGCTGTTCACCATTTCTCTATATTCTCAATGCAACCAGTCAAAATCTATATTTTATCTGATATATCCATTGGAATGATAGGGTAGTTGTGGTATTTTACTCACATACTGTATTCATATTGTAGGTATATGTATGCCCACTCTAGGTTGGAACATTTGGACGTCACAGTTACATAACACTCCAGCTGTTCCCTCCCTTTGAATCTCCTTCTATTTGCATATTCAAATTTGTCTTCCAGAGGGATATGATGTGCTGGAAGGCACTTCTTTGCTAAACGAGGACATGATAGAAGACGACGACGGGGCCAGCTCCTCGGCCTATGTGGAGTTGGAACGTCTGGAGAGGGAGAACGTTGTAGCTCGCAGCCAGCACAGCACAAGCTCCACCGTAACAGCCATCTCTGTCCCCCCGACTTCACCGCCTGCCTACCAGATCCCTGCTGCCCCCTCAATTGCCGCCCCCGATCCCCCAATACCTCAGGCCATCCAGGCCTTTAAAGAGTCTGCCAACATGGTGGCCGCCTTCAACATGCAGTGGAAAGACGAGATTTCGGCCATGCGCTACGAACTGGCCGAGCTGCGCAGGGACGTGTGCGGCGAGCTCAAGACCTTCAACAGCAACTTCTTCAATTTCACCCAGTGCTACAACATGTGGACGCTGTGCCGTGAGAGCGCAAGTGACGGCTCAACACAGACCGGGGACCGGGTGTCTGTGGGCATCCAGGCTGGCACCAGCGGGCTCATCAGGCAGAACACAGAGGATAAGTCTGTCATGTGCCAGCCGGAACCAGCTGCTTTTAGCATCATAGACCTGATGGACCCTCCCCGCATTGAGATAACTGGAGATTCAACGCCAGAGGAGGAAGCTCCCAGCCCTGCTAGCTCCCAGCCATCGGAACATTCCGCAACATGGGACAACAAGAAGCAGAAGACCCGCAAGCGCTCTTTGGGCGGTGGCCGCAGGAGTGCCAGTCTGGAACTGTGGAGCAGGAAGTACACCAGTGGGCCCATGTCATACCTGTCAATGTCATTCTAATCATTCCCATACAACCCAGAAGAAACAAAACACATGGGTTTCCCCTTGATAACAACCCCTAGAGAACCAGAGCAGGAGCCAAGGGGAAAAAACCCATTTACTTATGTAGAGATCTACAGTGCCTTCAGAAAGTATTCATACCCCTTGACTTATTCCACATTTTGTTGTGTTACAGCCTGAATTCAAAACGGATAAAACAGATTTTTCCTTTTTTTATGTATTGAAAATTCAATACAGAAATATCTCATTTACATAAGTAATCACACCCCTAAGTCAATACTTTGTAGAAACATCTTTGACGGCTACAACTTTGACTTGGCTTGACTATGTCTGTATCAGCTTTGCTGATTCTTCCTTTCAGATTTTCTCAAGCTCTGTTTAGTTAGATGGTGAGCAGCGGTGAACAGCAATCTTCAAGAATTTTCACAGATTTTCAATGGGATTCAGGTCTGGGCTTTGGCTGGGCAGCTCACTAACTTTCACATTCTTGTTCTGAAGCCATTCCAGCGTTGCTTTGGCTGTATGCTTGGGGACGTTGTCGCCGCCAGTCTATGGTCAATTGCAATCTGAAGCAGGTTCTCATCGAGGATTTGCTTTTATTTCACTCCATTAATTGTTCCTTCTATCCTTAGCAGTCTCCCAGTCCCTGCCTCTGAAAAGCATCCACATAGTGCTTTGCATTCAGGCCAAAGACTTCAATTTTTGTCTCATCAGACCACAGAATCTTTTGCCTTATGATCTCAGAGTCTTTCACGTGCCTTTTTGCAAACTTCAGCCGTGCTGTCATGTGCCTTTTTCTCAGGAGTGGCTTCCGTCTGGCCACTCCCATAAAGCCCAAATTGGTGAAGTACTGTAGAGACTGTTGTCCTTCTGGCAGGTTCTCCCATCGCAGCCAAGGAACTCTGTAGTTCTGTCAGAGTGGTCATTGGGTTCTTGGTCACCTCTCTGATCAAGGTCCTTCTTGCCCGGTTGCTCAGTTTGGTCGGACGGGCAGCTCTAGGCAGAGTTTGGCTAGTTCCATATTCTTTCAGTTTCCCAATGATGGAGACCACTGTGCTCTTGAAAACTTTCAACAAATTGTTTTAAACCCTTCCCCAGATATATGCTTCATCACAAATCTCGGAGATCTACGGTCAGTTCTTTGGACTTCATGGTATAGTTTCTGCTCTGACATGTCAACTGTGGGACCATAAATAGACAGGTGTGTTTCTTTCTAAATATGTCCAAATTATTTCATTGGCCACAGGTGGACTCCAATCAAGTCGTAGTGACATCTCAAGGATAATCAAAGGAAATTAGATGCACCTGAGCTCAATTTAGTGTTAAATATAATTTCAATACATTTGCAAAAATGTCTAAAAACATCTGTTCACTTTGTAATTATGGGGTATTGTGTGTAGATGGGTGAGAAAAAAATATCTATTTAATCCATTTTGAATTCAGGCTGTAACACAACAAAATGTGGAATGTCAAGGGGTTTGAATACTTTCTGAAGACACTGTAGATTTTGGCCTGTCATTCTCCCAGCAAGTAATGACAACATTGAACTAATCAATAATAAGGGACCAGTACAGCAATTATAAAGGGATGCGTTGCAGACCTTGGAATGTCTTGTTCCCTAAGCACCACAGAGTGGCTTTCAGCACCCCCCCATCCCTAACTAGGCTACTGTGTATCAAATATTAAAACGTATCTTACTGTATGTAATCTCTCACAGATAGACTACGTAAACTTAAATGGTACCGTAGATATGTCATGATACAATATGATGCATGACGAGCAACGTTAGTTCTGGGGTATTTGGACAAATCACGATTTTGCAGGTGTTAGCATCTTTCTAATTTCGGGAAAGGGGAGGGAAGGGGACATTTGTCCCATAGACTTGCTCTTAACTTGCAAAGACAGAGGGCTGAGCTCGTTCCAATCTCTTCTCTTAACACATATAGACCCAGAACTTAATCGAGAATCTGACCAGTTACGCAATACTTTAGTTCTGTGTTAACTGAGTTTATACTTTTTGTAACACTTAGTCACCAATTTGACTGTTTGCAATCAATAGGTGAGGTAGATGTTGCTCAAGACACCTTAAATAGAAGTGACAGTGAATGTACGTTCTCAACTGTCTTATCTTGGAGGTAAGGTAGCCTATAGAATGTTGCCACTCCATGAGGTGTGGCATAAAATCATTGATACCATTAAGACTAATTGAATGCACAAAATTACCATTTTGGGGGGAAATGTAATATATGAATTGAATATAACAGCCCCGTTTCTTTCCAGTCTCCCGCCTCTAATCCTAGGTTCTATCCCATCCCTTTGCTTACACCAATCATATCCTTTCAGATCTGAGAACAACAAAGAAATAGGTTGGGTAAAGGGGCAAGGAACCTTTATGAAACCGGGCAACAGATAACAGAGATAAAAGACACTGCAAATGTGCATACATCTAAATTTGAGAGAGAAAATTGTCATGAAACTTAATCCTGGAATTGTTTGCATTAACTGAGTCCATGAAATTCCGGTGATTTAGTGTCTTGTTTCCCAACCTTATTCATTCCAGTTTCTTATCATATAGAAACCTAAAACACAATTTTATATTGAAATTATACTGTGAACAACTTCTTAAATCCCAATTTTTTGTTTGATTAAATCCAAAAGAAAAATATAATATTCATGAATAGGTAGATTAAATGTAAAGTAAATTGAATCAATAACCATTCCCTAATCATTCCCTGTGTCATCGTACAAATGTATATTTTTCAGTTCATTTTTGGGTAGTTAATTAATGAAAATGAAAGTCGTAAATTGGATTGTGTTTGGAGTTAAATGGAACAATAGAACATGCCAAAACTGTGTACAACTTTAGTTTTAGTGAAGAATAATATAAATAATAATATTTAAATGATTCTCAGACTTTGCAACAAAATAAGAGATAATAATAATTTAAGTCAGTTATATTACTGTATAATATCTCAAATTGATTAAACAATTACACTTAAAAAGTGTAGTTTCATTTAATAAAAATCCTGATTTGACTTAACTTACCATTTTAAGTTGCAAGGTAACTCCTAAATGTTAGTTACCCAGCTGCCTTAAAATGGTTTAAAGTTATGTTAACTCAGTATTAGTTGCATTGTAATATACATAATATACATAAGTCATACTATAATTTAAAGTTAGAGGGGTAACTAATATTTTTAAGTTGAATTAAGCTAACATTTTTAAGTGTGGTTTATCCCATATTAATCTAAAATTAAGAATCAAAGTGAATGAACATACATCTTACAATTTAATTCCAATGTCCAACAAAGAGAAACTATAAATAGTCAGGGTTTGGCATTATCTGAGTGCCAATGTATCACCTTAAGTTCATTCAAGCGCAATCTATGTTACATGTTTCAACTCTATATGTGTTTATAAATGTAATATTTTTGTATAGACTGAAAATGATGGCATATATTCCAAGTTTATCAAATTCATTGTGACCATTCTGTTTTCTTACATTATCCCTGTATGAGGGGTTAACACAAGCTAAACTCAAAACTCTCCTACATGGTTCTAAATCAAACCTTTTACCTTTACCCTCATGTTGTTTCATTCATTACTCAAATGCAATCACTGTCCTGTGTGTTATATGTCACAAACATCTCGTAGATAGTTCTCGTCTGTAAGACAATCAAGAGGGCATAGTCCCCTACCTCTGCCTCAATGTTTCCAGAGGTACATGGTAGTATTGTACCCCTGAATGTACTAACACCGCCTTTACTAGCTCTATGGAAACCTTAAAAGGTTGAGTCCTCAATTATCTTAGTTTGAGTGTTCCTAAAAAGAAGCATTTGAACAAGTCAAATGGAACCCCTTAACTGCTCATCTCCTTCATCATCACATCATGCCAACATGGCGTACCAAAGTCACGGCTGGGACCCATGGAAATGGGGCCCACCTGAAACAGCTCCAAGTTCCACAGTGCACCTGTCTGTGGGTATACCCTCCAGAACAGGGATGTTATACCCTCCAGAACAGGAATGTTACAGAGACATGTACGAATCACAACTCTAACTTAAATCCCTCAAATACTTTCTACGGATGAGGTGGTTCAACATAGAGACCTCTTACTTCTTTTGGGGGAGGGGGAGTACTTGAGAAACAAGTGGCACTTTGGAAAGATGACATTGATACCAATTGTATCAAGAAAGATGAAAAGAAAAATTCTGACCTGGCAGTTTAAATTATTTCCCCACCTGGTTACTGTAACTCAATGGGCCCAAGTTCTTTCACTTTGCAGTGGATTGGTTTTTGCTCTTGGCTTTTGCTCTGTGTTACAGTACCACATTACCAAATGGACATATATAGGACAGTTTGGCTGATAGCAGTCCGTCCTGTCATAGAAAATGGAGTTCTACTGCAACTATTAAAAAAAATATTTGCAATACAGGAATAACACCTTTTTCCCGGTTGTTATAGACCCAGATTTCCAAAACAAAAAGGATATTGTATGTTCTCTGAATGTGTCCCCCATACTTAAACAGCTACTGTACCAGTTGGCTGACATTTCCAGTCGTTTCAGAGAAAAAAATAAGAATGTGAGAGCATCACACAAATCAACTGTTTGAATTTAAATATATTAATTTATTTCATAAAAAAATATATATAATAGAATGGTCTAAGAAACACTAACATTCACATTTTCCTCTTTTCACTTGGAATGACAAAGAGGAGAGAACGCATCCTTCCCAGCCTGGGGAGAATGAACTGATATAAAGGTGCTTAATCTATGATGGGGCAGGTGAATTATTGAGGTCTCAGAACTACATTCATTCATTCTATGCAAGTCCTATGTCATTTCCTGTTGTATTGTTTCAGGTTATGTTCAGTTTTTGTAGTTGTTATTAGGTCTTTAGGTTTGTTCCTCTCATACAAGTCTTTTAACACTGGAAAGTATGTATCATGAACAAATGGATTGTGCAGACATTAATAGTAGAGAATATGTTGCATGAAACTCAGGCAATGCTATTCATTTTGTTGCTTTTTTAAGATCTTGTCACACAAATGTTTTTTATTATTATTGTCAACTATTGATATAAAGTCATATCAGTTAGCTAGAAAGATGTAAACATGTTTCACAATTATTGCATTATGTAGTCAGAAATTACAACATTACCCCCAGAACAACTTGAAGTGTAGCAATGTGCTGAGAATAATATTTATATTTGGTCAGAAGAACATTGGGAAAAGAAATGTACGTTGATTACAAAAAAGAAAAGTAAAAATATGTTGGTAGAGGCATGGCTTACAAATGTTGTTTGTATCATGAAATCTTACCGTTAACTCTTTCGAGTAATGGAACCATAATAATTATACTGTATGTCAAATCTGGTCTATGTATTTCCAGTTTCATGTTGATAATTATTTAATGGACCCCTGAGATATTTACATTTTATTGCTATACAGAGATCTGACACAATTACTGTGCTGCCCTTCTGATGTCCAGTCTTGGAGTCCACGGGTTTGGATTGGAATCTGATCGTAGTTCAATTACAAAAAGAAACAATTGACTGTAACACTGCTTGAATACAAATTCTTTTTCTACCCATCAAGAGTTTTCCTCCCCTGTATTTATGATTTTTTAAGAAAACAAACACATTGCTTTAAGTATAATATATAGAGCAAAAGTTTTAATGGCACTTTCAAAGGTCCTCTTAATGTTTTATTCTTTATTGCAGCCTAGTACATTTGGCAGGCAACCAACCTGGTCAGAGCATTTCGTATTATTCTGTGCGTAAATCCGAGACACTCCTTTTAGTACGACATGTTACATTTCGTATGCTATGTATTAATTACAATTCGTATTATATGTTACAAATTCTAGTTAGGTGGTTAACGCTAGCTAGCTGGCTAACATTAGCTAGGCTAGGGGTTAGGGTTAGGAGTTAGATTTAATGTTAGGTTTACATTTAGGTTAAAGGGTTTAAGGTTAGAGTTAGGGGAAGGTTTAGCTAACATGCTAAGCAGTTGAAAAGTAGATAAACAAGTAGTAACTAGTTGTAAAGTTGCTAATAAGCTAAATTGCTAAAGTCATCCATGATGAGATTCAAACTCGAAACGTTTGGGTTGCTAGACATTCGCCTTATACGCCCGACTAAACCACCATACTTTCATTTTTGCCTTAAGTGACGATCTATCTTATGTAACCATACCAAACGTAACATATCATACTAATTTTAGTGTCCCAGATGTATGTTTTCTATGAGACAAGGCTGAGGCAACCGGTTCATCATGTTTTATTTAAATGTTTAAAGGGTTTGAGGTATCATCAATATACTAGTCCAAGTTTCATTCCTATTTGCTATGGGTTGACCACTGCTAATTAAAGATATTGCTTTTTATAATTATATATAATTGGTTGTATTTAATTTTGGAAAATACTTACAGTATACAGTGCATTCAGAAAGTATTCAGACCACTTCCCTTTTTCCTACTTTTCTTACGTTACAGACTTATTCTAAAATGGATTAAATACTTTTTCCCCCTCTTCAATCTACACAAAATACCCCATAAAGACAAAGTGAAAAGAGGTTTTTAGAAATTTTTGCAAATGTATTAAAAGTAAAAAACAGAAATACCTTACTTACCTATCTATTCAGATCCTTTGCTATAAGACTTAAAATTGAGCTCAGGTGCATTCTGCTTCCATAGATCATCCTTGAGATGTTTCTACGACTTAATTGGAGTCCACCTGTGGTAAATTCAATTGATTGGACATGATTTGGAAAGGCACACATCTGTCTAAATAAGGTCACACAGGCGACAATTCATGTCAGATCAAAAACCAAACCATGAGGTCAAAGGAATTGTCTGTAGAGCTCCAAGACCGAATTGTTTCGAGGCACAGATCTGGGGAAGGGTAGCAAAAATTTCTGCAGCATTGAAGGTCCCCAAGATCACAGTGGCCTCCATAACTTTTAAATGGAAGAAGTTTGGAACCACCAAGACTCTTGCTAGAGCTGGCCGCCCGGCCAAATGAAGCAATCGGGGGGAGAAGGGCCTTGGTCAGGGAGGTGACCAAGAACCCGATGGTCACTCTGACAGAGCTCCAGAGTTCCTCTGTGGAGATGGAAGAAACTTCCAGAAGGACAACCATCTGCAGCACTCCACCAATCAGGCCTTTATGGTAGGGTGGCCAGACGGAAGCCACTCCTCAGTGAAAGGCACATGACAGCCCGCTTGGAGTTTGCCAAAAGGCAACTAAAAAGACTCTCAGACCATGAGAAACAAGATTCTCTGGTCTGATGATGAAGGATAAACGGAGCAAAGTACAGAGAGATCCTTGATCTGCTCCAGAGCGCTCAGGACCTCAGACTTGGGCGAAGGTTCACCTTCCAACAGGACAATGATCCTAAGCACACAGCCAATGCAATTCTGGAGTGGCTTCGGGACAAGTCTCTGAATGTCCTTGAGTGGCCCAGCCAGAGCCAAAACTTGAACCCTGTGAAGCGACACTCCCCATCCAACCTCACAGAGCTTGAGAGGATCTGCAGAGAAGAATAGGAGAAACTCCCCAAATACAGGTGTGCCAAGCTTGTAGCATCGTACCCAAGAAGACTCAAGGCTGTAATCGCTGCCGAAGGTGCTTCAACAAAGTACTGAGTAAAGGGTCTGAATACTTATGTAAATGTCATATTTCATTAATAATACTTTTTAAATGCTTTTGCAAAAATATATATACATATTTTTTGCTTTCTCATTATGGGCTATTGTGTGTAGATTGATGAGGGGAAAAAACGATTTAATACATTTTCGAATAAGGCTGTAATGTAACAAAATGTGGAAAAAGTGAACGGGTCTGAATACTTTCCGACTGCACTGTATATTATTTATTTTTCATTTTTTTCTAATGCTCATGTTTAATTGTGAATTTTCAGTTATATTTGCCTTAAGTATTTTTTCATAAATCAATATATGAATTATGAAACAAGATTTTTGATGATCTTGAAGATGTTTTAAATGGTTGTGTAGTATATTCACAATTTCTATGGGGATCATAGCTTTACAATGGCATTTAAAACAATCTAACTTGTTTTTACTGAAGAAAGAGTCAAAAATAATTGCAACTGTTAAGTTAATTTCTTTGTGTAAAGGTCCAACTAAGTATAAGATGAATTCATAAAGCACATCTCATAACATTTCAATGATCCAGGAAACAGCACACAACAGTTACCATAATCCATACACAGCATGGGCCAGGCAAAGTATCTATGGCTTTGATCCTCTCAATATGTTTTATTTTTGTACTAAGCTATCACCTTTTTTTTTATTATAGGAACCCGTAGCTTAGCTGGGGGGCGTAGAGCGTACGGTAGGTCTGGTAGGGCACCATTTTCTTATACTTTTTTTCTATGTTAATATATTCGTTTACACAATTTTTGTCCCACCTTTTAATGTAAAAATCATTACTCTCCAGCTCTTTGTCAGTAATGTCATCATATTGCTTTTCACGAATTTGATTACATTTCAATTAAAAAAATAAACAATATATTATTTTTCTACTTTTCCAAAAGTTACAAATTAATTTACTAATCTCACTACTAATCAAACCAAGTCAAATTGTATTTGTCACATGCGCCGAATACAGGTGTAGACCTTACCGTGAAATGCTTACTTACAAGCCATTAACCAACAATGCAGTTCAAGAAATAGAGTTAAGAAAATATTTATTAAATATTCATAAACTACAGTAAAATATAAAATAAAAAGTAACACAATAAAATAACAATAACGACGGTATATACAAGGGGTACCGGTACTGAGTCAATGTGCGAGGGTATAGGTTAGTCGAGGAAATTAGTATATGTAGGTAGGGGTAAAGTGACAATGCATAGATAATAAACAGCGAGTGGCAGCAGTGTAAAAACAAAGGGGGTCAATGTAAATAGTCCGGTGGCCATTTGATTAATTGTTCAGCAGTCTTATGGCTTGGGGTAGAAGCTGTTAAGCAGCCTTTTGGACCAAGACGTGACGCTCCTGTAGCGCTTGCCGTGCGATAGCAAAGAGAACAGTCCATGACTTACGTGACTGAAGTCTTTGACCATTTTGAAGTGCGATTGAGATTGCGTCATCTGTGGATCTGTTGTGGCGGTATGCGAATTGGAGTGGGTCTAGGTTTTCCGGGATGATGGTGTTGATGTGAGCCATGATCAGCCTTTCAAAGCACTTCATGGCTTCTGACATGAGTGCAACGTGGTGAAAGTAATTTAGGCAGGTTATCTTCGCTTTCTTTGGCACAGGGACTATGGTGGTCTGCTTGAAACATGTAAGTATTACAGACTCAGTCAGGGAGAGGTTTAAAATGTCAGTGAAGACACTTGCCAGTTGGTCAACATTCACAAGGCCGAGTGGCCAGACAGATTACCAAGACTTGTACTCAGAGCATGCTGGCACTATTTGAACTACAAAGGAAAACCCTGCCCAGTGACGCGAGCCTACCAGACTGGCTAAATGCCTTTTATGCTCGCTTTGAGGCAAGCAACACAGAAGCATGCATGAGAGCACCAGCTGTTCGGGACGACTGTGTGATCACTCTCTCCGGAGCTGATGTGAGCAAGACCTTTAAACAGGTCAACATTCACAAGGCCGCGTGGCCAGACGGATTACCAAGACGTGTACTCAGAGCATGCGCGCATGCTTCTGTGTTGCTTGCCTCGAAGCGAGCATAAAAGGCATTTAGCCAGTCTGGTAGGCTCGCGTCACTGGGCAGTTCATGGCTCGGTTTTCCTTTGTAGTTCATAATAGTTTGCAAGCCCTGACACATCCAACAAGCTTCAGAGCCGGTGTAGTAGGATTCAATCTTAGTCCTGTATTGACGCTTTGTCTGTTTGATGGTTCGTCTTAAGGCATAGCAGGATTTCTTATAAGCGTCCAGATTTGTGTCCCGATCCTTGGAAGCGGCAACTCTAGCCTTTAGCTCGGTGCAGATGTTGCCTGTAATCCATGGCTTCTGGTTGGGATATGTACGTACGGTCACTGTGGGGACAACATCGTCGATACATTTATTGATGAAGCCGGTGACTGAGGTGGTATACTCCTCAATGCCATTGGATGAATCCCGGGAACATATTCCAGTCTGTGCTAGCAAAACAGTCCTGTAGTGTATAATCCACGTCATCTGACCACTTCCGTATTGAGCGAGTCACTGGTACTTCCTGCTTTAGTTTTTGCTTGTAAGCTGCAATCAGGAGGATAGAATTATCGTAATTCACGTGAAGAATTATGAATTATTTGCCAAATGGAGAGGGAGGGAGAGCTTTGTATGCGTCTCTGTGTGTGAAGTAAAGGTGGTCTAGAGTTTTTTAACTCTGGTTCCACATGTGATATGCTGGTAGAAATGAGGTAAAATCAAATTTAAGTTTGCCTGCATTAAAGTCCCCAGCCACTAGGAGCGCCGCTTCTGCATGAGCATTTTCTTGTTTGCTTATGGCCTTATACAGCTTGTTGATTAAGGTCTTGGTGCCAGCATCGGTTTGTGGTGGTAAATAGACGGCTACAAAAAATATAGATAATGTGGTCAACAGTTTATCATGAGGTACTCTACCTCAGGAAAGCAATACCTAAAGACTTCCTTAATATTAGATATTGCGCACCAGCTGTTATTGACAAATAGACACACACCACCACCCCTCGTTTTACCGGACGTAGCAGTTCTGTCCTGCCGATGCACGGAAAACCCAGCCAACTGTATATTATCCGTGTCGTCATTCAGCCATGACTCGGTGAAACATAAGCTATTACAGTAGTCTTGAACGGAGCTTATCCAGTTTATTCTCCAGTTATTGCACTTTGGCCATTAAAACAGATGGTAGAGGCGGGTTACCCACTCGCAGACGAATTCTCACAAGGCTCCCCGATCTCTGCCCCCTGTACCTCCGTCTTTTCTTCACGCGAATGATGGGGGTTTGGGCCTGGTCTCGGAAAAACTGTATATCCTTTGTGTCAGACTCATTAAAGAAAAAAATCTTAGTCCAGTTCGAGGTAGGTAATCGCTTTTCTGATATCCAGAAGCTTTTTTCGGTCATAAGAGACGGTAGCAGCAACATTATGTACAAAATAAGTTACAAACAATGCGGAAAAACACACAAAATAGCACAGTTGGTTAGTGATGACACAAATACTGTTTTCTTTTACTTAAATATTTTTTCTATTACATGGTGCCTGCATGGTACCTTTATAAGATACAAACTTAAACTATCATTCCATTTGAGATGTCTTACACACATCTTTTTAACATTCAAAACATACTTGAGATCTGCATGTAACCCATAAAAAGTCCCTACATGTTTTATTATAGTTTACAATAGCCACACATTTTGCTTTCATTTGTTTGTTATTTAAGCATGTCCTTAACTGTTTATTATACCGTTTAACATTATTATTATTATTATTATTATTATTACTACTACTACTACTACTACCACTATTGGTACCATTCGAGTTAGACTTTGCATTAGAATTAACATTAGCATTGTTAGCATTCTTATTAACATTATAGTATTGGCATTTGTGTTTTACATGCATCTCTTCTTGATTCAATCAATATTTATTTCAGTTTGCCAAAATGTTTCTATTTTATTGAATGAAAAGTGTCTTCGTAAGTAAGTAGCCTTGAGTGCCGGAACAGCTCGTAGGCACAAGAGCAAGAGCCTATATCCTGTTTCTTTAGCATGAGGCAGCTTATGTACAAGTACACTCCCTGGACAGGGCGCTAGTCTATCGCAAGGCCATTTTATGAAAAGTAAGTAATCAAACCCTCATGAGATGCTGATCTGCAGCAAGGCAAACAAGTGACAAATCTTTGTTGCCATCAGATAGGATTAAACACAGTACTACATATCCCTTACAAGTATGCCTAACTTTCCTTGTCTTTTTTTAGGTGTACACCAAGGTCGGTATAGTCATCTAAAACTGAAACTAAAACAAAAAGAATCATAATAAATAAATAAATAAATAAGAAACCCATTTGAAAAATGAAAACTATAATAAAACTATTATCTTTGTTTCCAAAAGACCATCATAAAGACCATCATAAATTATGTTCAGTTTTAGTTTATTCTATTCTTAACATTGGGAAAAAATCTAATGAGGTTTTGAAGATTTTCTTTTTTTCAAAAGTATTTTCAAGCTGCCAGGAGATTGTGATGTTTCAAATAGGCCTAGCTCGTGCATCACTATCACTAGCTACAGTATCTAGACTCTAGTCTAGACAGACGGGTTGCTTCGCACAATGTAACAATGTTCCAGCCAATGAGAGATACATTTATTATTATTATTATTACATTTTTTTACCTTTAACTAGGCAATAGAGACTGCAACATTGTATCTGTCCCATTATGGCGTCTGTAACCTCGTCCCCATACTTGAATTGCTGGTGTATAGAGCCTGTTAACAGTGTGGGACTGTTTGGGACTAGGGCTGTTACGATAATCGTATCACCGCCACACCGGCGGTCACGAGTCATGAAAGCAGTAACATGTATTTTTTTCCCCTGACACTGTTTTGAGACAGGTGCGTGATAATGGTCCATAATAAATCAAAACAAATTTCACACATATGTTATTTAGTATATGTAAAGAGAAGATGAAATCAAGAACAGTCTGATGGGTGACAATATTATCCTGTCACTTGTGAATGTTATATTATCCATTGTTAATGATGCCCAGCTATTTCAAATCATAGTCACACACCTCATGTAGCCTAGCCCATAGGCCTATATGTTTTGATAAGGTTTGTATCACAACTAAAGTGGCCAAATAACTTCTTAAAATTAATCACATTAATCTGCTTTACAATGGGTGTAGAGCCTAACTGGCATACAGTGCATTCGGAAAGTATTCAGACCCCTTGACTTTTTCCACATTTTGTTACACTACAGCCTTATTCTAAAACGGATTAAATAAATGTTTTTCCTCATCAATTTACACACAATACCTCATAATGAAAAAGAAAAACAGTTTTACCTTATTTACATATTTAGACCCTTTGCTATGAGAAATTGAGCTTTGGACATGATTTAGAAAGAAACACACCTGTCTATATAAGGTTCCACAGTTGACAGTGCATGTCAGTGCGAAAACCAAACCATGAGATCGAAAGGAATTGTAGAGCTCCGAGACAGGATCGTGTTGAGGCGCAGATCTGGGGAAGGGTACCAAAAAATATCTGCAGCATTGAAGGTCCCCAAGAACACAGTGGCCTCCATCATTCTTAAATGGAAGAAGTTTGGAATCACTAAGACTCTTCCTAGAGCTGGCCGCCCGGCCAAACTGGGCAATCAGGGGAGAAGGACCTTGGGCATGGTGGTGACCCAGAACCCGATGGTCACTCTGACAGAGCTCCAGAGATCCTCTGTGGAGATGGGAGAAGATTCCAGAAGGACAACCATCTGTGCAGCACTCCACCAATCAGGCCTTTACGGTAGAGTGGCCAGACGTAAGCCAATCCTCAGTAAAAGGCACATGACAGCCCGCTTGCAGTTTGCCAAAAGGCAACTAAAGGAGTCTCAGATCATGAGAAACAAGATTCTCTGGTCTGATGAAACCAAGATTGAACTCTTTGGCCTGAATGCAAAGCGTCATGTCTGGAGGAAACGTGGCACCATCCCTACGGTAAAGCATGGTGGTGGCAGCATCATGCTGTGTAGATGTTTTTCAGTGGCAGGGATTGGGTGACTAGTCAGGATCGAGGGAAATATGAATGGAGCAAAGTACAGAAAGATCCTTGATGAAAACCTGCTCTCAAAACCTGCTTATAGGACCTCAGGCTGGGGCGAAGGTTCACCTTCCAACAGGACAATGACCCTAAGCACATAGCCAAGACAACCAGGAGTGGCTTCGGGACAAGTCTCTGAATGTCCTTGAGTGGCCCAGCCAGAGCCAAAACTTGAACCTGATCGAACATCTCTGGAGAGACCTGAAAATAGCTGTGCAGCAATACTCCCCACCCAACCTGGCTTGAGAGGATCTGCTGAGAAGAATGGGAGAAACTCCCCAAATACAGGGGTGCCAAGCTTGTAGCGTCATACCCAAGAAGACTCAAGGCTGTAATCGCTGCCAAAGGTGCTGCAAAGTACTGATTAAAGGGTCTGAATACTTATGTAAATGTGATATTTCCGTTTTTTATATTTAATACATTTGCAAACATTAAAAAAAAACTGTTTTTGCTTCGTCATTATGGGGAATTGTGTGTAAATTGATTAATTCTTTTTAATGTATTATTATTTTAGAATAAGGCTGTAATGTTACAGAATGTGGAAAAAGTCCAGTGGTCTGAATACTTTCCAAATCCACTGTACACATCTTTATTGAACATCTTATCTGGTGACACAACCTTTTCTGCTTGTTGCCCTAGCGTCAACATCCCAGACGGACTCAAAACAAGTAGCTAGCTAGTGAGATGGAGAACGCAGAGTACATTTTGCAAGTGGCTAGTTCTATCTATCTTCACGAAAAGCACTGCAAAGGTTTTGCTTGTAAACTTTGGTTTCAAATCGTGACGTTTTGAGATGTCTGTCTACAGGCTACAGAAAGAGATTGATATTTCAGGATTGGCCCGCAAACCCAAACTCCTGATTTGTTGGGAGAGTTGTCTGTCTGAATCCAACATCCTCCCCAGACCTATTGTTGTTGCTCTACTGTAGGTCTGGAATTTCCAAGACTACTAGCTATCACTAGCTAACAGGGAAAAATAGAACATACAACACATACAGTTGAAGTCGGAAGTTTACATACACTTAGGTTGGAGTCCACTCCACAAATGTCTTGTTAACAAACTATAGTTTGGGCAAGTCAGTTAGGACATCTTCTTTGTGTATGACACTAGTCATTTTTCCAACAATTGTTTATTTAACAGATTATTTCACTTAAAATTCACTGTATCACAATTCCAGTGGGTCAGAAGTTTACATACACTAAGTTGACTGTGCCTTTAAACAGCTTGGAAAATTCCAGAAAAGTATGTCATGGCTTTAGAAGCTTCTGATAGGCTAATTGACATAATGTGAGTCAATTGGAGGTGTACCTGTGGATGTATTTCAAGGCCTTCCTTCAAACTCATTGCCTCTTTGCTTGACATCATGGGAAAATCAAAAGAAATCAGCCAAGACCTCAGAAGAAAAATTGTAGACCTCCACAAGTCTGGTTCATCCTTGGGAGCAATTTCGAAACGCCAGAAGGTACCACGTTCATCTGTACAAACAATACTACGCAAGTATAAACACCATGGGACCACGCAGCCGTCATACAGCTCAGGGAGGGGACGCGTTCTGTCTCCTAGAGATGACGTACTTTGGTGCGAAAAGTGCAAATCAATCCCAGAACAACAGCAAAAGACCTTGTGAAGATTCTGGAGGAAACAGGTACAAAAGTATCTATATCCACAGTAAAACGTGTCCTATACTGACATAACCTGAAAGGCCACTCAGCAAGGAAGAAGCCACTGCTCCAAAACCAAAAAAAGCCAGACTTCGGTTTGCAACTGCACATGGGGACAAAGATCATACTTTTTGGAGAAATGTCCTCTGGTCTGATGAAACAAAAATAGAACTGTTTGGCCATAATGACCATCGTTATGTTTGGAGGAAAAAGCGTGTGCTTGCAAGCATCCCAACCGTGAAGCACGGGGGTGGCAGCATCATGTTGTGGGGGTGCTTTGCTGCAGGAGGGACTGGTGCACTTCACAAAATAGATGGCATCATGAGGGAGGAAAATGATGTGGATATATTGAAGCAACATCTCAAGACATCAGTCAGGATGTTAAAGCTTGGTCGCAAATCGGTCTTCCAAATGGACAATGACCCCAAGTATGCTTCCAAAGTTGTGTCAAAATGCCTTAAGGACAACAAAGTCAATGTATTGGAGTGGCCATCACAAAGCCCTAACCTCAATCTTATAGACAATTTGTGGGCAGAACTGAAAAAGCATGTGCGAGCAAGGAGGCCTACAAACCTGACTCAGTTACACCAGCTCTGTCAGGAGGAATGGGCCAAAATTCACCAAACTTATTGTGGGAAGCTTGTGGAAGGCTACCTGAAACGTTTGACCCAAGTTAAACAAATTAAAGGCAATGCTACCAAATACTAATTGAGTGTATGTACATTTCTGAACCACTGGGAATGTGATGAAAGAAATACAAGCTGAAATAAATAATTCTCTCCACTATTATTCTGACATTTCACATTCTTAAAAAAAAGTGGTGATCCTAACTGACCTAAGACAGGGAATTTTTACTAGGATTAAATGTCAGGAATTGTGAAAAACTGAGTTTAAATGTATTTGGCTAAGGTGTATGTAAACTTCCGACTTCAACTGTACATGGCTACTTACCTCCCATGCATAAGCTTCTTTCTCTTCCTAACACTAAAACTTAAACTAAATAATACATAATCAAACTAAAACTGAATAAGAACGAATGCATCAAGTTGGAAAACAAACTAAAACTAAACTGAATAAAAAACTATAGAAATAAATACTAATATAGAAACAAAACTATAGTAACCTTGGTGTACACTCATTACAGATTGGAAAATGTGTTTTCATTTCAACACTTTATTACATCTGCAATAAAGTCTGTTGTAAACCTGAAGCTTTGTTTGTGATGCAAAGCAAATGATCACTTTGCACTGCATCTTATAATGTTCTTAAACATTGTTTTTGAATTTGCATTAACTTTACACTGCTACTGACTGCTACTAAGGACTTGATAGAATAGAAGATATCAATCTACAAGTGACACAGAGAAGTGGAGAATCTGAAGAGTATCCACAGCACAGTACTACAGTGCAGAAGCAAAGATTAGGGAGGTTTTCTCAAGTACATTGTACATTGTTGAAACACTTATCCAGCCCATTGATTTATAAAGGTTTGTTGTTATATTCCATACATGAAAGGTTAATCCACTTTGCATCCATGGGGGCATCACCACTGTATGTATATATGTATGTGGCTATGGGAAAACATGGTCGTTTTTCTTCTTTCAACTGAAAGAGGATCCAAATCACCAGATCTTTAGCTAAGAGAACCCACAGTAGTGGAGTCAGCTGGACCGTAACGGACTGCCGTCATCCTCGAACCTGTCCTCTATCGAGTTTGTCCTCTATCCAACCATCTATCCATCTTTCCCTCCGTCCATTCATGAATCCACTCCATTCACTTTGGAGCACCTATCATATGCAGTACAATTAGCATATAGTCTAATATACACTGTTAGAAAAAAGGGATCCAAATGAGTTTTTTGGCTGACACCATAGGAAAACCCTTTTTGGTTCCATGTAGAACCCTATGTGGAAAGGTTTCTAACTGGAACCAAAAAGGGTTCTTCAAAGGGTTCTCCTATGGGAAACCTTTAGGTTCTAGATAGCACCTTTTTTTTCTGTGTACCATTAGTTGAATTTCTGTAGTATTAATTTGACACTTTTTGTAAGAAAAGTAATACTTTCCTGCTCTTTTGGCCTTTTTTTGTGAAGGTTAGGAACAAATGACATGTATTGTGAATGTAGGTCTGTGCAGGGTTTTATTGTTCACCATTTCTCTCATCTGAATTGGTCCCATTAATTCAGCATGATGAGTACACATAGCCCACTGCTCGTGCTCGAGCTGCTGCCCCCATGCTCATGTTGCTTGTCAGCCATCCCATAACATTACACCAGTACCATCCTGACCTTAGAAAGATAACCTTCCCTCCAGCCTTACCGCCAGTCATAGTCCACGGCTATGGCAGGGGACCGCCACTGGCTCAAATGGAGCGAGGTGAATGGACCACCAGAAAACAAACGAAAAGGTCTGAGAGTTCCTTTGGACAGAGAAAAGGAGTCAAAGGCAGACTGACCAGTCAGAATATGCTATACAGAACAAATACAAGATACTGTATAAGACATACTTTTCATTAAGTTGCCTTTATACCATGTAGCTACTCTGTAACTATTTACTAGAGTGTAATTTTACTTTGCACTGGTACACTAACTATAGACACGCCTGCAGACAATGATTGAATTGAATCTCTCTAATTAATTGCAACTGTGTAGTTAAAGCTAGCTACTGTAATTACACATAGAAATAGAAATCAATCCACATTTTATCCTTGCTACTTGATGTTATGTAAGAAGGAATCAAAGGTCATGGGAAGTGAAGAACACAATTTCCCCCACAAGAAATGGTAGATTTACTGTAAATGTTTCATTACCTTTTGGTTAAGTAAATTAGATACTTGTTTTACGAATTCACACCCTCATACGAAGATTAAAATTATGAGCATTTCCCCAAAAATGTAACCTTTCAGCTAAGTTAATATGAGGCACTGTTCAGTAGGCATCACAGCATGTGTTGACCATGTTGTGTTAGCTAAGAGTATGAGACTGACTGACCGACCGACGGATAGATTAATAAACAGATAGAGAAATTAGATCCTTTGTTGCGACTTCCAGGCTACCTTTCTGTGGTGTAAATGAGCTACTCTGTCTCTGTCCTCGCAGGCCCGCTTCGTCTAATTTGCTCTATCGCCTTGCTGTCTGAACCTCATGGCCCTCTCTAGATCTAAACACAACTGCAACTTCTGGACAGATCTTGTTCCCAATTCAATTTCATGTTAATGTGGTGTTTTACCTGGTAGACTAGTTAATTGAATGTTTGATTTATATGTCTCTTCTTTCTCTTTATTTGTCCTCCTTCTAACATATTTGTCTGTTGTTTAGTCAACCCCATTTGTAATCTTCATTATAAGTTGTTGTTTTTTTACATATCTATTTAGTCCCTCTCTTCTTTTATGTTTGCTCATTCACATTTGCTTTTTGTAGATGCCTTATTACCTATAATCTACCTCTGCGTTTATTTGTATATTTACTAATGTATTTATTTGTATCTGATTTGATTTATTTATTCATAAAATGTATTTCACCTTTATTTAACTAGGCAAGTCAGTTAAGAACCAATTCTTATTTACAATGATTGCCTACCAGGGAACAGTGGGTTAACTGCCTTGTTCCTTGTCAGGTCGGGGATTCGATCCAGCAACCTTTCGGTGAATAGCCCAATGCTGTAACCACTAGGCTACCTGCCGCCCCTGACTATGTTAATTAGCCTGCCTCATCTCTTGTGTTTACTTTCTCATGTTTGCATATTTGTCTATGTGGTGCGCATCAGGGCATAGTTCTATGTACTACAAGATTATTAGATTATACCGCATGTTTTCTCTCCGCTGTGTAATCATGACTGTTCAGCACAGTCTAATACCTGTGGTTCCACCAGTCATAACTGAAAACAATCTCTATGACACTGCTGTGTGAATGTTCTTGTTGTGGATGGGAACACAGAAAACGTTGAAAACTGTGAACCATCCCAGCACTGTAATGTCCACGTCTTTGTTTGTTATTGATTGACCAAATATCATGATCAATGAGAAGAAATGTATGTGTATATCATGTGAAATGTGTCTGCGACTCTCGCTTGACTGTGATCCTGATACGAGTGTTGGCCTGAGGTATGGTAGGTACTGTTATAGTCAGATGAACTATGTGTGAAGGAGTCTCTCCTGTCCCTCCATTGCCCTTACTAACTTGTGTTGCCTACTATTTTCAGGTATCCAGTTTCGCCTCCCTTCTTCCTGCAGTGTGGACCGAGCCAATCCACCTCCAGGTAAAAAAGTCCTCATTACCTTTACCAACATTGCGAAACCGTCAGTCTGAATTAAGGGTGACCCGAGGAACCCTGGAGTTCCTCAAGGAACCATTGCAGTCAATAGGTTCATATTGACACCTTTGGTTATTTGAGAGTTCTTGGAGGAACCTTAAATGATTCAGTGTAGCAAAGGGTTCCTGGAGGGACCTTTTTGCTGGTTGTTTGGGCAAGTTGGTAAATCTGTAGATAGTCTGTAGCTAGTCTGTAGATACAGCAGACTATCAGTGACATTTATCTATCTACTAACCCTAGCTCTAACAATAACCTTAAGCCTTATCGTAGCACAAAACATAACCCTAACCCTAACCCTCATTCTAAACCTGACCCTAACCGTAACATTAGTAATCAGTTGTTTATCAACAGATAGTTTGTTGATAGTATGACCATCTGTAGAGCAACTCACGGGTGACCAAATAAATCTTCAAGCCATGCCAATAAGCAACCCCTCCAATCTTCTGAGAGGCCCTTCCCATCCCCAAAAAGGTTCTAGTTTGAACCTTTACACAGGGGTTCCTCGATTAACCTTTTTAGAGGGCTTCCTCAAGGAACCTTTTTGACCCAACAGTGGCAATCGTTTGAACCCCGAAAGGTTCTTCAAGGCTCCTTTACTTCTTAGAGTGCAGTGTAAGGAGAGGCCTATGACAGACACATCATCTCCTTTCAAGAAGCTCTCTAACCCAGACTCTTTGACTGACCTCAGCAACTCCATCTACAGCCTTTCCCACCGGCTGTTGGCTATAACACACTTCCCGAATATAGAGAGAGACTCACTCAGCTCCTGCCTGTCAAGCTTCAGTGCAAGGTCGCCAGGCACACAGGGTTTGTCTGTTTGCTTTCTGTAGGGAGGCAAGGAGGCAATATGGCGTCTCTTGCTGGATACAATTGTTGTTCTTTTTCAAAGAGGCTGTTGCCTACAGAGTATTCAAATCCACTCAGTTTGAATAGGAGGCTGTTTATTAAAAAGTCAGAGTTTCACACTTCCTGAATGGCTTTAAAGCAGCACACCATTAAAGCTCAGGGATAGAAATGTAAAGATGAATGCTGTCTGTGACTGTGTCACCCATCCTACTCAATTTGGTATCCACCGACAAAAAAAACTACAACGCTTTCAAGATGGAATAAATCCATCTAAAGTGAGAGTATATGCAGAGTTTTATCACATCTAATGACTAATTAGATCCATCAAATGATGTGCTTGTTAAAACTGTGAATGGTTTAAGTTCAAGTTATGCCTGATTTTATATGAGTAGTATAATTATGCCAAAGATGTGTCAATCAGCTGCCGGCAATGTGTGTGTGTGTGTTTGTGTGCATATGTGTGACCTTAAAAGGACTAGGGAGGTTTTTCAATATTATGATTTTATTTTAATGAATGAATGGGTGAATGTTTCAGTGGGTGGATGAACACATGAACAAATGAATGCCTGAATAAATATTCCTGAGGACTATTGAGTTCCCCAGTTACACAACCTATTTGTGATGAAGTCTATTTTTGACACGGCAATGAATCACAGCCTTTCTTTCTCCTTCAGTGACTCATCCAACTGTTTCATAAAATAGTGGTTTAGAAATTCTGCATGTCAATGTCACAGTCCACAGGGCCAACAGCATGCTGCAGTCTTTTTGTAACTGTTGTGTTTAATGATGAATGCAGTATCTGGGACTCCAGTACAAGAACTCCCATGAGCTGTTCCTTTTATCCTGTTAACTGTCATTATTTGTAGTACTGTATTCTGGATGTGCAGTAAATGTGCTGTTATTGATAGAGAGGTTTGGAACTCTCTTTCTTATTGGTCTATTAACTAATTTACCGCATGTTGATGTCACCATGGAAGGCCAAAACGCCCTTCCACCAAAACAGGCAGAAATGTCAGGCAGGCTGTTCAAACAGGTCTTACACTAAAAGAGTATTATCATAATTTTAACAATTTCATAGTATTATTCCAACCTCATCGTGTGGAAATATATATAAAACAAAGGATTATTATTTTATTTTTTTACTGCATTAGGCTTTTAATATATTTCCTCACTGTCTACAGGACAAAATTAGCCTCGTTATAATTCATAAGGAATCTGGTAGAAACATCTTCTCACCTTTGTCTAACATAGCTTGTTAGATATAACTATGTTTTTTTAAACAATTATATGAGGCTATCAGAATTAAAAGTTCATATCAAGCAACTGCATTTAATATCATTGAAGCAATGGTACTCTACCTGTCTGAGCCCAGCCTGTGAAGTAGGCATACTGTATCTCCTTCCTGCTAGCCCTTTTCTGCTGTGAGGTCCATCTGGATTAAGATCACATTCTCATTTGCACTTGAAAGAAGGGTTGCTACCCATAATCCTCCACTGCACAGAAGGAGCTATAGCCTGTAAACACTGGGCTTATTAACCAGAAAGAAGCATCAGTGTCGAGTGTTCATCTCTGTGGCAGTAAAAAAATCAAAAATCCTCTCAAAGAGTTTCCCCTTTCTTCTGTTCTGTGTCCCCAGTGTCCTTGTGATGCATTTAACATAATCCCCTCATCACTCCGCCATTCGCTTTCATCACTCACTGTAGTAGCATATGTACTCAGGTGCACTGGGCCGCCTTGCTGTGAGGACTCTCGCCCGATCTTTCAGTATTATATTATCATCCTCCATTCTCTCCCCTTCAGAACCTCTGCTTTACAATAACTCCTCTTCCTCTCGCTCCTCTCCCTGCTTGCTCTCCAGCGGTGACGCACACGCCTAGCTATAAGGCAAAGACGCCCCCGCCGGTGCCACCTCGCGCCACCTCCAAGCCCCTCATCTCGGTGACGGCCCAGAGCAGCACAGATTCCACCCAGGACGCCTACCACGAGGGGAGGCACCCGCGGGGGAGTGTCCTGTGGGCGCCGGACGGTCTGGGCGGCTCGGGTCGAACCCTCTACAACTCCACCGACAGCCTGGATAGTGCCAAGGCGGTGACGTTGGCCATGGAGACGGCGGCGGGCAAAGCGCCACGCCTCCACGGGCAGCCACAGCTCCGTGCAGACGTGTGACAAGGCGGTGCTCGTGTCCAAGGCTGAGGAATACCTCAAAACACCACGCTCTTCCATAGGGATTCAGGTAAGACAAGTTCATACATACACACATATGCTCATACACACACACATTATGCTTAGATACACACATGTTGATGGTCTAGTCCCATATGGCCGACCCAGGACGTGAATCCTTTCTCACAACAGTACATTGTGCCTGCAATGAAGCGCACTAACACACCACTAGTCACTGTCTCCACTCCCCATGACAGCTGATGTTAGACCAACGACACACACAAACATACGCTCACACGCACATTCCTTTAAAAAACGTTCACAATGAGAAGTAGCCATCTCACACTGATCCAATGTGACCCTGACCAATAAGGATTAATGACCACACAGCTCTACAGCCACTGGCCAGAGAGCCCAGGCATCACTCAGCTCAATATAACACACACACATCACACACACACATCACCTCATGATGACTAATAGAGTAGAATATCATTAGAGGAAAATGTTGATGATGATTGTTTATCGGTGTAATTCAATATGATCACGTTATCTATTTTACACTGGCAACAAATCAAACTAATGAAAGAAATATAATAACATTTACTAATGACTCCAAGTATTTTCTGGACGCCTGCTGCGGTGGCTTGTGAACATGTTATACACATTTCCATGGCCTCTGAATTGATATGAAACACATCATATAGCATTAATGTAACCGTTTAAACCGTTCATTTCCCTTTCGTGCCAAGATTCTGTCTCTTTTGCAATGCAGTTTCTCAAGGGATAGATAGAAACCAATGCATCGTCACCATCATCTTCATCAACCTCATCATCAATATCAGCAGAATAACCCCCAGTTCAGCACCATATTAATACAGGTCATCGCAGCTGGTATGATTAGTTATTGACTATTGACATTTTATTCCATACTCAACTTTTTCAATGTCATTATTTTTAAGCACTGGGACTGTACTGTTGAGATGACAGTGTGTGTGTGTCTGTGTGTGTGTGTCTGTCTGTGTGTGTGTGTGTGTGTGTGTGTGTAAAGTGAGCCATGCTTGGGGATATAGAGAGGGACCGGCCCATAAACGCCTTCACTCTCAGGGAGACAATCATTTGCTCAGGATATAGGGGTCTCAGGACAAACACCGGCCTCTCTCAGTCTCTCTTGTCTCTCTCAGTCTCTCGGTATATATAGTATAGATCACTACAGTTTACTAAGCACCCTCATTGATGTTCAGTTAGTGTATTAGTAAAGTAGTTCATCCATGATACTGTAATAAAGATGTTGCTGACATTAACGTGTGTTATTGTTTATGTTCACGTTGGTATTTACCAGGTGGAGACGGCGACAGACTCCGAGTCAGAGAGCAAAGGGCTTCCTCAGTACCATTCTGTGGGCACCCAGGTGGAGGATGACAAACGGTACTCACACAGGAAATGGAAACAGACAATACAACCGTTGCAGTTTGCCCTCTGACCTTTTACAGCAGCAGTTGATAATCTCCCTCTGGGTCCTGATTGCACTAAATCAATATTTATCAATGTTGTGGAACTTATATTGCACATGTACAGTTGAATGATTTGTTTTCTGTATATAGTGCCTTTGGAAAGTATTCAGACCCCTTGACTTTTTCCAAATTTTGTTACGTTACAGCCTTACTCTAAAATTGATTACATTGTTTTTTTTCCCTCACCGATCTACACACAATATAATGACAAATCAAAAACAAGTTGTTTTTTTCCCTCACCGATCTACACACAATATAATGACAAATCAAAAATAAGGATCTCTAAAGCTCTGTCAGAGTGACCATCGGGTTCTTGGTCACCTCCCTGACCAAGGCCTTTCTCCCCCCATTTGCTCAGTTTGGCCTGGTGGCCAGCTGTAGGAAGAGTCTTGTTGGTTCCAAATTCCATTTAAGAATGATGGAGGGCACTGTGTTATTAGGGACTTCCAATGCTGCAGAAATGTTTTTGTACGCTTTCCCAGATCTGTGCCTCTAAACAATTATTTCTCTGAGCTCTACCGACAATTCCTTCGACCTCATGGCTTTGTTTTTGCTCTGACATGCACTGTCAACTGCGGGACCTTTTATAGACAGCCTTTCCAAGTCATGTTCAATCAATTGAATTTACCACAAGTGGACTCCAATCAAGTTGTTCAAACATCTCAAGGATGATCAATGGAAGCAGGATGCACCTGAGCTCAATTTTGAGTCTGAAGGGTCTGAATACTTATGTAAATAAGGTATTTCTGTTTTTTATTTTTGATAGATTTGCAAAAAAATCTAAAAACCTGTTTTTGCTTTGTCATTATGGGGTATTGTGTGTCGATTTCTGAGGATATTTTTTTATTTAATTCATTTTAGAAAGAGGCTGCAATGTAACACAATTTGGAAAAAGTCAAGGGGTCTGTATACTTTCCAAAGGCACTGTATACTGTTTCTCTGAAAGAGTTTATCAATGTATTTATGTTTTCTCTCTCTTTGGATCCATGTATTATTCTTCTAATCTATTTATTCTTCTCTGTATACATATATTTGTGTGTCTGCATGTGTGTATGCTCCCTCAGGCATGGCAGGTTCAAGCGCTCCAACAGCGTGACGACGGCCGTACAAGCTGACATGGAACTAGAGGGCTTCCCCACCATGGAGGACAAGGGCCTGCAGTTTGGAGGGGGCTTGGGCTTCCGCGGGGGCCACTCGGAGCCTAGCACGCCCACCCAGTACGGGGCTGTCCGCACCGTCCGCACCCAGGGCCTCTTCAGCTACCGGGAGGACTACCAGCGCTCCTCCAGCGGACCACCCAGCCCGCAGCCCGAGTCGTGGCTGACAGAGCCCTCACTGGAGGGGGTAGAGACGGGCCGGGTGTCCCCCCTCCGCAGGGACGGCAGCTGGTTCATGCAGCTCCTCCATAATGAAACTAAGAGGATGGAGGGATGGTGTAAAGACATGGAGAGGGAGGCGGAAGAGCATGACCTGTCGGAGGAGAGTGAGTTTCTGACGCTGCAGCATCTATAGTCCCTAAGGCAGGGGCTGTTCATATTCTAATGCATTCGTTTCTAAATGCATTCACTGATAACCCTTTAGAATTGAATGGGCAAAGTCATGTTTGTGGATGGAAATGTAGTACAACCAACAACCGTTGTTATTAACACATTTGCTTTGCTAATGAATACCTGTCCAGCATTTTGATTCTTGATGCAGTGGACAGATTTGAGTGAGATAACACTGGTGCGTAGCCAAAGAGCTCTATTTTCATGTCATCCAACAAATGTAAACGCCTGCAGTTTGCTAAACGGCATTGGCATTTAATTGTAACCGGGGCTGTGGTCAGATGACATGAAAATAGAGCTCTTTGGCCACGCACACCAGTGATGGGTTTGGCATCGAAGTAAGGATGCATAAGCAGGAGAGAACCCCATACATACCGTATAATATGGTGGAGGATCTTTGATGTTATGGAGCTACTTTGCTTCCACTGGTCCTGGGGCCCTTGTTAAGGTCAACGGCATCATGAACTTTACCCAGTACCAGGACATTTTTGCCAAAAACCTGGTTGCCTTTGCCAGGAGGCTGAAGCTTGGTCGTGTGTGAGTCTACCAGCAAGACAATAACCCCAAGCACACATCAAAATGGCCATCTCAGTATCTTGACTTGAACCCCATTTAAAACCTGTGGTTTGAATTAAAGAGGGCAGTCCATAAGCGCAGACAAAATATATCAAGGACCTGGAAGAATTCTGTATGGAGCAATGGTCCACGATCCCTCCCAATGTGTTCTCCAAACATTTTAGAAAAAGCCCCAGTGCTGTTTTCCATGCAAGGTGAGGTATTGAAAACATTGAAAACAGGGGTGCCAATTTTTTCACCCCTATCGTTTTGAGAGAAAAAAATATTACTTGTTAAACAAAATCTCTTTCTCTGACAAATGGTAGAAAAAAAGCATAAGATATAGCTATTTGTATTATTTATTTTATAGGTTTTTTTGCCTGACTGTATATTTACAGAATTAAGAGTCTAATCTACCTCCATACGCGCATCTCTCTCTCTCTCTCTCTCTCTCTCTCTCTCTCTCTCTGTCTTTCTTTCTCTCTCTCTCTGTCTTTCTCTCTCTCTCTCTCTCTCTCTCTCTCTCTCTCTCTTTCGCTCTCTCTCTCTCTCTCTGTGTGTGTGTCCTCCAGTCCTAGGGAAAATCCGAAGTGCGGTGGGCAGCGCACAGCTCCTCATGTCTCAAAAATTCCAGCAGTTCTACTGGCTGTGTCAGCAGAACCTGGTAAGTGCCCTATAATCCTATAATAGACCATGGCGGGTGTACCATGATGGGTGTACCATGACGTGCGTGTGTGCGTGGGTGGTGTGTGTGTGTGAGAACATATACATGCATACAGTGTTGTGTATTAAAAGAAACCTTATATCTCACATTCTCACTGTTGATAACTTACTGACAGCACACAGGGCTTGATACAGTGAGGGAAAAAAAGTATTTGATCCCCCTGCTGATTTTGTACGTTTGCCCACTGACAAAGAAATGATCAGTATATAATTTTAATGGTAGGTTTATTTGAACAGAGAGAGACAGAATAACAACAACAAAATCCAGAACAATGCATGTGAAAAATGTTATAAATTGATTTGCATTTTAATGAGGGAAATAAGTATTTGACCCCCCCTCTCAATCAGAAAGATTTCTGGCTCCCAGGTGTCTTTTATACAGGTAACGAGCTGAGATTAGGAGCACACTCTTAAAGGGAGTGCTCCTAATCTCAGCTTGTTACCTGTATAAAAGACACCTGTCCACAGAAGCAATCAATCAATCAGATTCCAAACTCTCCACCATGGCCAAGACCAAAGAGCTCTCCAAGGATGTCAGGGACAAGATTGTAGACCTACACAAGGCTGGAATGGGCTACAAGACAGAAACACAAAAGAACTGTCAATCTCCCTCGGCCTGGGGCGCCATGCAAGCTCTCACCTCGTGGAGTTGCAATGATCATGAGAACGGTGAGGAATCAGCCCAGAACTACACGGGAGGATCTTGTCAATGATCTCAAGTCAGCTGGGACCATAGTCACCAAGAAAACAATTGGTAACTCACTACGCCGTGAAGGACTGAAATCCTGCAGCGCCCGCAAGGTCCCCCTGCTCAAGAAAGCACATTTACATGCCCGTCTGAAGTTTGCCAATGAACATCTGAATGATTCAGAGGACAACTGGGTGAAAGTGTTGTGGTCAGATGAGACCAAAATGGAGCTCTTTGGCATCAACTCAACTCGCCGTGTTTGGAAGAGGAGGAATGCTGCCTATGACCCCAAGAACACCATCCCCACCGTCAAACATGGAGGTGGAAACATTATGCTTTGGGGGTGTTTTTCTGCTAAGGGACAGGACAACTTCACCGCATCAAAGGGACGATGGACGGGCCATGTACCGTCAAATCTTGGGTGAGAACCTCCTTCCCTCAGCCAGGGCATTGAAAATGGGTCGTGGATGGGTATTCCAGCATGACAATGACCCAAAACACACGGCCAAGGCAACAAAGGAGTGGCTCAAGAAGAAGCACATTAAGGTCCTGGAGTGGCCTAGCCAGTCTCCAGACCTTAATCCCATAGAAAATCTGTGAAGGGAGCTGAAGGTTCGAGTTGCCAAACATCAGCCTCGAAACCTTAATGACTTGGAGAAAATCTGCAAAGAGGAGTGGGACAAAATCCCTCCTGAGATGTGTGCAAACCTGGTGGCCAACTACATGAAACGTCTGACCTCTGTGATTGCCAACAAGGGTTTTGCCACCAAGTACTAAGTCATGTTTTGCAGAGGGGTCAAATACTTATTTCCCTCATTAAAATGCAAATCAGTTTCTAACATTTTTCACATGCGTTTTTCTGGATTTTTTTGTTGTTATTCTGTCTCTCACTGTTCAAATAAACCTGCCATTAAAATTATAGACTGATCATTTCTTTGTCAGTGGGCAAACGTACAAAATCAGCAGGGGATCAAATACTTTTTTCCCTCACTGTAAGTGCAGTGCCTGAAGCTGCACTGACTGGCTGCTTCCAGAAATAGCTGTCCCAATTGACATCGAAACAGGCCTTCTGCTTGTACTGACCCCCCACAGTAAGCGGAAGAAGAATAACAATGGGAAACTGAGGTGTCTATGTTCACATCATTCATGAATACAGAGAGACAGACTTTCAATGGGTTTTGAATAATGAACCTTCTACCCTCTCTCATTACTCACCCCAAACGTAGTCGAGAAGTTTTCACATTTTTGTAAGACCTAATTTTAATTACCTACCAAATGTCAAATACAGTTTCCAGAGCTAGACTTTTTGTTAAGTTCCTTTTTGATAGAGGCTGTGCTCAAATGATGTTTCACTTGTCATTTCTTCACACAATGCAGACATTTCTTAAATGAAAAAAGCTAAGAGTTTGTGAGAGGAGGGGCTTTAATGACCCTTTTCTCTTGCTGTAGCGTGATTGTTTTTTGTGTCTGATGACTATGATACCTTAAAGCTGGTGTTTTGATCTCTTTCTGAGGGGCCGTGGGCTCTCTCTCTGCGTTCCCCCGGAGATAATGGGATGATGGATGAAGTCCCACATTTACTGTGACAGGGCTTAGATTGCCCTGAGCCTCTCAAACGTGTCCCACTGACTAGTACCCCTACCAGAGAGAGAAAGACCACTACCCCTAGCATAACCCCATATCACTACCGTAATGGGGGGGTGCAGGAGGTGAGGTCGTGTCTGTGTGTGTGCGTGTAAGTGCGTGTGTTTGTGTCGTCTGGACAGTGCAAGTGGTCAGTGACGCAAATGTCAATGTCAAACCTGTTCAGGCATACAGCAGCACACAATGTTGCATTTGTGTGCTGAGTCATTGCCAACCTTTATGTGTAATTATGTGTTGAATGTTTACAGAAACAGATAAGTGGGAGGGATAAATGCTCTTTTATAGTGTGGAACTCCACATGGATGTAGCCTTGATTTTGCTCCATGAAATGAAGCTCATGGCTGGCAAAGGACATGAAATACATCTGTTATTTAAAATGTTAAGGAGGACATCTAGTGGTTGGACAGTTTACAGGAGGGGGTTTGCAGGTGTTGGAAGATGCAATAGCTGGTGATGTAACACTAGCATTTAAAAATCCCCATTATAGTCGATAACAGTTATGACTACATCAGATATACTTTTCATGAAATTTAAACAGACACGTTCTCATGGTCACTGAGGTGTTGATAACTATATAAAATGTTCTCCCTCCCCCACCTTTCACTTTTCCGGTCACCTCCTTCCCTGCCACCCTTCACCTCTCAGGACCCCAGCGCCATGCCCCGCCCCACCTCTCAGGACCTGGCCGGATTCTGGGACCTGCTGCAGCTCTCCATCGACGACGTCACTGCCAAGTTTGACGAGCTGCAGGAAATCAAGAGCAACGAGTGGAGGCCCGTGGAGAGCCCCGAGAAGAAGACGCCATTACAGGTATATTAATGGAGTTGTTACCCTTGCTTAGCTTTATAGCTATCAAACTAGACTGTGGAGGTATATTGTCTAATGGTATTGGCCAATGCGCACTTATTTTAATTGTTTTATCCTGCCCTTATTCAGAAAATTACATGGCTCAAATCTCTCATTCGCTCTCTCTCTCACTCTCTCATTCTCTCTCTCTCATTCTCTCTTTCTCTCATTCACTCTATGAAGGAGAGGAAGTGGCCTCCCCCGCTGCCAAAGAGGCCTCCGAAGGGGCGTGGCGGCGTGATGCGGGAGCGCTCTCTGGACCTGCAGGACCGCCAGCGTCAGGAGGCTCGGCGCCGCCTCATGGCAGCTAAGCGGGCGGCTTCCTTCAGACAGAACTCAGCCACAGAGCGGGCGGACAGCATCGAGATCTACATCCCAGAGGCCCAGACCCGCCTTTGAGGTCCAAGCATTTACCCCTCTAGCCTGACCCCGAACTCAGCTCTGCACCTTTCCGGACCCCAGACCCAGCCAGTGGGTGTCACCCAGACTCCTTCCTCCCTCTTTCTTCTCGTCTGTGTCAGCATCTTCACTTCTCACTGTTTCTCTCCATCTATTGCCCATCTTCCGATGTCCTCTCCCCTTTAAGACAGAGGTAATATTCACCACCCCTCCACCCCATTGTAATGAGCTGCTACTACACCCTCCCCTTTAACCGAACTGATCCACCATCACAATTATATTTGGCTAGTTACAAGCAAAATGATTATTTTCTATACTGTAACAAATTCTCTTGTTGGAAATGTATTCATCCCCCCAAGAGCTTTCGCATTGCCATCATGTATTATGAGCCTCTGGGTAAAGTAAGGGTAATATCAGTATTTTCCCACCGTGTTCAAAAGGAATCACAAAGTGCAACTTTTCTATGGAGAATCTCACCAGCATCAGTGGTCTTGGGCTAAATCACCCTGTGCGGAGACTACTACTCCCCAGTGGTAGCACAGAGGTGGTGATGACTCACTGTCAAGATAGAAGTCTGGAAATCTCTCCCCCATGTTTGTGGGTTGTCAGTCAAAGTGGGGGGAATATGTCATGTGATTGATCAACACCTGCTATTGAAATACCTCAGTCTTGCAGTGGGCACTCTAGGGTAAAAACCATAGACATAGAATTCAAATCTATTTCTATGGGGTCTATTCTATTTCTATGGTAGAGACCAAGGAGTAGTCATCACGTCTGATATGGTCGCACAGCATCCTGGGTATAGTAGTTCCGTTGTTATTCTTGGGACGTACTCACACCACTTTTTACCAGGCTTGCTGCTGCAGCCACTGCCTAACATTGCTGAGACATGGGATGTGAAAAAGACATGCAGTAGTACCCCAGCTAGCACATTTAGTTCCTTGGAACTGTGGGACAGAAGTTTTTGGTTTCCCATTGGTTCTGGGAACAAAGCCATAAGTTTCCTGATCGGTAAAACTGAACGTTTTTTAAACGTTCTGGGAATGTACATTTTAGGTTGCGCGGCGGTTCTGAGAACCTTCTACTATGGTTCCCTGAAAGTTTTCCTGGGAGGTTTTATTAACGTTCGGAGAACGAAAATTATAGGTTATTTGAAGGTGAAGAATCGTTCTGAGAACATTCTCTAAATGTTGTGAATGTTTTGAACTAAATATAATTGTTATTTTGAGGTTTTTGAATCACTTAAAACTTTCACTGAACGTTTAAATAAGACTGCTAGCTTAGGTTAACTGTTTTGAACTCCAAGCAGAGATAGGACATATGGAAATTAATCATGCAAACACATGTATTTTTTATTTTGGCACAGCATCAGTGAGATTCAAACCTATGATCTTCTGTTCTCTGTCAATGGAATTAGTTCACTGCAACACCAGGATGGAGATACAGTAGCATGCCATGTTTTGTAAACTCATACGAAAGCTGTTAATTTTAGTATATTCCAACAGACCCCATTTCAAAGGAAACTCATTAAGACCAGGTGCGCTCAATTATTGGGCACAGCCAATACACCTGAACACACTTAAGAAGAAAGAGGATAGAGAGAGTTTTGTTGACAGTGAGAATGGATGTATATGATTTTAAATAACATTATTATAATGTTCTTTGAACGCTACAATTTCTTGTGGTTCTTATATAACATTTTCTTAATGTTCTTAAAACATGACTTTAAATCGAACCATGAGGAAACCTGCAGAAAACTTTACACTAAAGTACTGAAATTCCCCCAGAATAACGTTGTTTCTTAACGTTCTCAGAACTATTTCAGAATATTCCCAATGTCAAACCAGTTGGAGAACATTCCTAGAACATTACAATTTATTTTGTTAAATTTAACTTTTAGGAAACGTTCTGTTAAAGTAATGAAATACCAAGAAAATAAAGTGTGTTTGTCAAGTTCCTTAAATGTGTTGAGAAAGTTCCAAACACAAGCAACTATCCTGTACCATTCCCAGAAAGTTGTGGGAAGGCTGTATGCAAAATAACTTTGGGACATCCACCTGCTCACCAAGCTCTAAGAAACGTATGGTTCTCAGAACGTTATGTGCTAGCTGGGACAGTACCTTAGGGCTGCATTTATGCATTTTCAGTTACGATAACGGCTTTGTTGTAAGGTTGAAACATGGTTATGATATGGGTTGTTCAGTGCATTTATTCGTCTGATCCATGTTTCCATTGCAACACTATTGTAAATCACTTAAAGAAAAAAAAAAAAAAAAAATCAAGAAAAAAAGTTGACTATGATATAATGCATTTTTGCACCTTATATATACTATTCATGTTTGTATTTCCAAGGGAAATGTAGTAAATGACACTCACATGATATTGTTGCAGTTGAATTGCAAGGACAAAAATGGAACATTTGCTACTGAATATGTCTATGATGCTATTCTATACACCACATCAATCTGCACCTTGAATTTTGTGTTTATTCCCTGATGTCCAGTACTATTGTAATGATAATAATGATAAATCATGTAATCTATCACATATATACCCAATGGCCAACATCACAAACTACATTGAACTTGATTTGTCTCATAGTGGACGCTGTGAAAGAGTGACTGTCTATGGGGTGGAGAGAGCAGTGCCCCAACAGACAGATAAGTTATACCTATTAGAGACCACATCACACACATTCTATCCCGTCCGGCACACAACAATCAAGTGTTTTTCTCCACACTACAGATGTAGTGTGGGACAGACAGGTGCAAATGTCACTTTCACACTATCCAGTTACTAGTAAATGGTGCTGCTTTTTACCTGAAATGGTTGTCCTTTACCCAGTCCTATGTGCACGCACACACACACACACACACACACTCAAGGACTTTTTAATAACAGAGATTTACTCAAATGGTGCCCATAGCATCTGTAATTAAAGATGGTGGCTATTGACTTGCGGGGGAAAAAAACATGTTTTCAAGCGTCTATTTGCCGTGTTCATTTTTGCTTAAAAGTTGTTTATTGAAGAGGCAGAGAAGATACGTACAATGAGGTATTTCTACTCCCTATCTTGCCATCAGCTAAGAGGGTTGCTGTAATAGTAGCCATAGTCAAAGGTCTAGGGAATTCTAGTGAGAGAGAGTGCAAGGCATTTACATTTTTATGACGTTACTCCATTGCTTTGGCGGTGCTCTACAACACCACACCTGTAGCTTATTGTTTCAATATACTGTATATTTCCTTCAAAAAGTGAAACTGTACTTATACTAGATGACATGATATACTGGCATTTGTGTTGTACTGCGTGTCATTGGTATAGCATATCCATTTACCCATATGAACAGTAGATTGGATTTTTTTGTATAATTCATTTATTCCCATATAATTGTTATGTTAGGGTTGTAGGCTTCTAGCACCAGTGGTCTACTAGGAATGTTCAATAGAATGTGAGGCAAAAACAGGGTGAGCTGTTATATGTCCACATAGCATAGATTAAGACAACCATTTTAAATGAGACCTTTTGAAAGGGCAACACACAGTGAGCCACAGTTCAGTTGGTCAGATACGTTGCCAGATATTTTGCTAAAAAGGGTGGAAAGTAGTTGAATAAACTGGGACTTTCCTCATTCCTCTATAGCTTCTGGTAAACCACTCAATGTCTCCAATTTCATTTCCTGACATCAGTCTCTCTCTGCTGTGAAACTCAATGAAACCGTTACATACCAGACGGCCTTAAACACATCGAAAGCAAAATCATTTATGAATGTAGAGTCCCTAACAATGCAACAACAAAAAAAAGGTTATAGGAGATGTGTAGGTGCTGTGTAAAAGCAAACAGTACAGTATTGTCTGGTCTTAGTGAGGTAAACAGCAGAAAGTGAGAGACATTGATAGCTTGATGAAGAGAGATTTTTATTTTAACCAGTCAGAGGTTCCCATTAGATTAGAGTATGATCATTGGACATTCGAAATGATGTCACTTTCACACCCGTGGTGGTCTTATCTGAAAGGTTCATAACCACAGGGTCAACTACTGCTGCTATAGTGACGTACTAGTAACTATTCACTACAGTTACCAATTTGCACACTGATACATAATACCAAATTCAGATTATATTAAACATGATAGATTGGCCAAGGGAAATAGTTAATGGATCTTCATGTTCTTCTTTCCCCTTTATCATTTCCTAGTCTTTAGTTATTCATATTGTGTAATAATATAATGTATAGCCCTCTAAATGAGGTGCATAAATTGAGACAGCAATTGTTTGTCTTCGTAGAAAGTGAATTGCCCTTTCTCAATCATACTCTATTATCATGTTTGTCCCATAACGTATGCTTTTCCATGATCTAAGGAAGGGTTTGCAAGTTTGGCAACTACGTACGATGGGAAAGAATCCGTAGGTGCCTTAAAATCAGACTTACAAGAATCTATGAATGAATGTCTTAGGTCGAGGTCTTTGGTTGGAATACGATGCCATGCAGTGCTTGGCCATCTCTGGTTGTGTTGATTGAGTTGCAATGTCACCTCAAAGGGCTGTTATGGAGAAAGCTAGCTTGGTTTTTTTCATCCAAATGCCTTGATATTAGTAGTTTGGATTAGCATTGGATAATTTTGAATGTTATACTGTTGTATGACCGCAGCACAAGTTGATAATTGAAGAGGATGGGATGATGTGACGATTGAATTGATACATTTTGTGTGATTGTTTAAACTATGCTTTTGGTAAGATCTGACATTTTTGGCATCCATTCATTCTCACAGGTAGAGATCGTTTCCATTCATCGGGGACATGTTACATTTGGTGTAGTCGGCAGGTTTGACGATTCATATTTATTGGTACATGCCCCAAGTTTACGTTACGTCACCGGTATGCAAGTGTCTTCATGATTGGTACACACTGTATATCATTTATCATCATGAAATCTTGTATGTTGATGGTCTTTGATTTATTTTGATGAACAGAAAAAGCAGCGTAGACATTTTTATCAGAATCAAATTGAATCAGTGTAACAGGAGCAAACATAGGTTATATGTGTGCGTGTGTTTGCATTTGTGTGTGCCCTGTGTGTGTGTGTATGTGTGAGTGTGTGTGGCTTGGAGGGGGTTGGCAGAGAAAAACAACATCCCAGGGAATATTTTCCTTGCTATGATGTCGTAACCTCATTCCAGTTCTCAATGCTTCACGGCTTATTATCGTTACCACAAACTAGAGACTGACTAAACTTGACCTGCTAAAAAGTGCAATAGTGTTTCATACAACAGGCAGGCACACATACAGCTATTTACCTCATGGTTGAGAGTCAGCTACAGTGACAACACACGGCCACCAGAGCACTTTGTCATGCCTGTGTCCTATGCAGTAGTCCTGCCAACCTGCACCATGTCCCCATTTCTACAGACATTCCCTCTAACGCACGATGGCCCCAGTGGAAACTGATCTTTATGGAAGTGGACATTGTGTTAAGAAGGTTGAAGAATTGAATTGTTGGACACAGTTCAAATCTCAGTACGTTTTTAGTTATCTTGATCTATCTTCAGAAACGTTGGTGTTTCCACACTTACTGGCCATCTTGACTGGTCATTCTGAAAGCAGCTTGATGTTCTATTAAACACATAGTACATCACCCTCATCTAATATGCAGTATGTCCACGATGAATTGCTTTCCTGATTGCATTATATTGATTGGAAATATCCTCCTTTTAATGCTCTTCAAGACTTAAACGCTAAACACACATATAAACAGACATTTAGAATAACAAATTGCATCATGTCAAAGTTCTTTGGTGTGATATTTTGCTCTGCAGCCCTTTACGTATGGAACTCTTTTAGGGGCTAAAACGTACAATGTTCCATGAGTGACATTTTTGCTACATCATCCTGGGCTAATGTGTTTGGTGGGCTGTTGTGCTAAAAACCTCAAAAAAAGTCAGTAAAGGTGCTGAAATTAATTTAACTTGTTTTTTCTTGTTTTACAAAGATTGGTTTATTCTGACAATCAGCGCACAAACACATGTACGTGCACACACACTACACAGCAGTAAGACAAAATGTCCTCAAGATGGCACCCTAAATTCTTTTATTTTGAACGATTCATCTTGAGGTATTTTGACAGCGCCACGATTTTCTATGGCCCTGTAAACTTTGCTTCAGTTTTTCTTTCAATCTTATATTTTTCCTTTTTCCAGTGCAGTTGCACTCTAAGAATGTCTCTCTCTCTCCTCATAAAACATTTGATTCAATAAGGAGCACAGTGTTGATTCTTATCATTATCACAGATTTTGGCCACTGACCTTCCACAAAATACCATGGGCTCTTTCTGAGGCAATGTTATTGGCTCATGTTTTATTTTAAAAGTTTTGAGCGAATCAGGGCTGCTTTACATTCAAAACCACATGGACTGAATGTGCCCACTGCCCGTTTAGCAATAAGCTTCATTCAATGCATTGTAGCCTTTACATCACAACATCTACAGTATGGCCTTCTAGTTTGACCTGTCACCCAATCTCTTACACTTTAGTCCTTAGTCAATGCCAATGGAGGATTCTGCCTACAAGGTCTCCCATTCCCCTGCTATTACCTAGGTCTACATGTACAGTGCCTTGGGAAAGTATTCAGACCCCTTGACTTTTTCCACATTTTGTTACGTTACAGCCTTATTCTAAAAATGTATTAAATCGTTTTTCCCCCCTCATCAATCTACACACAATACCTCATAATGACAAAGCAAAAACAGCTTTTCCAATTTTTTTTTTTTTTACTTCTCCCGAAGTCACTCCTGCTTTGTCTTGGCTGTGTGCTTAGGGTCATTGTTCTGTTGGAAGGTGAACCTTTGCCCCAGTGTGAGGTCCTGAGCGCTCTGGAGCAGGTTTTCATCAAGGATCTCTCTGTACTTGGCTTCGTTCATCTTTGCCTCGATTCTGACTAGTCTTCCAGTCCCTGCCACTGAAAAACATCCCCACAGCATGATGCTGCCACCACCATACTTCACTGTAGGGATGTTGCCAGGTTTCCTCGAGACGTGACGCTTGGCATTCAGGCCAAAGACTTCAATCTTGGTTTCATCAGACCAGAGAATCTTGTTTCTCATGGTCTGAGACTCCTTTAGGTGCCTTTTGGCAAACTCCCAAGCGGGCTGTCATGTGCCTTTTACTGAGGAATGGCTTCCGTCTGGTCACTCTACCATAAAAGCCATGTTTGGTGGAGTGCTGCAGAGATTGTTGTCCTTTTGGAAGGTTCTCCCATCTCCGCAGAGGAACTCTAGAGCTCTGTCAGAGTGACCATCGGGTTCTTGGTCACCTCCCTGACCAAAACCCTTCTCCCACAATTTCTCAGTTTGGCCGAGCGGCCAGCTCCAGGAAGAGTCTTGGTGGTTCCAAACTTCTTACATTCAAGAGTGACTGTGTTCTTGGGGACCTTCAACGCTGCAGAAATGTTTTGGTACCCTTCCCCAGATCTGTGCCTCGACAAAATCCTGTCTCGGAGCTCTTCCGACAATTCCTTCGACCTCATGGCTTGGTTTTTGCTCTGACATGCACTGTCAACTGTGGGACCTTATATAGACAGTTGTGTGCCTTTCCAAATCATGTCCAATCAACTGAATTTACCACAGGTGGACTCCAATCAAGTTGTAGAAACATCTCAAGGATGATGAATGGAAACAGGATGCAACTGAGCTCAATTTTGAGTCTCATAGCAAAGGGTCTGAATAATTATGTTAATAAGGTATTTACGTTTTTTTTATATACATTTTCCAAAATTTCTACAAATCTTTTTTCGCTTTGTCATTATGGGGTATTATGTGTAGATAACTAAGGAATGTTTTTATTTAATCCATTTTTGAATAAGGCTGTAACGTAACAAAATGTGGAAAAAGTGAAGGGGTCTGAATACTTTCTGAAGGCACTGTACTCAACTATATGGACATTCGGGGCAGATGTGCATTCATTGTTCACATTGACAGTCATTGTGTTTTAGCCTTTAAAAGCCAATACAACTTTCCCAGGGAAAAGAAAGGGCACCATTGACCTGTGCAATTTTTCCTTTTTGCTAAATATTTTGCGAGGGGAGACAGTTTTCACTCTGTGTTTACCTATGGTGAAGAAACTATTAATGTTTTGTGGGTATATTTAATAAATGGCCTCTCATGGGTTTTGGAATGTAACATGGAAGAAAAAATCTGATCAGATAAAGGTAGATGTTTAGCCTAAACTATTTTCAATTGTTAGATATCATATCAATAATAAGGATGAATATAATGCCAAATATTCATTATATGTACAGAAATATACATATATAAATATATAAATTCATGCCTAATTTAAACTATTTTCCGCTCTTGAGTCAACCATGTTTTTGTTGTTTGAACTTTCCTTTGTCTAGGTTTTTTACAAAGTCTTAAGATAGCATGCATGATAGTGAAATGTATGTATGAATGTATTATCTGATGTTACATTGCTGTTCAGTATTGCAGCATTCTACAGATTGTTTTGTATTTGACTAATTTGCTGTTTAAGTTACTATTTCAATTTAAATTATATATTTGATTATCTGAAATGATTGTAAACCTTTCTTTTCTAAATAAGAGTTTTTGGAAAGTTTCTGAACTATTTATTTCATTTTATTATTTTCCTGCTTTATCAATGTGCTTCAGTATTTTTGCCATAACTTATCAATCTGCCTCTTTGAATTAAGTATTGCTAATGACCATCTTTTGTAAATAGTTCTGCAAATAAACATTTTTGGAAGAAAATTGCTTCTGTTTTTTTGGGAGAGAAAGCATTTTCATATTTCCATCCATGCTGTATATATAATTTTAGAGAGAAAAGCAACATGTCTGTGTTATGATGAGAAGAAACAATGCATATTAAGGTAGAGAGTCCCTTTACTTAATTTAAGTTATTATTTTATCCCCCATTTTTTTAAGCCACCATCACCTGTTCTTTCGGCCAATGTTAAATCCAACTGTGTTGACCGGAGGGTGTAGCTCTGACACTAAAAACATCTCAACTTGGTATTTGATCAGGTTAATTTTCAACCTTACAGACCATCAAAACACTAAACATTCCATTAACCTAATTTTAGACAGCATACCTTTCAGGGTAGAACTTTACTTGAATAGGGTAAACATTCATAACATGTATAACATCTCTATGAGTGTTGTCCCTACCAGTGGCGGTTCTAGACCATTTCAACTGGGGGGGCCAAGTGGGGCCAGTTGTACTGTTAGAGGGGCCAGTTACATTAGACGTTATCGTTTTCTTCACTGCATGGCAGGCATTAGCAGGCAAAAGACCATGTCCCTCTAGTAAATGTGTGGGTTTAATTAGTGTTCCGCGTTGCCACTGTCTAATAACAGATGCAAAAAAAGAACTGAGAGCAAAAATTGGTTATGCAAAAATTATTTCATACTCCACATTTAGGGGGACCACAAGGGGGTCCAAAATTGTTGTCCTCCCCCCCAGAACCGCTAGTGGTCCCTACCCGTTGAATTTGTTGAAATGTAACATAAATGTGACTGTATTGTTCATCTTTCAGTCCCGTACAAGTATTTCATATTTGTGTCTGATGTAGCCATTTATCTGTGATTCCTAATCTTTCTAACATGCCTCTTGGCAACATGAGCAAATCAATGTAGAGCATTTTGCAAGGTAACTCATTTGTATCAACATGCCTACAAGATCAGACAACGTTTCAATGGCAAAAGGAGGCTCAGGGAAATAAATGTAAATATAAAAACATATATTTTGAGTTATTTTCATGAAATAAACACACAGTGCTTTATTAGACATACAGTGATGATTTAAAAATCTAATTAAAAAGACTGCATTTCTTTAAGGAGGAAAATGTTAGGAAAATAACCATGCTGAAAGGCATTCCACAGAGGCCCGAGTGTCTGCTTGTTTTTGCTCCTTCCAATAAAAAGAGTTCTGATTAAAAACAGTCAACCTCTCTTTCACACCCTTTCATTGTCTTTTATATGGACACTTGCCATGGCCACCGCTCACGGCGCGTTTGTTAAAACAAAGAGTAAGGTTACTAATTAGTAAGGAACTCTCCTCACCTGGTTGTCTAGGTCTTGAAAGGAAAAACCAAAGACCAGCAGACACTAGGCCCTCCATGGAATGAGTTTGACAACCCTGGCTACGGGAGCAGGTTGGCGTCTTTCGTCATGAATCTTGTTCTGGAGGCAGCTCTGCAGGGTGGTCACTAGCTGCCAAAGCCACAATAGCCCACTGAGGTCTCTATGGTAACGGTTAAAGGGCATACTCCTGCCTTCCTGCGTCTGAAAGACCATTGTGAAACTGTGAATAAAGAGTCTACCCCACTTAAAGCAGTTAGCAAAATCCAAGAACAACATGCTTCAAATGCCCAACTGCTTACTCCTATGCAACCACATACAACACTTTAATGCTAGACATCCTTTGTGAGTTCTAGCATGTTTTTGGGGTTGTAACTATTTTTAAAGTGATATTTGCTTTTGAAGTTAAGTTTACACAAATAAAGTCATTTGAATAAGTGATACTGACTTACTCTAATGCCATGATAGACTTACGCAATACCACACATGGCATATACTACCATATACTACCATATACTGAGCTGCTAACTTCTTCCACTAAATCAAATCAGATCAAATGTTATTAGTCACATGCACCAAACACAACAGGTGTAGACCTTACAGTGAAATGCTTACTTACGAGCCCCTAACCAACAGTGCAGTTTAAAAAAAAACGGATAAGAATAAGAGATAAAAGTATCAAGTAATTAAAGAGAAGCAGTAAAAAAATAACAATATTGGTGGAGTATACAGAGAATATACAGGGGAGTGCCGGTACAGAGTCAATGTGCGGGGGCACCGGTTAGTTGAGGTAAAATGTACATGTAGGTAGAGTTAATCTCATGGTAGAGTGAGAGAATTGAGTAGTGTCATGTCTGTGGGTTTCCTTATCTGTCCGGGAGTAAAAGGGACCACAGCTGTTTCTAAAGATAACAGCTCAATAGGTTTCTGTCTGAAGTGTTCAAAGCAGTGGATTTGGTTGTGTTGCCAGATCAGTATCAGTAGGACTGAAACGTGACCGGCTTAGCCGCTTACAGACATGAATCCACAACGCCACACAGTGACACACTTTGAACATGTTGTAGCAAAGCTTACCGGTATATATATCTAGAGCCGCACAAGGACAATATTTAGCTATTCCACCACTTATGTTCTACTATACAGGATATATGGAATATTTTATATTGATATTTGAATGGGCTACTATAGACTACCAGCAGGGCAGCCCCCAGTGCATACTGTCTGTCTCCCTTGTCAGATGTTAGAGGCCTGTGTGGGGACTGGGGAGGAGCATTGGTCATGCTACTTCGGTTTCCGCTGTGGAGACTTGCAGTTGGATATTTGGCTCAGAGTATTGGAGCATATAATGAAAATCCACTACCTTGTCCCACAAGCCAGCTGTCTAAATTGCAATAATCCAAATTCTTCAAATAATTATACATGGTTTGCTTATCTCCTGAGACTGTTCAATGACATGGATGGTTTCTTAAAAAATCTCAATAAGATGCTTCGAGACCGCGGCACAAACCCTATGCTTCTACTGCAACAATTGTGTCAACGTCAATTGTGTCAACGTCAATTGTGTCAATTGTGTCAATTTGCGGTTTGAGGCATTCAGTTATCTCACCCGTAAAAACAAACAATATGGTCATTCTCATATAAAAAAACATTAGATAAAATATTGAATTTGGCCTTTACTACTATAGCCCATAGAAACGCATTGAATAACACAATCATAAATGGCAAAAAAAAAAAAGACTGGTGATATAAGAAAGCTCAGGAAATATATATATGCATATATTCTTTGATGCATATTTAACCCCTTATTTTTGTTGGCACTAAACTACCTCCATACTTCCATTTGTTTGTATGGGTTACCTTCGGATGAGTCCCACTTGTGGCGTTACAGATGTTTTTGTGAGAAGACCGATTTTGGGATGTCTCATGGTCTGACAAACGTCGCTGTAGCTCGACCACATTGCACCGCAGATGCAGAAGGCCGACACAAGCGGATGCAGTGAATTACACAACAGTAGTGGGCTTGATTACCAACAACGACGAAACAGCCTACAGGGAGGAGGTCAGGGCACTCGGAGTGTGGTGTCAGAAAAACAACCTCTCACTCAACGTCAACAAAACAAAGGAGATGTGGACTTCAGGAAACAGCAGAGGGAGCGCCCCTCTATCCACATCGACGGGACATTAGGTGGAAAGTTTTAAGTTCCTCGGCGTGCACATCACGGGAAAACTGAAATGGTCCACCCACACGGACAGTGTGGTGAAGAAGGCGCAACAGCGCCTCTTCAACCTCAGAAGGCTGAATAAATTTGGCATATCATGTAAAACCTTCACAAACCTTTACAGACACACAATTGAGAGCATCCGGTCGGGCTGTATAACCGCCTGGTACGGCAACTGCACCACCCTCAACCGCAAGGCTCTCCAGAGGGTGGTGCAGTCTGCACAATGCATCACCAGGGGCAAACTACCTGCCCTCCAGGACACCTACAGCACCGATGTCACAGGAAGGCCAAAAATATCATAAAGGACAACAACCACCCGAGCCACTGCCTGTTCACACCTCCACCATCCAGAAGGCGAGGTCAGTACAGGTACATCAAAGCTGGGACCGAGAGACTGAAAAACAGCTTCAATCTCAAAGCCATCAGAATGTTAAACAGCCATCACTAACACAGTGAGGCTGCTGCTTACATACAGACTTAAATCATTGGCCACTTTAATAAATGGATCACTAGTCACTTTAAATAATGCCACTTTAATAATGTTTACATATCTTACATTACTCATCTCATATGTATATACTGTATTGTATACTGTCTATTTATACTGTCTATATATGTACATATTCCTATTCCATCCCTTTACATTTGTGTGTATAAGGTAGTTGTTGTGGAACTGTTAGATTACTTGTTAGATATTACTGCACTGTCGGAACTAGAAGCACAAGCATTATGCTACACTCGCAGTAACATCTGCTAACCATGTGTATGTGACCAATAACATTTGACACAGCCCATGCAAAAAACGGATATCTCTAGCCTAAACTGACAGGTGGGGATTGTTTTATTATTTAGATTGACCCACGGGTGTGTCAATAGACTCTTAAGGATTTTAATTGTTGGCTGTGGTTGCAGCTTTTGGCAACAAAATAATCTCGATAAAGATATTCATGACAAATGATTTAACTAAGAACAATGTAAAGTGAAGGGGAAGCTGGTGGATTGAATGTTGAGGACAGACAGCAAACTGATCTACGGCTCACTTGATAGGATTACATCTCTGTCTTGTGTTAGAGCGGAGGTTGGAACTCCAGCATCTCACTCACATCTTTGGTTGCCTGGGAGATAATATCAACAGAGCCCTGGCCTATTTGTGAACTATTCTGCTCAGGTGTCTAACCGAGACTCAAGAATGCAGTAAATGAGCTGAACGGATGTGTCTTTTGTCAGCACGAGGAGGGTGTGCTGGGTCAGTACCAACCCAGGAGGAGCGAAAATTGAAGGGTGACTTTAATTGTTGATATTCCATAGTTGTTCAATACAAATAGTTTCTGTGGTAGTTGAATCGATTGTTACACTCCTGAGAGTGATCATATAACAGACAGTAGGAAAAGAAAAGTAGGAGAGAAAACAGTTGGAAAGTGGGAGAGAGAGAGAGAGAGAGAGAGAGAGAGAGAGAGAGAGAGAGAGAGAGAGAGAGAGAGAGAGAGAGAGAGAGAGAGAGAGAGAGAGAGAGAGAGAGAGAGAGAGGAGGAAATGTTCCGTTTATGACTAGATATGGTCCCAGAACAACAGATGCAGCACTAGATCTCTGTGTGCTTTCTATTTATGCTCTTGAGGTGTGCAGGCAAAATCTGTGCAGAGGTAAATATTGGCAAAATCTGTGCAAAGGTAAATAGCCTATACATCTTCCTGCTGAGGTACATGCAGAATTATCAAAATGATATGACCTCGTTCGACAAGAGCCACTGATTTTCTGACCTGATGTCATCAGTCATGACTCCTCCAAATACATTATCGATGCCCTCAGGCATTTCATCAAAATAGGTTTACCTCAGTTGGTTCTCAGGGAAATTCTGCCCTCTATAACTCCAATAAAATACTATATCACTCGATCAGTCCAAACCCACCTCCATTTTCTCCCTCAGGCAGTATGTGAGGAATGTACTGGCCTTGATTCACAGACCAGCTGAGCATCCTTTGCAAGAGGAAATCTCCCTATTCTGATGGAATGTAAATGTGCTAGTCAGGTCTGAATGCTTTACCTCACTGGAGAGAGATTCTTCCTGATTGGCGTATTGTTGTCATGAATCTCTGTGTCTTTCTGTTCTGGAGCCATCTCCACCAAAGAAAAACAAAGTACTGTGTCACTTCTGTCACTTCAGTACATAGAGATGTGACCTGTCAAAATACAGTGCAGTGACATCATGACCTCAAGTGACAGGGTGACAGGGGATTTCAGTGACAGAATGACATTAATCCTAGCTGTTCCCTTTTGAGCAAGATAAACACACATCTGTACAAGACGGCCCTCAGGGTCTTTGTCACACCTTCATAATGAGAGAGTCATTCAGGGTGACAGTGGGATATGTGGTTTTACAAAATGAGCGGCCTATTTTGACTCATGCTGTTATGAACACTTAAGGATGGGGGTATACAAATATGCCAACAGCAAAACTATATTCAAAACACAACCATTTTTGGGGGAATGTTTTAATGAAATGTGCCAGTGACATGGGATCACCTGGGGAGACCAGTCAGAGTGTGCACACTCCGTTACAGAAGCACACGCACGCGCGTGCACCCACACGGCAGGTAGCCTAGTGGTTAGAGTGTTGGACTTGTAACCGGAGGGTTGCAAGTTCGAATCCCCGAGCTGACAAGGTAAAAATCTGTTGTTCTGCCGCTGAACAAGGCAGTTAACCCACTGTTCCCCGGGCGCCGAAGACGTGGATGTCGATTAAGGCAGCCCCCCGCACCTCTCTGATTCAGAGGAGTTGGGTTAAATGCGGAAGACACATTTCAGTTGAAGGCATTTGGTTGTACAACTGACTAATAATGGTGACTTTGACACACGCACACACACACACAGATGCTGTTTAGGTACCCTGACATAGATTCTACAAGAGCCACAGCACATACTAAATGTCTGCGTTGATGCTCACAAAGAGGGCTTCGTGGTGAGCTCTGCTGGACCTCCCAACCCCCGATTGCCCTCCGTGTCCCCTGGTCTATACCCTCACTGAGGGCTTACACTGAACATCTCTGTGATCCGTCACTCAAGGGTGCCCTGTGAAGCCTAATTGCCAATCAACCACACACACACACACAGTTTCTAAATATTAGGTACAAGTGTTTCCAAGGCTGGTTGCTAAATACATCAAGCTAGAGAGAGCTCATTCAGGTATGATTTGCATAATCTTAAGAACTTTGTTCTGCTGACAAGCCACACAATTCTGCCAAGAATGCACTATGAAGGAGCTCCTCTGTTTACTACATGTCCAAACTAGCATTTAACTGGTTCTCAAGACATTGACATCAAGAGATTTGATTGGTCTTGTGTATAAACATCCTTCCTTCAACCAGTCTGCAAATTCAATTCCCATCCATCATCTACAGTGCTGCTGCTGCTGACTCAAAATCCATCAATTAGCCAATTAGTCTATTTTCAGGATAGGCACAGTCATTAGTATCTGGCTGCTGTCTGTGAAAATTGATCAGCACGTACTTTGAAATGTTGAAGAGTGACAATATAGACTTTTTTTGTGTTCTCGTGTTTTGTAAGTGTGGGTAACTGTTGTCTTATTAATCTGGGAAAAGATTCACAGAATAATGAAAAAATACTTGCAAGCAGCACTATATCCTTACATTAAATCAAGGTTTGTTGGAATGTTTCTCTTACAGTAGATCACAATCTGGCTACCCCTACCCCGGTCAACAGCCCTGCACCCGCCACAGCAACTTGCGCAAACCTCCCCCATTTCTCCTTCACCCAAATCCAGATAGCTAATGTTCTGAAAGTGTTGCAAAATCTGGACCCCTACAAATCAGCTGGGCTATACAATCTGGACCCTCTCTTTCTAAAATTATCCGCCGCAATTGTTGCAACACCTATTACTAGCCTGTTCAACCTCTCTTTCGTATCATCTGAGATCCCCAAACATTGGAAAGCTGCCGCAGTCATCGAACGTCAACAAACAGATCACCAACCATTTCAAATCCCACCGTACCTTCTCCGCTATGCAATCTGGTTTAATCTGGTTTAGGACCTTGAGCCACGCTCAAGGTCCTAAACGATAACATAACCGCCATCGATAAAAGACAATACTGTGCAGCCGTATTCATCGACCTGGCCAAGGCTGTCAATCACCACATTCTTATCAGCAGACTCAACAGCCTTGGTTTCTCAAATGACTGCCTCTCCTGGTTCACCAACTACTTCTCAGACAGAGTTCAGTGTGTCAAATCGGAGGGCCTGTTGTTCGAACCTCTGGCAGTCTCTATGGGGGTGCCACAGGGTTCAATTTTCGGTCCGACTCTTTTCTCTGTACACATCAATGATGTTGCTCTTGCTGCTGGTGATTCTCTGATCCACCTCTACGCAGACGACACCATTCTGTATACTTCTGGAGCTTTTTTAGACACTGTGTTAACTAACCTCCAGACGAGCTTCAATGCCATACAACTCTCCTTCGAGGCCTCCAACTGCTCTTAAATGCAAGTAAAACTAAATGCATGCTCTTCAAACGATCGCTGCCCGCACCTGCCTGCCGGTCCAGCAGACGGTTCTGACTTAGAATATGTGGACAATTACAAATACCTAGGTGTCTGGTTAAATCTAAATCTAGAATCGGCTTCCTATTTCGCAACCAAGCATCCTTCACTCAAGCTGCCAAACATACCCTCGTAAAACTGACTATTCTACCGATCCTTGACTTCAGCGATGTCATTTATAAAATAGCCTCCAACACTCTACTCAGCAATTGGATGCAGTCTATCACAGTGCCATCCGTATTGTCACCAAAGCCCCATATACTACCCACCACTGCGACCTGTACGCTCTAGTTGGCTGGCCCTGGCTTCATATTCGTTGCCAAACTCACTGGCTCCAGGTCATCTATAAGTCTTTACTAGGTAAAGCCCCGCCTTATCTCAGCTCACTGGTCACCATAGCAGCACCCACCCGTAGCACACGCTCCAGCAGGTATATTTCACTGGTCACCCCCAAAGCCAATTCCTCCTTCAGCCGCCTTTCCTTCTAGTTCTCTGCTGCCAATGACTAGAACGAATTGCAAAAATCACTGAAGCTGGAGACTCATATCTCCCTCACTAAGTTTTAGCATCAGCTGTCAGAGCAGCTCACAGATCACTGCACCTGTACATAGCCCATCCAACTACCTCATCCCCATACTGTTATTTCTTTATTTATTTTGCTCCTTTGCACCCCTACTTGCACATTCATCTTCTGCACATCTATCACTCTAGTGTTTAATTGCTAAATTGTAATTACTTCGCCACTACGGCCTATTTATTGACTTACCTCCCTAATCTTACCTCATTTGCACTCACTGTATATAGATTTTTTATTGTGTTATTGACTGTACTTTTGTTTATTCCATGTGTAACTCTGTGTTGTTGTTTGTGTCGCACTGCTTTGCTTTATCTTGGCCAGGTCGCAGTTGTAAATGAGAACTTGTTCTCAACTGGCCTACCTGGTTATATAAAGGTGAAATATATATATTTTTTTTTAAATGTCAAGGTCAGAGCTCTCAGAAGCTGTAGTGAGGTGGTTTGGGTTTTCTCTTTTCCACCAGCCTGGCCTCAGACATATTGAATGTTAATCTGTGACACTCACTCAAATTAGTATGATATGTTACATTTGGTTTTGTTACTTAAGACAGATTGCTATCTAAGACAAAAAACGAAAGCAGGGAGTTTGGTCAGGGAGGATTGGTGGGCGTATTATGCGACTGTCACTAACAACTTGAGCATTTAAGCTAATTAGCAACTTTGCAACTACTTACTACTTTTTAGCTACTTTGCAACTACTTAGCATGTTAGCTAACTCTTCCCTTAACCCTAACTCCTAACCTTAACCTTAACCTTAACCCTAAACTAAACCCTAACCCTAACCCTAACCCTAACCTTAACCCTAACCCCTAGTCTTGCTAACATTAGCCACAACAAAGTGGAATGCATACCATATCATACCTATAGCAAATTTGTAACATACTGTACAAATTGCAATTCGTAACATATCGTACAAAATGGATGCTGAACATCTACAAATGAATACATACCATGCAAAACATAACATAACATACTAAATGATTTACATGTATTATGTTACATCTATCCCTGAGTCTAGGTTGCAATAGATCAGACCACCATGTACCTGCTGATGCCCAGTAATGGCAGCTCTCTTCAGTGACCTTGGGCACTCCTTAATAACTTCCCTCTTACTGCCTCTGAACAAACATCTAATGTAGTCTATTTAAGTTTTCCTCTGTCCATTTTGACTGTGATTTAAATGAATGAACTCTTTTATTTATTTGTGCATGGTTAAAAACTGCAATACCTTATGTTTCACCGAGTCGTGGCTGAACAACAAAATTAATAATATACAGTTGGCTGGGTTTTCCGTGCATCAGCAAGACAGAACAGCCAGTGGTGTAAAGTGCTTAAGTAAAAATACTTTAAAGTACTACTTATGTAGTTTTTGGGGGTATCTGTACTTTACTTTACTATTTATATTTTTGACTACTTTTACTTTTACTTCATTACATTCCTAAAGAAAATGTTGTACTTTTTACTCCGTACATTTTTCTTGACACCAAAAAGTACTCGTTACATTTTGAATGCTTAGTAGGACAGGAAAATAGTCCAATTCACGCATTTGAACATACTGCCTCTGATCTGGCTGACTCACTAAACACACATGCTTCGTTTATAAATGATGGAGTGTTGCCCCTGGTTTTCCGTTAAAAAAAAAATACAAGAAATTGGTGTCATCTGGTTTGCCAAATACAGGAATTTGAAATGATGTATACTTTTACTTTGACTTTTGTTACTTAAGTATATATTAAACCAAATACTTTTAGACTTTTACTCAAGTAGAATTTTAATGGGTGACCTTTACTTTTACTTGAGTAATTTTCTATTAACAACCCCCTCTGCCTGTGTGTGTACACAACCCACGGAGAACATTGTGAGTCATGTAACTTTAGGCCTACAGTACTGGTCAAAATTTTGGACACACCTATTCATTCAAGGGTTTTTCTTTGTTTTTACTATTTTCTACATTGTAGAATAATAGTGAAGACATCAAATAACACATATGGAATCATGTAGCAACCAAAAAAGTGTTAAACAAATCAAAATAGATGTTATATTTGAGATTCTTCAAAGTAGCCACCCTTTGCCTTGATGACAGCGTTGCACACTTTTGGGATTCTCTCAACATGCTTCATGGGGTAATCACCTGGAATGCATTTCAAATAACAGGTGTGCCTTCTTAAAAGTTAATTTGTGGACTGTCTTGTGACATGGTAGGGGTGGTATACAGAAGATAGCCCTATTTGGTAAAAGACCAAGTCCATAATATGGCAAGAACAGCTCAAATAAGCAAAGATAAATTACAGTCCATAATTACTTTAAGACATGAAGGTCAGTCAATCTGGAAAATGTCAAGAACTTTGAAAGTTTCTTCAAGTGCAGTCGCAAAAACCATCAAGCGCTTTGATGAAACTGGCTCTCATGAGGACCGCCACAGGAAAGGTAGAGGATAAGTTCATTAGAGTTAACTGCTCCTCAGATTGCAGCCCAAATAAATGCTTCACAGAGTTTAAGTAACAGACACATCTCAACATCAACTGTTCAGAGGAGACTGCATGAATCAGGCCTTCATGGTCGAATTGCTGCAAAGAAACTACTACTAAAGGGCACCAATAAGAAAAAGAGACTTGCTTGGGCCAAGAAACAAGAGCAATGAACATTAGACCAGTGTAAATCTGTCCTTTGGTCTGATGAGTCCAAATTTGAGATTTCTGGTTCTTTGTGTCTTTGTGAGATGCAGAGAAGTTGAACAGATGATCTCCGCATGTGTGGTTCCCACCATGAAGCATGGAGGAGGAGGTGTGACGGTGTGGGGGTGCTTTGCTATTGACACTGTTTGTTATTTATTTAGAATTCAAGGCACACTTAACCAGCATGGCTACCACAGCATTCTGCAGCGATACGACATCCCATCTGGTTTGCGCTTAGTGGGACTATCATTTGTTTTTCTACAGGACAATGACCCAAAACACACCTCCAGGCTGTGTAAGGGCTATTTGACCAATAAGGAGAGTGATGGAGTGCTGCATCAGATGACCTGGTGTCACGTCCTGGCCACAGATAGCCTTCTGGCTCATCTAGGGTGTTTTGGTCAGGACGTGATCAGGGGGGTTTTTGTTCTATGTTTTATTTTCTATGTTTGGTTTATTGATGGTTCCCAATTAGAGGCAGCTGAGTGTCGTTACCTCTAATTGGGGACCATATATATGTTTGTTCTTTTCCCCACTTGCGGTGTGGGTCATTGTTTGTGCGTGAGTGCTACACTAGTGTTGCGGTCTGTTCTTTCATGTTCCATATATTAATTAAAAGATGTGGAACTCCATCTGTGCTGCACCTTGGTCCGCTTCTTCAGAATTCCTAGACAGAATGACCCACCACAAAAGGACCAAGCAGCGCGCCCTGCAGCAAGAGAAAATGTTCTGGACCGTTGAGGAGATCAAGGCGGAATGGGAGGCCCGGCCTTGGCGGGAGCTCCTGGGGGGTTCGGCCACAGCAGCCCCAAGACTTTTTTTGGGGGGGGAACATGGTGCCGGCTCCACGCATCAGGTCCCCTGTGCGCCTTCAGAGCCCGGCACGGCCTGTTCCTGCTCCACGCATCAGGTCACCTGTGTGCTTTCAGAGCCCGGCACGTCCTGTTCCTGCTCCACGCAACAGGTTCCCTGTGCGCCTTCAGAGCCCGGCACGACCTGTTCCTGCTCCACGCACCAGGGTCCCTGTGCGCCTTCAGAGCCCGGCACGACCTGTTCCTGCTCCACGCACCAGGTTCCCTGTGCGCCTTCAGAGCCCGGCACGACCTGTTCCTGCTCCACGCACCAGGCTCCCTGTGAGCCTTCAGAGTTCGACACGTCCTGTTCCTGCTCCATGCATTAGGTCCTCTGTGCGCCTTCGGAGCCCAGCACAACCTGTTCCTGCTCCACTCACCAGCCCTACTGTGCGTCTCCCGAGTCCGATGACTCCTGTTCCGGCTCCACGCACCGGGCCTCTGGTGCGTCTTCTCGGGTCGCACCGGAGCCGATGCCGAGGGTGAAGACCCACCCGAAAACCCTTCCCATTGACTTTTTGTCGCGGTCGGAGTCCGCGCCTTTGGCGGGGGGGGGTACTGTCATGTCTTGGCCACAGATAGCCTTCTGGCTCATCTAGGGTGTTTTGGTCAGGATGTGATCAGGGGGGGTTTTGTTCTGTTTTATTTTCTATGTTTAGTTTATTGATGGTTCCCAATTAGAGGCAGCTGAGTGTCGTTACCTCTAATTGGGGACCATATATATGTTTGTTCTTTTCCCCACTTGTGGTGTGGGTCATTGTTTGTGTGTGTGAGTACCTGTGTGTGCTACACTAGTGTTGCGGTCTGTTCTTTTGTTATTGTTTTTGTATGTTCCATATATTAATTAAAAGATGTGGAACTCCATCTGCGCTGCACCTTGGTCTGCTTCTTCAGAATTCCTTGTGTAAAAAGAGCTCACTTTCATAGCAGCCGCGTTGTATTCCTTCTATGTGCTCTCCTCTTCCTCTCACCTTTCGCTTGTGGACTACAATGCACAACACATCAGCTGTATGTGACCAGGTGAAAAAAACTTTCCAAGCCAAACCACTACACACAGCCTACATCGTTGTCACCATATTAGCTAAAGTAACGTCATAGTCAATAGAACTAATGCGTTAGTAAACCCGCTACGATCATGGAGTAATGTTAGTATACAGTCAATAAGCACTAACACTGACGGGCCCAGGTGGCAATAAATTAGTAATACCAAAAGCTTACCTTGACATGGAAGAGTTCCAGTGTTGTGTTGGATAGTTATAGCCAGCTAGCTAACATAGCATCCCTCTGTTTGAGCAGGGTGGTTCAGTGGGCTAAACTAGCTAGCTACATTTGCTAGCTAAGTAAGTTAAACTGAAAGTGAAAAGAAATGACAATTTCTCTATTTCTCTCTTGCTTCTCCTTCATTTTGGAGGAAATTAATTTGTTCAAAACTGTTCAACTATTGTCTTTCTCTCTGTGTCAACTACTCACCACATTTTATACACTGCAGTGCTAGCTAGCTGTAGCTTTTGCTTTCAGTACTAGATTGATTCTCTGATATTTTGATTGGGTGGATAACATGTCAGTTCATGCTGCAAGAGCTCTGATAGGCTGAAGGACATTCTCCAGAAATTGTAATAATTACTGTGTAAGTCTATGGAAGGGGGTGAGAACCATGAACCTCCTAGATTTTGTATTGAAGTCAATGTAGCCAGAGGAGGACGAAAGCTAGCTGTCCTCCGGCTACACAATGGTGCTACCCTACAGAGTGCTGTTGAGGCTACAGTAGACCTTATTTGCAAAATAGTGTGTTTTAATCAATTGTTTGGTGACGTTATTATATTTATTATATTTTTTTCTAAAAAGGATACATTTTTTAATGTTTTACTATTTCAATTTTTATGAAATTCACTGAGGAGGATGGTCCTTCCTCCTCTGAGGATCCTCCAATGCTGTGAAGAGATGGACACTAGTTTCCCTCAAATAACTCCTGCATCCCTCTGTTTGTTTTGGTGCAATGTCATTACATAATCCACAACGGCCAAATTCTACTTGGTAGGTCACCATCAAAATATTTCAGATAACAAAAAATGTCATCCGGTTGTTGTCATACAGTAGCCTACCTTTTGCACTTGGAAAGACTTGATGACTGTTTTCCATTGTGTAAACTGTGGCATATGTGCTGTCTTCTAACTTGTTTCCAGTGGATGCATTCCTTTGTTGATAACACTTTGTGACAATAGATAACTGCAAGCTGCTATCCTCATACTGTTTTGCACAACCATGTTGTTCAGTTACAATTAAAGGAAGTAAGCAGAGAGGCAGGGTTGGCGTCATGCAGTATACTCTCTGTTTGTTTTGAATGCTTTCCAGGGCTATAAGAGCAGAGTAAATGGCCTACTGGAATGAGGAAGCCTGTGCACACAAAGATGTACGAACTGTCCAATGCTTGTGACTGAGTGACATCAGTGGGTACTTGCACAACAACATGCCATGTTACAACATGAGAAAGTTCTTCCAGAACGTCCCAGAAGTTCAAGAATGTCTCATTGACCGTTGCCCAAACAAAACACCACGTGAGTGCTACAAATGCTAGAATGTTTGTTGATTATTTCAACTGTTGAGTAGGTCGTGTCTAACCTATAATGTAATTCCATCCGTGGGTGATTGAGATTAGCTTTCTTCCCACGTGGCCCCGGAACCAATTATTCTGGTGGCCTGAGACACCACAAGGCTACAGAGCAAGGGCGCATCAGCTAAACACAGGAAGTCAGCTGGCCAGAAAGACAGCTGCAGAGGAAGTGAGTGTGTTTTAAAAGTAAAGTCTTCCCCTTCCCATTACTTGTTACTGTATGAGCTGTGTAGCAACAGCTGAGGACAACAAACACTGTTGATGTCACTGACACAGTCAATGCCCTATCACTAACATACAGTATCATCTTTGTTTCTGTCTAGCCTTTTCCCTGCTTTGATCCACGGCAGGTTAATTATGTTTGGCCGTGGAATTGTACTCTATGTTGAAAGTAGCTCAGATGCTATTTCTTGGCTTTCACCTCAAATGTGTAGGGCCATTAAGCCACAATCTGTCTCTCTCAATACTGCTATTTTATCATCAGAGTGGTCCTCTTGTACGATGCATAGACAGGTTTTGGAACCAAATTGAATCAAAGCATTACCCAAGAGGATATTAATGGGTGACGGTATAGTTACTTCACTGTAACATTTCAGATTGTCTCAGTATGACTCAACATCAGCTCAGATTAACGTGTCTTTAAGATACACATTCTCAAAAGATATTGTGACGCAAATGACAGAGAAGCAGCGTACACACAATTTGCTGCCCTAATGTTGGTTGTCTCGTTCTGTGTGGTTGGTCACTGAGCCAGCTCAGGTGTAGGGAATGCATCAGGTCTAGTAAGTCCTGCTAGTTGGCAAGCGTTTCCTGCAATCACCCACCAAGACCAGTTGGTAAGTGTTTTCTGTAATTACACATCTGCTCATCCACCCCTGAGTTTTATGTAATCACTGTGACAAGAGAGACACATAGAAGGAAAGAGAGTCTAGCCAGCACAGCTTGTAACAGTCATATCAGAGTGTAAGGGTCATGGAGTAAAGGCTCAGACATGCATAGGCAGCTGTATTGATTGTGAGTAGGAGTAGGAGTAGGAGTGTGTACATCCCAAATGGCACCCCATTCCCTACCTAGTGCACTACATTGGACCAAAGCCCTATTTTGGGTATGGTCAAAAATAGTGCACTACATAAGGAATAGGGTGCCATTTGGGATGCACTCATTGATTCACAGAAACTTCGTATTCTTCTGAGTAATTTTTTTACCGGACACAAAGTGGATTCCTTCTTGGTTCTGCAGGCAATGAGTGAGTGGCGTGGGCATCTATTAAAGCCTCCAGAGCTGTAGGTATGATTCTACCAAGATACTGTATTTCTGGATTTGTGGTGATAGTACTTCAGATGTCAGGAAGGCAGTAGCAAATAATAGCGATGCTAAATTAGCCATTCGCTATGCTAGCTGTGATTCTACTGGGACTCAGCTGGGAGCACATATTCCCCTGCAGGTGGCTGTGGCTGAGGCAGGGTAATGGTGATCTCATTAGGGTGGAAATATGAGGGAGAGATGAACAAGAGGAACAAATCCTGGCCAATGGGGCTTCCTTCCTTTCTTTCAGTCTTCCACTTTGTTCTCTCCCCCTCCTCTGTGATCTGCTGGGTGGAATCGTTGGAATCGTTTCACTCATATTTACCCATGTGGAGTGAGATACGGCAGCAGATTTCTTCACCGCACAATATGTCTTTGGAACACTTGGAATTCCTGGAAGGGCCTCCTTTAGAAAGACCTTGAAAAAGTATCTGCCACAATGAATGTCTTGGTTGTTTCAACTTCTGGTTAAAAACCAGCGTGAATCTAGTAAAAAAGCACCAACACATTCAATAGATCTCGTCCTTTACCAGAGTGGGACTACTGTACGATGACCCTCAAACATCGATTTAAGTATTGAACGTTCCTGTGACAAATATTAGTCTTGATGAGTAACAAACATGGTTGCAGGGCCAGGCAGAGACACTTAACTTACGCACACTGACTAATCCAAGCATCCCCTTTCTTCACATTGGCAATAGACCCACGCAAAGTCAATACACTTTAGGATTAGTCTTGTTCTGGCACTAGTTGGAAGAAGTTTGCTTATTAAAGAGGAAAATGTAAGCAGCCTGGTTTTAATGCGTAAGCAGGCGTGTGCGTGTGTGTTTTCAGTGTGTCCTGCCTTGGGCTGTGGAAGAGGGTGGCTGATGAGGCCGAAAGCTATGTACTGGAGAAGCCTGCCTTCAGTTCAGCAAATTACTGTGAGTTTGCTCTACTTCAACTTCCAGTTAACTGTTAGAGTCACTGTCATGTCTGTTGAGGCTTTGCGTGCATCTTTTCACTTGTGAATATGAAATGTCATCCATTTTACTCTCTGAACATGTTTTATCTTCCATTTCTAGGTAGTCACATTACTTCACATAATAACCATTTGAAGTGATTCTGCTAGCTAGAAAGACTAGCAATTCTGCCTGGATTAGCAAGAAAGGAAATTCACTTGTAAATTCTTCAAATGGATAGCATCATGGAGAAGAGAATTGGGATTCATATTTCCAGCACAGTGTTTCTCTTTCAGGAGAGGCTCTCCTCTCTTCTGCTGCTATCTGTCAAACTTTTATATAATAGTAATGAGCATGCATATCATAACAGTTCCTGCAACCATGTATGCTTTGAAGCAGAGTCTTGAGGAACCCTTGCAGAAAAATAATGAGTACATTTTGAGTTTCCTTTCCATTGGGAGGGTTATGACACTTGCCCTATATAGTTGGCAACTATACAGTACATACTCTGCTTACATCTACAGTACAGCATACTGTTGTTTTACATGGTGTAGATCTAAACTGCTGTTATGTCTAACCTCATGTGTCACTCAGTGATATTTCCTATGGCTTCATCGTCAGTACCATGGGCTGTCCCTTGGGACCGGACAGTGAGTTCATTCACATCACTGTCTGCTGCTTGCTCTGGAAGATTCATTCACGATGATTAAAGCCCAATTAGGAAAAGATGCCTGCTGTTTATTTGTCCACAAGTCTGGGAATCATACAGTGACGTATCTCAGTTTCCACTTGATGATTAATAATTTGTATTAATAATGTTACGCTAACTTCAAACTTGTATGTATCTTTCTTGGTGTGATTTTCTCAGCGTTTCATCTCAGATGTCCAAAGCAATGAGACATGCTGGTAGAGTTGCCATGGGGATTCATTAAAATACCTCTATTTTCAATGGGTTGCATATGCATGATGACTACACGTTATTCTACCTCCTGTCCAACCTTAAAGGGATAGTTCACCCAAATTATAAAATGACATATTGGTTTTCTTACCGTGTAAGCAGTCTATGGACAAGGTATGACAGCAATCCATGCTTTGGTTTAGTTTCCCAAGCACTGTTTCCAAATGCATTTGTGGCACAAATCCCATTCAAGTCATGGGACAGATATTATCATTTTCCGTGCATCATGCTCACATCATCTATAAGTGACTTTGTTGAGCTTCACAATCAATTTGAGATACTTTCGGATGATTTGGACATGAAGTGCGAAAATTGCTAAGAACGGTGCCATGACTCGAATAAGATGTTTACCACAAATGCTAAAACTTTGCATTTGGAAACGGTCAGGGAAGTAAATCCAAAGTATGGATTATTGTCATACCTTGTCCACAGACTGCTTACAGAATAAGGAAACCAATGTGGCATTTTGTAATTTGAGTGAACTATCCTTTTAAGAGATATCCGCAGTAATGATCAATATCCCTTTTTACGATGTAGAGCTGTAAAAATACCATTCTTTGATCTTGCATGCCAGGTAAGAAAAATCCAGGTAAGCCTACAGACAAACTGACTGAATATACTAAGGGACTTATAGCTAAAACTACCCTCGAGATCTCATTCAAAGTTATTTCTCATGTACAAAATCCAGTGAAGCAAATAACATACAGCCTGGGACTAATCACATCCCTTGCATCTTCATTCTTATTCTCATTCCGTCTTTTGCCTCGCTTTTATTACCTTCTGTCTACTGCAGTGGCCTATATATAGCCTGCTCTGGAGTGGTCTCCTCCACAGAGTATATACTGTATGTCCCTGGTAATGAGTCCTACTCCTTCTGGTCTGTGTACTGGATATGTAAATACACTAATGGAGCTGAGGAAAGCGGTCATTCTGCCCACTCATAAACAAAGACAATTCATCCATTTGGAATAAATGCCCCATAACAACAACTTATACTAGAATGGCTGTAGACGTATTAATAATGTGATTGTGACCTTTAGCTTGCTGCCCACTCTCCATCAGTGTGGCATCATAAAGCATGACAGAGGGTTTATAATATCTAATATTCCTCGTTCACCAGCTCATCTCTGCTGTCGGAGTGAGGTCAGGCATCAGTGAACTACTGTAGGACTGTGTGTGTGTGTGTGTGTGTGTGTGTGTGTGTGTGTGTGTGTGTGTGTGTGTGTGTGTGTGTGTGTGTGTGTGTGTGTGTGTGTGTGTGTGTGTGTGTGTGTGTGTGTGTGTGTGTGCGTGCGTGCGTTGACCTCCATTGGCCCCCATCTACATGCTCCTTTATCTATCCCAGTGGTTCCCAATCTTTTTTGGTTGCTGTGCCACCAATTTAATTTAGCTCTGACCGGAGTACCCCTGAAGTGCCCACTCATGTGGATTTTGCCAGTAGGCCTATGGTCTCATGGGTCTTCTCAAGTACCCCTTGTGGATTGGCCAAGTATCCCCAGGGGTCCTAGTACCCCTGGTTGGGAACCATTTATCTATCCTATCAGAGACTGTGGACCGGTCAAACTGAGGTTTGATCTTTCCTGTGGCCCTCCTCTCCCTCCTTTTTCTCACCATTGTTCCTGAGCCGTTTAAAATGACCTTCTGCTTTCCTGTGCCAACAGCCATTTCTGATTAACTGTGCAGAGGGGATGCTTTTCCCATGTGGTTATCTGGTCATGAGCCATGCACTCACTCCTGAAGATAAGGCAGGTTCTATTAAAATAGACTCTCATTAAAGGGCCTGGGTCCTGGTTGGCGGTTGCTGGTTGTTCTACTTGCTATCAACATGGGGATCATTCAAGACACACTTCTGGGTTTGAGATGAAACAAGACATTTGGCAGAAGGGGAGTAGGAAAATGTAATAGCCCTTACCCCTTTATATTGTAGGCCTACTTCCTCTGGGATTGCAATGCCACTGATCCGTTTTATGTGCCTTTAATATTGAGTAGGATAATCCGGATATACAGCGCATTTGGAAAGTATTCAAACGCCTTGTCTTTTTCCACATCTTGTTACGTTACAGTCTTATTCTAAAATTGATTAAATCGCTTTTTTCCCCTCATCAATCTACACACAATGCCCATAATGTTTGCAAATTTATTCAAAACAAAAAACTGAAATATCACATTTACTTAAGTAAATCCAGGCTGCATCACATCCGGCTGTGATTGGGAGTCCCATAGGGCAGCGCACAATTGGCCCAGCGTCGTCCAGGTTTGGCCGGGGTAGGCCGTCATTGAAAAATAAGAATTTGTTCTTAACTGACTTGTCTAGTTAAATAAAGATTAAATACAAGTATATATATTTTTTTTATGTATTCAGACCCTTTACTCAGTACTTTGTTGAAGCACCTTTGGCAGTGATTACAGCCTTGAGTCTTCTTGGGTATGACGCTACAAGCTTGGCACACCTGTATTTGGAGAGTTTCTCCCATTCTTCTCTGCAGATCCTCTCAAGCTCTGTCAGGTTGCTACACAGCTATTTCCAGGTCTCTCCAGAGAAGCTCGATCGGGTTCAAGTCCGGGCTCTGGCTGGGCCACTCAAGGACATTCAGAGACTTGTCACGAAGCCACTCCTGCGTTGTCTTGGCTGTGTGCTTAGGGTCGTTGTCCTGTTGGAAGGTGAACCTTTGACCCAGTCTGAGGTCCTGAGCACTCTGGAGCAGTTTTTCATCAAGGAACTCTCTGTACTTTGCTCCGTTCATCTTTGCCTCGATCGTGACTAGTCTCCCAGTCCATGCTGCTGAAAAACATCCCCACAGCATGATGCTGCCACCACCATGCTTCACCGTAGGGATGGTGCCAGGTTTCCTTCAGATGTGACTCTTAGCATTCAGGCCAAAGAGTTCAATCTTGGTTTCATCAGACCCGAGAATCTTGTTTCTCATAGTCTGAGAGTCTTTACATGCTTTTTGGCAAACTTGGGCTGTCATGTGCCTTTCACTGAGGAGTGGCTCCCGTCTGGCCACTCTACCATAAAGGCCTGATTGGTAGACTGCTGCAGAGATGGTTGTCCTTCTGGAAGGTTCTCCCATCTCCACAGAAGAACTCTAGACCTCTATCAGAGTGACCATCAGGTTCTTGGTCACCTCCCTGACCAAGGCCCTTCTCCTCCGATTGCTCAGTTTGGCCAGGCGACCAGAGTCTTGGTGGTTCCAAACTTCTTCCAATTAAGAATGATGGAGGGCACTGTGTTCTTGGGGACTTCCAATTCACCACAGGTAGACTCCAATCAAGTTGTAGAAACATCTCAAGGATGATCAATGGAAACAGGATGCACCTGAGCTAAATTTCGTGTTTCATAGCAAAGGGTCTGAATACTTACGTAAATAAGGTATTTCTGTTGTTTTTTTTATTCTAAAAACCTGTTTTTGCTTAGTCGTTATGGGGTATTGTGTGTAGACTGCTGAGGAAAAACATTTATATAATCAATTTTAGAATAAGGCTGTAACATAACAAAATGTGGAAAAAGTCAAGGGGTCTGAATACTTTCCGAAGGCACTGTATGCACTGTGTGAATCTGATTGATATGTTTTTGTTTAGCTATCCATCTCCACACTTCTGTTTTGTAAGTGTTAGTCTTTCTTATAGTAACATATGGATGCAGTAATAAATGAACAATAATCCAATCCCACATGTATTATGGAGTATAGGTTAAACCATTTGACCTGAGTGCATTTCTCTGGCATTCATTCCAGTCATACATGAGACTTTAGACCACACTTCTGTGAAGGGTTAATAAAGGGGGGAGGGTTTAATGTACAAACCAGAATCCCCTCATTATATTACATCATCCGCAACATTTGTTTAGGAGCAAGGCAACTCTTCAATCATTAACTGTTTTTAACTTACTTTCTCAAATTTGGTTTGGATACGATTCGAAGTTATGTTGCAAGGAATGTTAAAGGTTAAAAATAGTATTTAATCTTATCTCAATCCGAAACTGACAGGCCACGGCTGTCTGCGGCAGCGAATAGCCTAAGGTTTCGGAAGCTCGACTCGCTCTTTCTTCAAGCAAAGCGGTTTTGCGATCTGGAAAGCCCTTATTACTGCGCTGCATCAGATATAACCAGGCTATAACCAGACTGCATCAGGCACCATATTTTGCAGCTGGGGAGTAACCCTATTACACGAGTAAGTATGACATTCACATTTGACTTTTGTAGTTTTGTAGTTTATGCGTTTGTTCTTTAGTTCGTTACAATTCGTATTGATTGTTTTCAAAACTAGATTTTTGATTGCAATAATAGGATAAGGAAGAAAGCATTTACTTATTGAAGTGGTTCCATGGATTAAAATTAAGCTTCTCACAGTATACATATTATGGCGCACAAAAGCATTACGCGCAATGAGTAATTACACAATCAACACAAATCCTCTGATAGCCTATAGCACACATTAGATGGTATAATTCAAATAGATCATTATCAATACAAGTCTATTCTTAAAAGTCAGAATACAGTGGTGAAAACGCGAATAACCACTTCCACAATCCACTGTCTCAAATATGTGTCGCTGTTGTGTATATTATGTTTAGAAGAGGTAAATGAGTCTCGATGCTGATGCGCATAATTTCCCCACCTCTCCACAGATGATGCACCAGCACCTGTTGAACCCTGAAATTAAGATGGACAAAGTAAAACAGGATTGTGTCGTTGGTGATCCCCAGTTTCCTTGCATGGCATCATCCACCCGCCGTGTTTCTGCAAGGGAAATGCATTTAATTTGTATTTCCGTCTGATCAAATGAAAAGGGATAAGAGACCAGAGGAGATAGCATACGTGACAATCCAGAGGTTTTTATATATATATTTTTTATTTCACCTTTATTTAACCAGGTAGGCCAGTTGAGAACAAGTTCTCATTTACAACTGCGACCTGGCCAAGATAAAGCAAAGCAGTGCGACACAAACAACAACACAGAGTTTCACATGGAATAAACAAACGTACAGTCAATAACACAGTAGAAAAGTCTATATACAGTGGGTGCAAATTAAGTAAGATTAGGGAGGTAAGGCAATAAATAGGCCGTAGTGGCGAAATAATTACAATTTAGCAAAATAAACACTGGAGTGATAGATGTGCAGAAGATTAATTATATTACCTGTAGTAGGCCTAGCCAAAAGGACTGAAAGAGAAGTGGTGATTGCCATCAAACCTATTGACTCTTATATTGCCTCTTATTGCAATATACTGGACTTGTCTGATTTAACTAGAATATTAACAAAGATGTATAGATCAGAAACCCGTGCGTTCTGTTAATGGATAACAGTGCCCAGTGCATCCCAGACTTGCGCCTACTCAGTGCCAATGCTGCCTATCACGAGAAAGAGCAGGTGGACAAAATGGCTTTGCTGATGCAGGACTTCGTTGGAAATATACCCGAGATAAAAGATCCAGACGAGAATCAAAACGTTGGGTACCAGTGTATTACGGAGACTAATGGACCACTTGTTGAAATGGACAATGGAGTGACGGGTCTTAGATTTTATGATGGCAGCCAACCAAGGAATGGCTCAGGAAATGCAAATGATGGTGAAAAGCATGGGTCATTAATACATTGTAATACCCCGCATCTCAACAAAGAGCAGCTCTGTTCAATAGAGCGCGATGCGGTAGAGGAGAATTGCCGCGCACAGGCTGACGTGGCGCACAGCCTGGGATATTCCCTCTGCTGCCTGGATGACGAAACGCAAGCACAGAGCACCCCTCTCGTGTGTGAAGTCGGCGGGGGAACTGTGAAATATCACTGTCTGATTGATAAAGCGAGTTCCCAGGTGGGGCATAAGGAGGGGACCTCTGCGCCTATCACCTATTGTGTCACTGCAGAAGCGCTGACAGTACATCAGCGCGGACAGCCAGGCAGTGCGGGACAGAATGCTGTGTGGGGAGAAAGCGACCCAGACACTACACAGGGAAACTCAGCACTGCAGTCGAGGCAGGAAGGATGGGGATATGGAAACGAAGTCTTTGCTTCTAAAGAGGAGACGGATTTAGTGATTGAAGTGTCTGGAAAGAAACTTGAAGCGCATAAAGCCGTTTTGGCTGAGAAAAGTGACTATTTCAAGGCGCGGCAGTCCCGAGACGTTTTGCGAGTGAAGGGGGTGAGTTTTAAGACTTTGACCATTTTGGTGGATTACATTTACTCATGCCGAATGGAGGTTAGTAAAGATAATATTGTAGAGGTCATCACCGGAGCTAAAATATTACAAATCCCCTGCGCGGTTCAAGCTGCTGTCGATACAATGTCGGAGCAGATTACCACCGAGAACTGCTATGATATTTTGACAATAGCCAAAAAGCAACGTCTCAGCGAGTTGAAGGAGAAAGCCTACAAGTACATGAGTGACAATTTCTTGCAAATACTGCGGGATCCCGGTGTCTATGGGCGTTTGACCGGAGGGGAGAGAGAACTAATTATCACCAGGAGACTAGAGGGAAAGAGGGCGTTGATGGTAGCTGAAATCAACGAGGTGTATGACGGCGTCGGGAGCAGACCTCCAAGTCGTGAGGACAGTCGCCCTCAGAGCCCTCTATCCATCGTGTCCCTGAAGGAGAATCGTATGATCTACTATTACAACAATGAGACAAAGGACTGGAAAGTGCTGACGAAGATGCCAGATGAAATCAACACAAAGGGCTCTGGGATATGCACCATGTACAATTACCTATTCGTGGCAGGTGGAATCAAAAGGCAGGACGACAAAGGCAAAGTCTCGGACAAGGTGTTCTGCTACAACCCACTCACTGACAGCTGGAGCGAAGTTCGACCGCTCACTGAGGGTCGGTCTCAGCTCAAGCTGGTGTCCATGGACGGCTACCTGTTTGCAATCGGAGGGGAATGTCTCTTCACGGTGGAGAAATATGACCCTCGCCTGGATAGATGGCGTCCAGTGGCGCCACTACCAAAAGGGGCGTTTGCTATTGCGCACGAGGCAACAACCTGTAATGGAGAGATGTTCGTGTCCGGAGGCTCTCTATTTTATCGTCTGCTAAGATATGACACTAAAAGAGACGACTGGGAGGAATGCCCGTTCAACAACAGCAGAAAGAAGTCCACTGACATGGTGGCATTCAAAAACTTTATCTACAGGTTTGATGTCAACCGTGACTACGGCGTCAACGTGTTCAAATACAACACCGTGGTAAAAATATGGCACAACAGTGCGTCCCTGGAGCAGACCAACCCCTTGCCCTTTCGCTGTGCTGTCATTGGCAACACCATTTACTGTGTGAACAAGTCCCAAATATTGCAGTTTGTTGTGGAAGAGGAGAATGAACAGTTTTTGCCTGAGGCACTGGCACTCAAAGCACCTGTAGAGGCGAAAGGTGCCCTTGTCCCATTTGTCCTGGCTCTGCCCAAGATGGCTTGAGACAAATGCACAATAATGACTCACTAAAAGTGGCCTCAGAATTGTCATATGAGAACAAAATATGTTGTGTTTGATAAAATACCCACTGTGCACACCACATCATTTCAACATGGATAATTGGGTAATATTTGGTTGAGAAGTTGATAAATGAGATTGCAACCCATATTCACCCACTCAAAAAGACAGCCAAAAGTGAGGTGAATTCCCAATGCGTTATCACTATGCTTTCAACCATCTAAAAGCACAACCATATTCCAATGGTTTTCGTTGCCATCCAAATGGCTATCACTGCGCTTTGAACCATTTAAAAGCGCTGCAAAGTTAAAATGGGAATGCAATATCAGATATTTTGTTTATTCATACAACAATTATCACTGTGCTTCATTCTAACAGCAGAACAAAAGTTGGATTGCAGTTGAAATTACATTAAAAGTACATGGTGCAAGTGATCAATGCCGTTCGATATTCTGCACAGATTATTATAGCAATTGTGAAGCTCTCCACAGACCTGCAACAACCTACAGTATGCATGCTACCTTGAACATGCATGGTCTATGTAATTAAATAAGAATACATTTATAGTTACAGTGACCTCAAAATGTGGCCATGGATGAGTTACTCATTTTAAGGTTGAATGTTAAATTGGTTTGTAAAATAGCCTTAACTTTAGGCTATTTACTGTATTTCAAAAGTAATATTGAATTGTGTTTGGTTGACAACACATCCAAATATCAACATTTAAAGGAGATGTATCTACTGCTTGGATAGTTCCATCCGAGCCACTGGCTTAATCCCATTCTTACATTTTAATTTTTTGGTTTAGTTGAAGACGTGAATCCAACATAAAATGTGTTTTCCTGTCAACAAGTTAATAGGCTATTTTTTGTAGTTCAAAGGTGATATTGAATTGTATTTGGTTGTCAACGCAACCAAATATCAACAGTTGAAGGAGATGTATCTTCTGCTTGCATAGTTCCATCAGTGCCACTGATTTATTCTGGCTTTAATTCCAGTTTGTCAAAAAATTAAGATTGATATGTTGGATTTACTTCTCCATCTCAACCAAACATCTAAGTTAAAGATTAGGACTAAATCAAATCAAACTTTAAATGCACTTCAAATTAAGTTTTATTAGATTTTGTCCTATTCTTTAACTTAGATTAATGGTACTGCTCAGCCTATAGTTTTTTTTCTGATAGCAGATACATTATACTGATCAATTCATTTATACATTTATAATTAGTAGGTTATCTGTTTTAATAAACCTTTTTTATATTTGTACTTATGTATTGTATATTGATTTTTGTGGTGCGGTTTTCATATAAACCCTTGGGCTTCCAACCACACATGCACACACACCGGTTTATATTTTTATTGGTTTTCATCTATATTGTTGTCTATTACTTGTTTTCTTTTGTGCAAATAAATAAATAAAATAAAGGTATAATGTTGAATATCTGACATTGTTTTAAAGGTACAAATTCAACACATTTTATGCAAGGTTTGTCTATGTTTAAATTTGGTTACCATAATGACATAATCCTGTGGTTGAAATTCCATCCTCAAAACAACAGTCGATGACTTTTTTCAAATCCAATGCATTTTCCACATACAGTGCCTTCAGAAAGTATTCACACCCACTGAGTTTTTCCACATTTTGTTGTGTTAAAGCCTGCATTTAAAAGTTAAATTTAGATTTATTTTGCCACTGGCCTACACACAATACCCCATAATGTCAAAGTGGAATTAATTTTTTACTAATTAATTAAAAATGAAAAGCTGAAATGTGTTGAGTCAATAAGTATTCAACTCCTTTGTTATGGCAAGCCTAAATTGGTAAAAAGTAAAAATGTGCTTAACAAGTTTCATAATAATTTGCATGGACTAACTGTGTGCAATAATAGAGTTTACCACGATTTTTTAATGACTACCTCATCTCTATATCCCATACAATTATCTGTATGTTCCCTCAGTCGAGCAGTGAATTTCAAATACACAGATTCAACCACAAAGGCCAGGTAAGTTTTCCAATGCCTCACAAAGAAGGGCATCAATACCTCTCACAAATACAAGTAGTGATGAAGTAAATCTCTTCTCCACTTTGAGCCAGGAGAGATTGACATGCGTAGTATTAATGTTAGCTCTCAGTGTACATCCAAGGGCCAGCCGTGCTGCCCTGTTTTGAACAAATTGCAATTTTCCTGAGTCCCTTTTTGTGGCACTTAACCACACGACTGGGCAGTAGTCCAGATGTGACAAAACTAGGGCCTGTAGGACCTGCCTTGTTGATAGTGCTGTTTAGAAGGTAGAGCAGCGCTTTATTATGGACAGACTTCTCCCCATTTTAGCTACTGTTGTATCAATATGTTTTGACTATGACAGTTTACAATCCAGGGTTACTCCAAGCAGTTTAGTCACCTCAACTTGCTCAATTTCCACATTATTTATTACAATATTTAGCTGAGGTTTAGGGTTTAGTGAATGATTTGTCCCAAATACAACGCTTTTCGTTTTAGAAATATTTAGGACTAACTTATTCCTTGCCATCCACTAACTGCAGCTCTTTGTTAAGGGTTGCAGACATTTCAGTCGCTGTAGTAGCTGACGTGTATAGGGTTGAGTCATCTGCATACATAGACACACTGGCTTTACTCAAAGGCGTTAGCAAATATAGAAAAAAGTAAGGGGCCTACATAGCTACCCTGGGGAATTCCTGATTCTACCTGGATTATGTTGGAGAGGCTTCCATTAAAGAACACCGTCTGTGTTCTGTTAGACAGGTAACTCTTTATCCACAATATAGCAGGGGGTGTAAAGCCATAACACATACGTTTTTCCAGCAGCGGACTATGATTGATAATGTCAAAAGCCGCACTGAAGTCTAACAAAACAGCCCCCACAATATTTTTATCATAAATTCCTCTCAGCCCATCAATCATTTGTGCTGAAAGTCTGTTGTCAATTAGTTTACTGTAAAATAGCATTATATCTGGTTAAAACCCATTTTTTCCAAAAGTTTAGTAAGGGTTGGTAACAGCCTGATTGGTCGGCTATTTGAGCCAGTAAAGGGGGCTTTACTATTCTTAGGTAGCGGAATTAATATTGCTTCCCTCCAGGCCTGGGGGCACACACTTTCTAGTAGGTTTAAATGGCAAATAGGAGTTGCAATATCATCCGCTATTGTCCTCAGTAATTTTCCATCCAAATTGTCAGACAATGGCTTGTCATTGTTGATAGACAACAATACTTTTTCACCTCTTCCACACTCACTTTACAGAATTCAAAATTACAATACTTGTCTTTCATAATTTTCTCAGATATTTTTTTTATTTAACTAGGCAAGTCAGTTAAGAACAAATTCTTATTTACAATGACGGCCTACCCCAATACATACTTGGATGTGTAGTGTCAGCGATTGTTGCTGGGATGTAATGCCTAAGTTTGCTAATTTTGCCAATGAAAAAATCTTAATAGTTGGCAATATCAGTCGGTTTTGTGATGAATGAGCCATCTGATTCAATGAATGATTGAGCTGAGTTTGCCTTTTTGTAATTTTGTGCTCCAAAGCTTTTTACTATTATTCTTCATGTAATTTATCTTTGTTTGATAGCGTAGTTTCTTATTCTTTTTATTCAGTTTAGTCACATGATTTCTCAATTTGCAATAAGTTTGCCAATCAGTTGTGCAGCCAGACTTATTTGCCATTCCTTTTGCCTCATCCCTCTCAACCATACAATTGTTCAATTCAATTCCTCACCAATCCACAGAGATTTAACCATTTTTACAGTCATTTTCTTAATGCGTGCATGCTTATTACTAACTGGAATAATCAATTTCATAAATGTGTCAAGTGCAGCGTCTGTTTGCTCCTCATTACACACCATGGACCAACAAATATTCTTTACCACAACAACATAGGAACCACTACAAAACATTACAAAACGTATGACCTCATACACTATATTAGGAACTTTGGTTTCAGCCTTTGGAACTTTGGTTTTCCTAGATATAGCTACTATATTGTGATCACTACATCCGATGGATCCGGATACTGCTTTCAAAGCTAATTTCTGCAGCATTAGTAAAGATGTGATCAATACATGTTGATGATTTCATTCCTGTGCTGTTTGTAACTACCCTGGTAGGTTGACTGATAACATGAACCAGGTTGCAGGCACTGGTTACAGTTTGAAGCTTTTTCTTGAGTGGGCAGCTTGATGAAAGTCAGTCAATATTTAAATCACCCAGAAAATATACCTCTCTGTTGATATCACATCCATTATCAAGCATTTCACACATGTTATCCAGTACTGACTGTTAGTACTTGGTGGTCTATAGCAGCTTCCCACACAATAATGGACTTTAGGTGAGGCAGATTAACCTGTAACCATATTACTTTAACAGTATTTAACATGAGATCCTCTCTAAGCTTTACAGGAATGTTGTTCTGAATATCTACAGCAACACGTCCACCACTGGCATTTCTGTCTTTTTTGTAAATGTTATAACCTACCGCTGTATCATCAAAAGTATTATCTAAGTGAGTTTCGGAGATAGTCAGAATATGAATATCATCTGTTACTAGCAAATTATTGATACCATGAACCTTGTTTCGTGAGCTACATATGTTAACGTGAGCTATTTTGAGCACTTTTCTGGGATATTTACTTGTTTTCATTGCTTTACTGGGAAGCTTAGCAGAAGTAGATATGCTCATGTTATTTATGTTCGTGCAGGGTGAGCTTCATACAGTGGACTTCCTGCTAGGGCACACCACCTAGTTTTAGGTTTGGGGCAAATCCAATACAACACATAGCTGAGTACCACTCTCCATATTTTAAGCATAGTGGTGGCTGCATCATGTTATAGGTATGCTTGTAATGATTAAGGACTTGGGAGTTTTTCAGGATAAAAAATAAACGTAATGGAGCTAAGCAAAGGCAAAATCCCAGAGGAAAACCTGGTTCAGTCTGCTTTCCACCAAACACTGGGAGATTAATTCACATATCAGCAGGACAATAACCTAAAACAACTATGGAAAATATACACTTGAGCGGTGGTGGAAAAGTACACAATTGTCATACTTGAGTAAAAGTAAAGATACCTTCATTGAAAATGACTCAAGTAAAAGTGAAAGTCACCCAGTAAAATACTACTTGAGTAAAAGTATTTGGTTTCAAATGTAATTAAGTATCAGAAGTAGATGTAATTGCAAAAATATACTTAAGTATCAAAAGTAAAAGTACAAGTATAAATCATTTCAAATTGCTTATATTAAGCAAACCAGACAGCCCAATTTTCTAGTTTTTTAAATTTACGGATAGCCAGGGGCACACTCAAACAACATCATTTACAAACAAAGCATTTGTGTTTATTGAGACCTCCAGATCAGAGGCAGTAGGGATGACCAGGGATGTTCTCTTGATAAGTGCGTGAATTGGACCATATTGGGCATGTGTGGAGTAAAAAGTACATCCTTTTCCTTAGGAATGCAGTGAAGTAAAAGTAAAAGTTGTCAAAAATATTAATAGTAAAGTACAGATACCCCAAAAAACTACTTAAGTAGTACTCAAGTTACCTACCAAGAAGGTTCCTGATTTGCCGAGTTACAGTTTTGAATTAAGTCTACTTGTCACGCCCTGACCTGTAGGAGCCTGTTTATGTCTCTTTTTGGTTTGGTCAGGGTGTGATTTTGGGTGGGCATTCTATGTTCTAGTTTTTGTATTTCTTTGTTGTTGGCCGGGTAGGGCTCTCAATCAGGGACAGCTGTCCATTGTTGTCTCTGATTGGGAGCCATACTTTAGTAGCCCTTTTTTCTTCCTTTCCTGGTGGGAAGTTGACTCTGTTATTGTGTATGTGCCGTTGGTGCGACACCTATTGATCTTCGTTTGTTGTTTTTGTTTGAGTGAGTTGACAAATAAATCATGTTTAACTCAACCCGGCACGCTGCGCCTTGGTCCGTCCATGAAGATCGTTACAGAACTTCCCACCACCAAGAGACCAAGCAGCGTGCCTATCTGGAGTCCTGGACATGGGAGGAGATCCTGGACGGGAAGGGACCCGGGAGGCAGGCTGGGGAATACCGCCGTTCCAAGGAGGAGCTGGAGGCGGCAAAGAAGGAGCGGCGCTTCTACGAGCGGAAGTATGCGGGAACATGGCTGGCTTTTAAGCCCCAGAGGCAGACCCAAAAATGTATTGGGAGGGGGGCACACGGGGAGTTTGGCTGGGCCAGGTTGGAGACCTGGGCCAGCTCCCCGTGCTTACCAGATGGAGCAGTGCACTGGTAAGGCACCGTGTGAGGCGGTGTTCACGGCCCGGTGCGCGACATGCCAGCTTCCCGCATCGTTCTTGCTAGTAGGAGTGTTCAGCCTGGGAGGAGTGTGCCGGCTCAGCGCTCTAGGCCTCCAGAACGCCTCCTCGGACCAGGATATCCTGCGCCGGCTCTGCGTACTGTGTCTCCGGTGCGTCTCCACAGCCCAGTACGTCCTGTGCCAGCGCCCTGCAGGTGCAGGGCGGAATTATCCAATCTGCCAGGACGGGTTGTGCAGGCTGTACGCTCGAGACCTCCAGTGCGTCTTCACGGCCCAGTGTATCCTGCCCCTGTTCCATGCTCCCGGATCCCTGTGCGCGTTGTGGGCTCAGCATGCACTGTCCCTGTCCCACGCTCCAGAATTCCTGTGCGCGTTGTGGGCCTACCATGCACTGTCCCTGTTCCACGCTCCAGGATCCCTGTGCGGGTCGTGGGTCCAGCACGTCCCGTACCTGCTCCACGCATCTGGTCCCCTGTGCGCCTTCAGAGCCCGGCACGTCCTGCCCCTGCTCCAAGCATCAGGTCCCCTGTGCGCCTTCAGAGCCCGGCACGGCCTGTGCCCGCTCCACGCCCCCTGTGCGCATCGAGAGCCCGGCACGTCCTGTCCCTGCTCCACGCACCAGGTCCCCTGTGCGCCTTCAGAGCCCGGCACGTCCTGCCCCTGCTCCACGAACCAGGTCCCCTGTGCGCCTTCAGAGCCCGGAACGGCCTGTGCCCGCTCCACGCACCAGGCCCCCTGTGTGCATTGAGAGCCCGGCACGTCCTGTCCCTGCTCCACGCACCAGGTCCCCTGTGCGCCTTCAGAGCTCGGCACGTCCTGCCCCTGCTCCACGCACCAGGTCCCCTGTGCGCCTTCAGAGCCCGGAACGACCTGTGCCCGCTCCACGCACCAGGCCCCCTGTGCGCATTGAGAGCCCGGCACGTCCTGTCCCTGCTCCACGCACCAGGTCCCCTGTGCGCCTTCAGAGCCCGGCATGTCCTGCCCCTGCTCCACGCACCAGGTCCCCTGTTCGCCTTCAGAGCCCGGCACGTCCTGTTCCAGCTCCACGCACCAGGTATCCAGTGCCTGCTCCACGGATCAGTCCGGGGCCCGCAACGAGGGTGCCCAGTCCGGGGCCCGCAACGAGGTTGCCCAGTCCGGGGCCCGCAACGAGGGTCCCCAGTCCGGGGCCCGCAACGAGGGAGCCAGAGGTGGTGCGGGGTCTACGTCCCGCACCAGAGCCGCCACCGCGGATAGATGCCCACCCAGACCCTCCCCAATAGGGTCAGGTTCTGCGGCCGGAGTCCGCACCTTTGGGGGGGGGTACTGTCACGCCCTGACCTGTAGGAGCCTGTTTACGTCTCTTTTTGGTTTGGTCAGGGTGTGATTTGGGGTGGGCATTCTATGTTCTAGTTTTTGTATTTCTTTGTCGTTGGCCGGGTAGGGCTCTCAATCAGGGACAGCTGTCCATCGTTGTCTCTGATTGGGAGCCATACTTTAGTAGCCCTTTTTTCTTCCTTTCCTGGTGGGAAGTTGACTCTGTTATTGTGTATGTGCCGTTGGTGCGACACCTATTGATCTTCGTTTGTTGTTTTTGTTTGAGTGAGTTGACAAATAAATCATGTTTAACTCAACCCGGCACGCTGCGCCTTGGTCCGTCCATGAAGATCGTTACACTACTTGAAAATCTATGGCAAGACCTGAACATGGTTGTCTAGCAATGATCAACAACCACTTTGACAGAGCTTAAAGAGTTTTGAATGAGTTTTGGTGTTGCACAATCCAGGTGTGAAAAGCGCTTCGAGATTTACCCAGAAAGTTTCACCGCTGAAATCGCTGCCAAAGGTGCTTCTACAAAGGGGTGTGAACACTTATGTGAAGGAGATATTTCATTTTCAATTAATTTGCTAAAGTGTCTAAAAACATGTTTTCACTTTGTCATTATGGGGTATTGTGTGTAGATGGGTGAGAATGTTTTTTTTTTTAATCAATTTTTGAATTCAGGCTGTAACACAAATGGGGAATAAGTCTAGGGGTATGAAAAAATTCTGTAGGCACTGTAGATTCCATGCCACAATAAGTTGACAAATTACATTAACACAACGTTGATTCAAACTGTTTGTGCCCAGTGGCTACTGTGATACGAATGACAAATTAAATCCTATTTCTCCATTTTCATAAACAGTATTTGTATCTCCAACCAGAGGTGATTGGCTTCTCTTATCTTGCTTCTATGGCTGTACAGCTCTACAGAAACCATGCAAATGTAGGCCTACGTGGCATCAATAGGTAGAACCTTTGCATCAAAAGCACTGCCAAAGCATTTAAATCTACATCAGCACAACTATAGCATGATTATGACCTAATTGTTAGACCTAAGTGGAAATGTTATAATGTTCTTTCTTAGAATGGGAATGTAACTTGCTGCAAAGCAGCTGCTGCCAAAGGCAGGCGAGATACCAACAATGTTACACAATTGGACTTCAGAATACAAATATATTCACTTTCGGTATAACCTATTACGACTATTACAAAGTGTGTTATTGCACAGTGAATGATAGAACACCCCACAGTATGGTAAATGATTTGCAGCAACAAGAAACTGATTTGAATCTGTAGCGAAATTCTGGTGGCCAATAACAGATGTGTGTTTCACATTGCTGAAAGTATATGGCATTCTGAGAAACTCTTTACCTTGACTGTCTTCTCCTGACGAAACCCTCTCAGCCCTGATGCCCAGAAACCCTAACCACAGGAGGACAGGCTCATTCTAGAGCTGGCCATATTGACTGATAATGCCATTCTCCAAATGTGCTGAGTTAGGCACTAAACATATATATATATATATATATATATATATATATATTTGGCAGTGCTGGATTTGGCAGTGCTACTAGATGTGTTAGTGTTTTCTTACACTTTTAGTGACACCCTTGCTTACGAAAATTGTGCAATAGGTTATGAATCAATCCATCAATGTACAGCAGGTTGAAAAATTCACAGTTGGGGTAGTTTCTGTTGCTGCACAACTTCCTTTTGTAGTGCCTGGAAACAGGGCTGAGGCTGCTACAGCAGGGCCTTGCTCTAATGTGTGTTTTGCTTTGTCACCCAGTCCAGCCAGCAGGGACAAAGAGAGGGTAATTTACTTAGGCCTCAAGGGAAATGGCTCACTGTGAAATGAGAATATGACCCTGTCTGCTAATGAATGAAAATGCAATGTTCTTATACACACACACACGCCAACAAGCTCATACACACGCACACATGTTCGCGCACATGCACGCACACACATACACACGCACGCGCACACACACACACACACGGGCAAATCTTGGCAGGCCCATATGCTGATGGTCTGTGCCCTTAGGTCTGCCATGTCTACTTAGTGTAGGACGCTAAGCTCTAACAATAGTATCAAACATCCCCTTACCTCTCAGTCATATAACATCCTGTTTCAAACTGAATGGCATCCAAAGACATATGAAGTCACCCTTACAGTATGTAGTCATTTTGTCATATTCAGTGGAGAGTGCAAATGTAGCTGCTTTTCCGCGCCACACCCATTGCTGAGGGCAAGGCAAGGTTTTAATGTAACTTCAAGACCTACAGTATATATTCCTCTGTCCTTTAGGCTGTTTCTTACTGCAATAAAAACTTCTTTGCACCTGTACTATCTTTGATTATGTGAGGATCATTTGTGTTTGCGTTTACATGGAATAATGTATCTGTAAGATCAACATTTTAAAAGGCCATTGTGCTTTAGTGACAAAGATCTTGAAGTCCTTCAAAGGTCTATATTCAGCTTGAGGTTGGGTCTAACCAAAAGTCTTTATGAATGAGCATGCTGTGTGAGTTAAGTTTGTGTGGACCAAGGCAGTCAACATGCTGATCATTCCAATGCAAGGCTCGTAAGCTTGTGAGTGATGGTGTTGGGTTTTTCAGTATGATTGAATTGCTGTAATAAAACGATTCTTTGGACCTCTCGCCTGCTCACTGGCTGTTTATTCCCCGTTTATGGTTCGACAGCTTCAATTGTTTTCAACACCAGCGTGCAAGGGAATCACACATAAAGTATGAGCTGCATGACAGCCTTTCAACTCCAAACCAACCGCATTCGATACTATACTGGTTTACATGACATTCTCACTGTGTTGATGTATGGTGTGCGTGTGCTTCATTTCAGTGTGCCTTATTTACTACCTCATTTAAGCGTGTTGAGTTCATGCAGGCAAATAATGTACTGTATGTCTGCAATGCCACTGCAGCAGAATGTTAACGTGTTAAGTGTGTGACCTACATTGAAAAGCAATATAGGCCAAAGCGCTTTTCTTGCTATCATTATCTACAGCTTTTCAGTCGCGCTGGCGTTTCAGTTCTTAATGTTTTCTCGCAAAAATGTGTCTGTTTTTGTCCACTTAACACAACATAAATAGTTACTGATTTAATTTGATCTGGATTGGTTGCTAATGGGAAGTTGGATGGCAGTGGCTGTATTTTCTCTTGTCCTACTGGTTAAACCAGACAGCGCTGCACTAGTAACAGCATTCAGTCTGGTTTAACCAGGCTAGCAGGAGCCACACTTCTTTGACCTATTGACATACTTGGCGCCTTATAGACTCCGTATTCATAGATTGATGTGGGATTCTGCTCTCAAAGTCTCTGCCTGACAAAGTATTAAAAGAAGTGTATTCAATTAAAGAGGCCCCAAGTAGATCTATGTGGTACTGCCTTGGGGGTATCATTACGCTAAATTGGTCTTGGAATCTGAAACTAGTTATTGCCATGGGAATAGACTGTGAGGTTTTTTTGCCCAACACTTAATCTCACACCCTTGTGGCTTGGGTGGTGGTGTGACTAGCGGCAGGAGACACAATATTTTGACATGCCAGTGAAATAAATGACTGTGTCTGTTCCCAAAACAGACCTTTGTGTAAGGAAAAGCACTAACAACATGCCACAGCATGTACTGTACATCTACACTGTACTCGTGAGCCGCTTGCCATGTCTGAAACACAGATATGAATATATTGTCCCGATCCTTATGTCAGTGCATACTTTAAAGTGGCAATCTGCAAATCCTACATCCATTTTTTGACTTAATTATATATACATTTTAAATTAATTATGTACACCCATTGATTCTTGAAGAATATACAGTAACTTATAAATGCCGCATGAGCTTAGTTCAACTGTCGGTCCCCGTTAGAGTCCAAAATGTAAGCTTGTTTTACTCCAAATTTGTTTATAAACAACGTAAATGTAAACAAACACTGTTTAGCCTCAAAACATGGTTAAAACAATCATTTTGATATCATTGATTGTCTGCCGTTGCATCCATAGCTCAGTCTATGCATTTGAGAGTAGTTACATTTCTCCCGCTCCATCCCTCAGATTTTTATGAAAACAGTGGTGGGGTACTGCTTTGTTATTATTTCAACTCCAGATTTCGATTTAAGAAATTAATATAAGTCATAAAAAAGTATTGATTTATTTTGTCAGTGAAAATTATTATACAGACCTGAACCACAATTGTGCGATACCCAAAGACAGAACTGCATAAAAGCAACAACTGATACATCGTTCATATTCAACAGTAAACAGAAACAGTAATATTATCAGTTCAAAAAAGAGTCTATTTTTTATTTTACATAGATTATTCCTCCCTAATAGTATTAATTAAATAAAGATGCCTAGTGAAAGACTACACATTTTACTTCCTTAAAATGAAATCAAAACATTGATTATATTAGACTTTTTTCCTACCGATCTAGACAACCTACTCTAAATTTACAAAGTGAAATAAAATATTTTCCAAATTAATAAAAAACAAAAATAAAGATGTCTCAATTGTGTTTGTCTTCACACCCCATTGATATTTGGTGGAAGCACCTTTGGCAGCCATTTTTTTTATTTAACTAGGCAAGTCAGTTAAGAACATATTCTTATTTACAATGATGGCCTAGGAACAGTGGGTTAACTGCCTTGTTCAAGGGCAGAATGAGTTCTACCTTGTCAGCTCGGGGATTTGATTAAGCAACCTCTCGGTTAATGGCCCAACACTCTAACCACTAGGCTACCTGCCACCCAATTACAGCTGTGAATCATTTTGAATAAGATTCTACCAACTTTGCACAACTCTTAGGCAACATATACCGTATGCATTGTTTTTGTCAAAACTGCACAAACTCAGTGATGGACAGAAATATTTAAAGGCCCAGTGCAGTTAAAAATCAGATTTTCCTGTGTTTTATACTGTGTATATTTCCACACTTTGAGGTTGGTATAATACTCTGAAATTGGGAAAATCATGATAACGCCCTTTTAGTGTAAGAGCTGTTTGAAAAGACCTCTGAGCGAGTTGGTAGGAGCGAGGGGGTGGTTTGGGATTCACCGCTAGTTTTCACTTTTCCCCATCCCACTAAGACCATTCCCAGACAGTCCTAGCAAAATTCTTGCTTTAGAAATGTCTCTTTGCTAAGAAGCTATTTTTGTTTCTTTGTTTTCAATTAAAATAGTCACAATCACACTAAGGTACTTAATTGTTACCCAGAAATGATTTGATATTGAGATAAAAATGGCTGCATTGTACATTTAAACCTGTCTCTGATTCTTGATCAAATTTAAGTCAGGACTGAGACTGGACCACTCAGGAACTCAACACCTCTTGGCATTATAATTTGTGAGATTGTCAGCTGAAAATTAAAACTCTATCCCAGGGTTAGGTTTTCAGAAGACTGCAGTGGGTTTTCCCTCTTACTTCTTACCTGAGCTTTGCTCTTTTCATATTTCCTTTGATCCTGACAAACTCCCCAGTCCCTGTCAGTGACAAGCAGACCCATAACATGATGTTGCCACCACAATACTTAAAAATACAGTGTTTTACTCTGTGTTTTGTTGTATTGGATTTGAACCAAGCCTGTAGTTTTTACACAGGCTTCCTTCTTTTCACTTTGTCATACAGGCCAGTTATGTGAAGGGAATGCAATGTTGTGTATCCTATTTATTTTAAAGTATTGTGGTGGCAGCATCATGTTATGGGTATGCTTATCACCGCCAGGAATTGAGGAGTTTTTCAGGATCAAAAGAAATATGAAAGGAGCAAAGCCAAGCCTCAGTCTTCTGAAAACTTAACCCTGGGATAGAGTTTTTATTTTACAGTGGGACAATTACACAAGTTTTATAATACAAAGACACACTAGAATGGCATTCAGAGGGGTTAAGTGTTCATGAATGGTCCAGTCTCAGTCCTGACTTAAATCTGCTTGAAAATCAGAGACAAGGTTTGAATATTGCGGTCCATCAATGATTCCCACCCAAATGTAATGAGCTTGAGCAATTTTTACATAATGGCCTAAACTCACTAAAGGGCGAGCGTGCAAGGCGTGTGTGTGATTTATTTTAGAATGTTTAGAATTATAATGACCCAACTGAAGCCGGGCAGACGGGTTGTCCGCTTTGACAACTTGCTCAATTATAATGTGTCTTTATTTTGTATTTTATCGCTGGAGCTGTAGTCACACAAAACAATAAAAATGATATTATTCACCTATTTCGAGCTCATTTGAAATTGGAAGAGGGAGCTAAGGGTTGAAGCTTTAAATCTAAATGCTAAATTATACCAATTTATCAATTTATGGAAACACAAAATTGCTATCAGCAAAGATGATTGGAGATATGTACTATCCTGCTAGCATGTAGTCAGTGCTCTGCCTGTCCCATCCTTTCCACCCACCTCGCTCTGCTTGCTCCGCCTGCCCACTTTTGAGTTTTTTGCTTAGAGTTGTGCAAAGTTGGTAGAATCTTATTCAAAACAATTCACAGTTGTAATGGCTGCCAAATGTGACTTCACCAAGTATTACCTCTGGGGTGTTTTTAAAAATGTTCTATAATTTGTCTTTTTCTTTGAAAATGTGGAATAGGTTGTGTAGATCAGTAGGAAAAAAGCTTATCTAATCCCTTTCCCAGATTTAGACGTGCAAGGTATGAGTAGAAGGCTGTGCAAGGTATGAGTAGAATTTCACTAGACATTGTTAAAAGAAACACAGACTACACTAGGGTTCTAAGCAACAGCAGTCTCCAACACATGGTCTCCTCCTCACATGGTGAAAGAGGATACGTTGTCGGTAGAGGATCTGTCCACAGACCTGCGAGCGGTGGAGACGTAGATCTTGGACTTGACCCTGGAGAAGCATCGGACGTTCATGACCCTCTTCCCCATGCACCACACATCCTCCACAATCTTCTTGAAGTGGTTCCTGAACCTCACCCCGATGAAGGCATACAGCACCGGGTTAAGGCAGCAGTGAAGGTAGGCCACCGTCTCCGTCACCGTCTTGGCCACTTGGGTGGTGTCGATCTCCCTGCAGAACTGGGGCTTGAACATGTGGACCGTGTCATAGAGCAGGGCGGCGTTATAGGGCAGATGACAGGCAATGAACACCACCACAACGGCCAGCACCACGCGCACCGCCTTATGTCTCTGGAAGTTCTTGACACGCAGCAGGGTGATGATGACGCTGGCGTAGCAGAAGCCCATAACCAACAGAGGCAAGAAGAAGCCCACCGCCATCTGGGTGCTGGGGACCAGGACCTTCATCTGGCGGGCCGTGGCGCTGTCCGGGAACCTGAAGTTGCAAACCACAGAGTCCTCCTCTGACTCTAAAGATATAGGGATCTTCAGACCAACAGGTGTTATAGCATTGCTGTAATCATAGAATCCATCCACACTTACATTGTAGAAGCTGTGTGCAGGCACATAACGCTCGTAGTAGACAAAGGTGGGGACAGAGAGGAGCAGGGCCAGGCTCCAGACTGTAGCACAGATGATGCGGCTGTAGAGGAGAGTGAAGGAGCGGAGCCTGAAGGAGCGGCGGGCCTGGACAATAGCGATGTACCGGTCGGTGCTAATACAGGCTAAAAGCAGCATACCACTGTACAGGTTGACGCTGTAGGCCCCTCTGAGAACCTTACAGGCCACCGTCCCCATGGCCCAGTCACTCTGCTCATTGTAGATGATCAGGGGCAGAGCCGCCACAAACAGCATGTCGGCTATGGCCACGTTCAGAAGGTAGACGTCCGTCATGGACTTGGCCTTCTTGTAGAAGGCGTAGGTGACGATCACCAAGATGTTGCCCAGTAAACCCAGGATGGAGATGACAGAGTGGATGTAGAGTCGCACCACTCTCTCCACACTGTTGTTTTTTGTCATTTGACATGGCTCCACATAATCCATCTCACCAGACTCACTATAATCTGTACCATCCATTTTCTCCTATTGAGAGAGAGAGAGAACTCAGAGAAGAATAGGCCTTTCATTTACCACACTTGGAATTTGACAGAAATTGTCATTTATTTTCAACATACAGTACTGTATGTACTCTAACTTAAAAATGCATTACTCTCATGACATACTTAAATCTATTCTATCAATTTCAACTACTGTATACATCAATTATTCTGACTGCAAAGCCTTTGGACTTTTGCATAGATCTGAGAGTAGTTAATTAACATCCTTACAAAAGTGTGACTATAAAGTAAACTGGGGTTGAATGGGGTTAGCGATGTTGTGTGGTGTGATACTGAGATTGGACATTTTCAGAGAAACCAGGTTATATAACCCCAACACTGCATGACCCAATTCCCTCTGCATGAGAGTGTGGTTAAGTATCACAAGTGAAAAACTGTGGTTTAAATGTTGTGTACAATGACACACAGTACTTTATCGCAGTGAGTTGGTAATTAATAAAAAGCTATGTGTTTGAATGTTATTGACAAAGAAATAAAAGTAGTTGTTCCACCTTTGATTCTTATTATTCTTCCCTTCTTTATGGTGGCTGTTCTCAAAGCATATCTCAAATCCAATCAGGAATTTTATCATGTTTTTTTAAATAAATCTTCATTTATGTTAGATTTCTCAAACATACTTTATTTTTACTGCATATTTTGTTTTCAATCTTATAATATACCTCATCACATGACAAAAGAAGTTAAGCCATAAAATAAATTAAGCCTCCTGTCTGTACCAAGATTATTAAAGTTTTGTGTTTTTATATTTGTTTTTATTTCTATTCGTTTTTCAATTTTAATTAGAAAATCAGTTTAGTGTCAGCTTTAAATGATAAAGTCAATCTCAATGTGACTTGGATTTCAGATGAATAGCGCAGACAGGTGTAAAATAATATGGTGGAATGAAACGCTCTCTCGCCCATGTGTACACTAATCCAATGCTTGTTAACTTGGCCAGGCTGCGGATCCGTAGGTAATCGCCCCGTCGACCCCCTTTTCCCCAGAGCTGAAGATCCGAATCATGTTCCGCACACCATTTTTTTGTGGTCGCCCTCCTGTCACATTTCTCACTATCAGTTGTGGATGATAATTCAACACATTTACCGGTGAAACTTCCATGCAGCATCTGATACCAACGTTATCTCAGTCTTTGTAATGGGGATATGCATTTAGATTTTCTTGTGTTATAGTGTTGTTCGGAAGTAGCTTAGTGTTGTTTTGAATTATGTAGTATTTTAGAGCAGATGAGATGGCGTTAAACTCTAGCATAGCCTACCTGTTTAGTTTAAATCATTAAATCAAAGCACATATTTTGCCGAGTGGCTCGCACTGTTGGGTTTTGGCATCATGAGATAAAAATGCAGACCATTGGCACAATCATTTTGAAATCTCATTAGAAATTAGGTGGTGTTTTTTTGTCTTACAGTAACGTTATACCATGCTATTATATTCGGTTATGTTATGTATAATACTATCATTAGCCCTTCTGATCTCGCAGACATTGATTCAGCTTTGATTTAACTTTATTAAACGAGCACCACCATTCGCCAGTATCCTGTTCTCACAGAGCCTGTGTAACGTAGCTAATGCCCCACATTGCCCACATGTGCACAAGCTTCGGGGTCTTTAGCTGTCAGAAAAGTCCGTCAGCAGCCACTCAGTTATAACTTTAGTGGTCATGTCAAGTTAACTATCTATCTGATTTTTTCCCTAAACATAATTCATTGTGGTTTTTATTTAATTTTGTTTTGGTGTCAAATATAGTTTCAGTATAATTGTTGTTTTTATTTGTTAATTATTTTATTTCAGTTTACTAAATTGTTTTCTAAATGCTTAGTTTTGTTTTAGTTTACAATAATAACCTAGGTCTATACATCCCTCTTTGAGGTTATCTAAATATAAAACCCATTTGCTTCATTATTTTACGTTCTTTTCTGAGCTATTGGTGGTGGGCTAATTACAAGCATTTCCGTTCAGTCTGGGCTGTGCAGGTGGGCCCCTGATAAAGGATCAATCTGGGCCAGACAGTTTAGTCAAAGGCTTTTGCATAGGTTGTTGTACAATGTGTTTTGTGAGACATGAATTATTCTTTGCAGGAGTTCATGCATATTTGATTTGATACTTTCCAGCAAGATCTCGAGTGTTTTTTTTTTCTTCAGGTAATATGAGTTCAGACTGCATAATAAACCTAAACAAACAAAAAAAGCTGTCTCAAGTAGCGTGAATCTATTGCACACAACTATTCAGATAAAAGTGTTTCTGTGAAAATAATGAATGGTAATAAAATGGCAAGACAGTCAAACGTAGAATTTAAATGATGTCCAAATGGTGCAGCGGTGTCAGGTAGGACATGATTTAGAAATCAACACATTTGTTTACAATATATACAATATAATCCACAGTAAGATCTTTTTACATAGATTATCACTATGTTTCCAAATAAAATTGTAAGTGCATATTGAACATATTTAACCCAGCAGTTTTTCCTCTTACAATAACAGTACAAGTAAATTATACATTTATTTTTTATAAACATGATAAGATTGCCTAGGTCACATATAATTCCATTTGTTGTGCGAGAGGACTTACCAGAATAACAGAGTAAAGTTTCAAAATACTCTTGGGACTTTTCTAAGCCAAGTTTGAAGAAGTGAATCTGTGAACCTCAGAATACCTTAGAGATTACAGTATGTCTGTTTCGACTGATCAACAAGGAAGAAATCAAGTTTTTGTCCGTTTGATCAACCTATCAGCGTACATGTGTGTGGCCAAGCAGTGTCGCTGCATGTGTCGCTGCATGTTCTCAAAACCTCAGTTGGCAGCCTGACACCTACATAACCACAAGATAAAGCAGGGGAACTCAAGAAATATGCTTTAAGTTAATTAGGTACACCACCCTGTTCACAAAAATGCTTCACTCCTACAGGGCAGTGAGTTCCGTGACGATGGCTTGCTATATAAAGCAGGCAGACAGGCGTCGAGGCATTCAGCTAGTGTTTGTTAGAATGTTAGAATGGGCAAAACAAGTGACCTAAGCAACTTTGAGCGTGGTATGATCGTCAGCGCCAGGAGCGCCGGTTCCAGTATCTCAGAAAAGGTCGTTGATGAGAGGTCAAAGGAGAACGGCAAGAATCGTGCAAGCTAACAGTCGGGCCACAAACAGTCAAATAACAGGGCAGCGCAACAGTGGTGTGCAGACGACATCTCAGAACGCACAGATTGTCGGTCCTTGTCACAGCAGACAACCACACCGGGTTCCACTCCTATCAGCTAAAAACAAGAAGTGGCTCCAGTGGGCACGTAATCACCAACACTGGACAATTGAGGAATGGAAAAACATTGCCTGGTCTGACAAATCCTGGTTCCTGTTGCATCATACGGATGGCAGAGTCAGGATTTGGCATAAGCAGCATGAGTCCATGGCCCCATCCTGCCTGGTGTCAACGGTACAGTCTGGTGGTGTAATGGTGTGGGGAAGGTTTTCCTGGCACACATTAGGTCCCTTGATACAATTGAGCAACGTTTCCATGCCCTGAAGGATTCAGGTGTTTCTGGATCTACATTTTTGAAACATATTGACTGTTTTGCTCACTTCCATTCATTCAACTACTTTGAATGTTGGGTACATTGGAAATTAAATGCAAAAAATCTCATGACATACTCAAACCTGAGGTATATTGCAGTAGTATGGTTGTACACAGACATGCTTTATGTGGGCGGATACGGTTTTAATAAAAGTTAAAAAATAAAAACATTTAGTAAAACAATGTCACTGAAGAGTTATGTGCATAAAGCTATTTAATGTACTTACATTCCATAGCCATTATCTACTATAATTAATAATATGGTTGTCTACATCCTCTGCATAACATTGAAAGTTATACAGACCGGTATCAGAAGTTTGACATTCACTAGATGTGGTCTGCCAGTAGGATGACATCTAAACAGCCAACCGACTGCAGGTACTGTAAATGGTACAGCACAAATTACAGTAAGATCCCCCACATTGCAGTTTCAGATTGACATAAAATGTAATTGATGTCTCAACATGTCACCCCTCAGATCCTTTACAGTCACCTGTAGACTAAACCAATACAAAAATAAAGGAGCACAATAAAAACACTGCTCAAGAACAATCTTGGTGACAGTGGTAATTTTATTAGATCCATGAACACAAACGTACACAAGTTATGGGCACACATAACATAAATAGTTAACGTAGTAGAAATGGCCTTTGTGGTGTAAGGCTGATGGGGTTGTCATGCCACCTCTTCCATGTAGTCAGCTCCTTGACTCTGGCTGAGCTGAGATATGCTGAGGTCCTGAGTGATCTCATCAAACTGGGGGTGGTATTGAGGGGGAGAGAAAAGAAAGGGTGAGTGTGAGATAAGGTAATATAGAAATACCACCAAAGACACCTACTAACATAAACAGGTCTAATAAATATGAATTTTATGTACGGCATGACTATAGGGAACATGTCAAATTTAGCTAATTGAATGTGCTCAAAGAGAATATAAACTGTTTCACCAATTGATTGATATACTCTGCCATTTACAAGTGGAAGTCTTCAACCAGCTTCCCTTTTCTTTACATAGTGCCTTTATGTAAAACTCAACCTAAAACTGTAGTAACTACAAGGGCCCACTGCTGACTAGCTTTACACATATGTAGGGTTGACTGCCTGTTTCCCTTCCTATGACACACAGGCACCGATGACGAGGACGTCAATTACGGCAGCCTCCTTGATTCAGAGGGGTTGACTTAAATGCGGAAGACACATTTTGGTTTAACGCATTCAGCTGTGCAACTGACTAGATCCTCACACACACACCTTATCGCTGTTGTCGGGTCCCTCGATGGAAACCTCCTCAATCTCTTCTCCGATGCTCACCTCACTCTTGGAGATATCTGATCGATGGCTGGGGGTGGTAAACAAGAAACGCACAGAGAAGGGAAACCCTTCAGATTGATATCTCTCATGGCACAGATAGGGCATGAAACTGAACGAGCACTGAGCAGCATCTAAAAATAGCTAGTGAGATCTAGGGAAGATGCAGGACAATTCCCTACATTACCTGTTAAAGTCATCGTCGTAGTAGTCATCTGGCAAAACAAAGAGGGGCATATCAGGATGATACTCTATATATACACAAAAGTATGTGGACACCCCTTCAAATTAGTGGATTTGGCTATTTTCGCCGCAGCCATGCAATCTCCATAGACAAACTGGTCAACTGTAAGTGCTGTTATTGTGAAGTGGAAACGTCTATGAAAAACAACGGCTCACCCGCGAAGTGGTAGGCCACACAAGATCACAGAACAGGACCGCCAAGTGCTGAAGTGCGTAAATATCGCATCTACTCGGTTGCAACACTCACTGCCAAGTTCCAAACTGCCTCTGGAAGCAATGTCAGCTCAAGAACTGTTCGTCTGGAGATTCATGAAATGTGTTTCCATGGCCGAGCGGCTGCACACAAGCCTAAGAACACCATGCGCAATGCTAAGCGTCTCTGGAGTGATTTACCACGCTTTATCATCCGGCAGTCCGACGGACAAATCTGGGTTTGGCAGATGCCAGGAGAACGCTACGCTAAGTTTGGTGGAGGAATAATGGTCTGGGGCAGTTTTTCCATGGTCGGGCTAGGCCCCTTAGTTCCAGTGAAGGGATATCTTAACCCTACAGCGTACAATGATATTCTAGACAATTCTGTGTATTCAAGTTTGTGGAAGGCCCTTTTCTGTTTCAGCATGACAATGCCTCTGTGCACAAAGCGAGGTCTACACAGAAAATGGTTTGTCGAGATCGGTGTGTAAGAACTTGACCTCAACCCCATTGAACACCGTTGGGATGAATTGGAACGACAACTGCGAGCCAGGCCTAATCGCCCAACATCAGTGCCTGACCTCACTAACGTTCCAACATCTAGTGGAAAGCCTTCCTAGAAGAGTGGAATCTGTTACAAGGGGTGACCAACTACATATTAATGCCCATGACTTTGGAATGAGATGTTTGACGAGCAGGTGTCCACATACTTTTGATCATGTGGTGTATATGAAATAAATACAATTGAAATATGTAACCCACCAAAACAGCATAATATAAAGAAACAAAACCTGGAATTGGTTAATATCATACCCTGCACAGAAGATCCGGTTTTATCATTTATCATTTTCAAGTCTTTGAATCCTTTGTCTCTGGAGTTATACGTACCTAGAAAAAGCATTAGAGGGATTACTCAAGAAGCAAAGAATCCAGTGTAGTGAGGCACGTGCACAGATAGAGCCCTATGAAAAAAGTGCCCATCTGATTGGTGCAGTTCGACTTTGCTAGTAGCAAAACAAATTTAAATCAAGTAAAGACTAGTTAGCTTGTTTTGACAGCATAGCCTAGCTCACAAGCTAATTTATCGAGCCTACAATTGCGATGACCAGCTGGTATAGCCTACCCCAGTAGTTGTTTTAGCGAAGATACTTCTAACAAACTCCCTTTCATCTGTGGTTCTAACATGCTTAGACTGCATTGTGTGATGAGCATGTGTTTTTGCAGAGAATTAAGGCCTATGTTAAAAGTATAATGATTTGGCTAGAGGAGCAGTCGAAGTCTATGATTGGAATCAAAACCTCTTGAATCCAACGATCACACCGGCGTGATTTAGTGCGTCTAACCCTTTTCAAACGTTGTGTGTTTGAGCTACAGAGTTCGGGATTTTTGCATTAGATTCGTCTACTGCTTCTGCCGGGGCTAGAGCTGTGTTTGTGAAAACAGTTCTTCTCACAAAAACATCTGTAAAGTCTGAACGGTTTCAGCTGCAGACTTATGACCCCACTATGAAAAGCCACACAATAGTCGTTAGAAGGTAAGGGGTTTTTCTACATGGAAGATCATAGGGAAACCCTGGACATAGTGTCTAAAATACTGTAGTAAACTCCAAACAGATATTCATTTCCCACTGAGCAAACAATTTCTATACTTACAGAAATTCTTATAAATGCATTATTTTTTAAATCAGGCGTTTGCTTGCCAGATCTTATTTGTGTATTGACATTTGTCAATAAATTCATGAATGCAACTGTTCATGTCAAATTGTTTTGTGTTCCACTAGCCCTGGTTGTCCTGAAAGATAAATGGTAAAACATTTCAATGCGAGGCTAACTATAAGGGCAGAGCAAGCAGCTGAAAGAAAGTAGCACATCTTAGCTTTTCACTGTGGGAGGCCATAGACCAATGGAGTTAATGGGGGGCTGTGCTCTGTGCACAGCCCTGGTATAAGTGCGTAACAAAAGTGCATCATTCTGGAGATAAAAGCATGTACTCAACTCACATACTCATGTTAAAATTAGTCTATACAACCGCTGCTACAGTTCGTAACACACATACACACCACTGCTCTCACCGTTCTTGCTGCCGGAGAGGTCTCTGTGATGGGCTTCTCCTGAGTGGAACCCCCCACCTGCAGCACTCCTCTGGGGGGCCGGGTCCGAATCTGCTGCTCTCCTGGGGGAAAAACAAGCAAGGCATCAGTCTGGAGGCCAAAAACACATTCAACTCACATTCATTAACTAAGGCAGAGGAGACAGGCATGTCATATAAGAGATACTAAAGAGTGTGGCACTGCACAGCACAGGGAGAAGGGGAATAGAGGGGATTGGGTACAAAAGAGAGAGAAGATGCCTGCTGTGAAAGAGAAGCCTGCAGCTCACCTGTGCTCCAAGCAGCTCAGTTTATTATCATAGTCAGAAAAGAGCTCGTCCCCATCGCCCTCTGTGTCACTACCCAGAGCAGACAGGCTGAGCCCAGAGAGAGAGAGAGAGAGGAGACAGGACACACACAGGAGCATAGTGAAGGAAGTACACTCACACACGACAAAAAACACACACACACGCAAAGAAAAAAAGTGGAAAGTACAAGACAATGAACACCATATTAGTATAGGTTATTATTCATAGGTCAATGCCAATGTTACAAACGTTAAATTGTTGGTTTCGAGGCAGCAAGCAAACGGTCAGACTTTATCCCACCGCTAACGGCGGAGTGATACACTAGCACCATGCACACTCACTCATTGAGGCTAGCGCCCCTCCTCATTGGGTTAAAGGAGCGCCCTGAGAGGCTCTCCTCCCTCAGAGAGCGGACGAAGCTGCTTGGGGACGGAGGAAAGGACACACAGATAAAACAGAAAAGAAGAACGGAACAGGATAGGAAAAAAAAGCTGTGCAGGCAGAGGAGGAGAAACCCGAGGGGGACAAGTGACAGCAGAGACAGACAGCACAGTGCTCCTATGTGGGAACCAAACTCCCCACTACCCCCCACACACGCTGGTCCATGTTTCTAAGCCCCTTCAGTCCTCTTTACAAATGCCTCCCTTGTACTTTCAATAAGAGCACAGAATACTAAGCTAACAAGGATATGTATTTGCGATTACCTGCTATAGATAGAACAAGGTCGTGTTCATTAGGCACCAACAAACTACCTGGAATTGTCCAATAAGAAACCCGTGTTTTGGTTTTCCATTGCTAAATGTTTTGTTATGGTGTGCCCTAATGAACACGGTACCGTATTTCAAACTATTATGAGTCACCGTAATTAGCCTAACTCATTGAGTTTACAGTGAGGACATACTTACTCTTTCTGACTGTTTCTCTTTTCAGAGAGACTGGCTCCTGAATTACTCTTAGCCAGGGGAAGGCTACTACTTCCATACGCAGCATGACAGAGAGCGAGAGAACATACAGTGAGCAGAGCGGCGACAGAGCCGCACTTCTCTTCACAATACTTCCTAATGTTGGATTATAGCTTGAAATATATTTACTCCTACTACTGTATTAGAGGAACTTTGTGTATGGAATGTTACTGTGAGAGAAAAGGGGAACAATGTACACAACATTACCAAAAGTATGTGGACACTTGCTCGAACATCTCATTCCAAAATCATGGCCATTAATATGGGGTTGGTCCCCCCTTTGCTGCTATAACAGCCTCCACTCTTCTGGAAAGTCTTTCCACAACATGTTGGAACATTGCTGTGGGGACTTGCTTCCATTCAGCCACAAGAGCATTAGTGAGGTCGGACACTGATGTTGAGCGATTAGGCCTGTTCGATGTAGTTGAGGTCACAGCTCTCGGCTTGCCAGTCAAGTTCTTCCACACAGATCTCGACAAGCCATTTCTGTATGGACCTCGCTTTGTGCACAGGGGCATTGTCATGCTGAAACAGGAAAGGTCCTTTCCCAAACTGTTGCCACAAAGCTGGAAGCACAGAATAGTCTAGAATGTCATTGTATGCTGTAGCGCAGTGTTGTGTTCGAGAGCACCTAAAACGAGACCGATTCAAGACCAAAACCAGAGTAAATATAGTCAGAGTCAAGACAAGAGGGGGGGGCAAGACCGAGTCAAGACTGACTCAAGTCCGAGACCCGGAGGAGGACAAGGGGTCAGAGACCAGAAGAAAGTAAGTCTAATTCAAGAACATGATTGTAATTGTCAAATCACTAATCAACCAATCACATTTTGACTTAATGGGTGGGGCCTTTTTTACAAAAACATTTATGGAAACATCTGCCTTCTTAAAGGCCAACAGGTCACTGCGCAATAGCGTGCAGTAGTTTTCCCACGGTCTAGCTACCTAGCTTTTGTTGTCGGCTAGTTTGAAGCAGCTGCAGCAGGTGTTATCAAAGAGGATGATGTTGCTAATTTGTTAGCTTCTCCCTTTTCAAGAATAACTTTCAGCAAGAAGTTACATTTTGAAATTATAGTCATCTGGGGAGAGGAACTATTTTATTGCAGCGAGCTTTCTGATGTTATCCATCTTGTTGAAAAGAACTTGTGTGTGAAACACGGTTGCATTTAAAGTGGATATGACTGCATTTTAGCAACAAATCTTATTCAAATCTGTTCATATACATCCCCGGAATCTAGGACACTTTAGATAAGGTAATTTGCAAGTTTTCATAGTTTTTTCATAATTACGTATTCTAATTTGTGAAAGTTCTATAGTAATATATAGTGGGAAAGCAGCAATGCGTTTGTACAATTAATAAATACTGCAGTAAATAAAACATCTGTCTTGTCCAGGACCGGAGTCTACACAGCCCTGAGCTATAGCCAAATCAGAGCTACAGTAGGCCTTTATACAAACAAGCCACTTGCCACACAGGCCTGCCATCATTCACTTTGAACTGGACTGTGTGTTTACAGGCAGTTGCAACAGCACGACTTTAAAATCATTAGAACGCATTCGCCAAAGGTCTCAAAATACACCTGAATGGATTTCTGCTCATTTGTAAACACCCCGGGAGTCCTCTTACCTTCAGGAACTTTTACAGTCCTATTGATCAAACAACCATGAAAAAGGTAAGCCTAACCCCTCAGTTATGCACAACAACAAGATCAACAACTAAATGCTAGCCAGAGCTAGGTGAGCAAACATTTTACGAAGGAACATTAGATAAACCCTCAACCTTTTTCTGCTAGTTGGATGTCAAAATCGAACTGATAAAACGATGGGGAATTGTAGCCTCCTCGTCCTTCTGCAGCTTGCCTGCCAATGCATGCTTGTCCAAACCACGCACCCAAGCTAACTGGCTAAAGTTGGCTACCTAGCTACTTTCAGACGCAAATGAGAGAACACCTCACTCGGCCCATTTTACTCGCTGTAGTAGCGCTGATTAGGCCGTTTACATAGCATCTAGAGCGTTCTAACTATTAACTCGTGCTTTTTTTTGGCCTACGTTGACTCACACCGGTCACATTCAGCGGGTGATGTGCGCTCGTAAATTCATCAGTTGTTCTGCGCTCTGGCACACTCGGATGAGAGTGCTCTGAAATCGGAGCAGATGGCGTATCTCTTGTGTTCGCAAATTCAAGTTCTTGCTCGCTAACCAAATGACACCTGCATCTCTAGCTGTGTATATCCACCAAGTGTCAGTCAGTCACTTCTCCAATGGCATGACATCCTCCTAGCTAGCTACCATTAGGCTCTGTGTTTTTAGTTTGCTACATAAATAGATATGCTAGCATATTTAGCCACGTTATGACTGACTTGTGATAATTGCCCTGGCTAGTTTGATTGTATTGACATTCCCAGCCTTGGTTACATTCGTCTGTTTTTGTCCAGAATAGAGTCATTGAAACTGTTTATCCTAAATGGAGGCAGCAAACAATGTACCAGGCCAGCTGTGATTTACAACCTGATAGCAATATCTTTTGGACTACCAAGAAATGTATCGGTGAATTATATTATATAACTGCATCCATCTATTTTGCCAACATTGTCTTAGTGTACGTCATGGAACAGTGAGTCAAATAGCAACTATTTTTAAAACCTCTTATAAAGTTGGGTTTTGTAGCATAAACTGGTAATTTGCCAAAAAGTTCACAAACGGCCCTTCCAGCGAAGGGTAAAAACACATGATTTTCTGTTTTTAAAATTTGTTTTCCTATAGATTTTCACTCTCAAAATAAATTAAAATGTAAATAGAAAAAAAAATACCCAAATTGTGCCCATGTGCACCCAGACCCATCCAAGTCTACGCACCTGATGCAAACAGTGCATGATGACAATTGTGCGTCACATATAGCCTAATAACCAACACTTCGGATTGAACTTCTTTAATACCTGGTTTGCATTCCCATTGTTGCCTTGGTTAGCAATTACTGGTAGATATAAGTTAAACGTCTTTCCTACCCTACCGGCGTCATTCTTCTGTGAGCTGCTCCATGAAAAAAAAACAGTTGAGAGCTGAACACTTGCTGCCTGAAAATTATATTCCGCCGACACTAGGCTGTGTGTGTAAACACATTTAAATGAGATTTGACATTGTGTAGGCTACTTTGTGAATGATTTCTCCATTGTACTACATCATTGGTAAGTCGCATACCTCCACTACACTACTTCGATACGCATCAGTAGGGATTAAGAAGTTAGTAAACGCAATGCCCACTAAAACAAAAGTGGGTATACGGCTTATACCTGCGTATAGCCTCCACTACACTACTGGACCTTTGTGTTTTACAAAAAGTGCATTATCCTACATGAGTGCGCTGGTATTACGGTTGCTGTCCTTTCAGAATCACGAACCTGTCACACACTGAAGGCCTATAGGTTCACAACTGTACTAACCTGTCACACACTGAAGACCTATAGGTTCACAACTGTACTAACCTGTCACATACTGAAGGCCTATAGGTTCACCACTATACTAACCTGTCACACACTGAAGGCCTATAGATTCACCACTATACTAACCTGTCACACACTGAAGGCCTATAGGTTCACAACTGTCACACACTGAAGGCCTATAGGTTCACCACTGTACTAACCTGTCACACACTGAAGGCCTATAGGTTCACCACTGTACTAACCTGTCACACACTGAAGACCTATAGGTTCACAACTGTCACACACTGAAGGCCTATAGGTTCACCACTGTACTAACCTGTCACACACTGAAGACCTATAGGTTCACCACTGTACTAACCTGTCACACACTGAAGGCCTATAGGTTCACCACTGTACTAACCTGTCACACACTGAAGGCCTATAGGTTCACCACTGTACTAACCTGTTTATAATAGATATAAAGGCTGTTAAGATACTGTATTGGTGTTTCAAGAAAGGAGTGGATATATTTCAGCCTGGCAAAGCGGTTTTAGGCACTGACTGAATGGAAGCTGATAATTATTAGTTTTTTTACTCCGCTGGTCTTGGGAAGAAATTACGAGTCCTCACTGTCCGAGACAAGACCGAGTACAAATGCATCCAACACCAAGGCAAGACCAAGATATTCAATATGTGGTCTCGAGACCGGACTCGAGTACTACAACACTGCTGTAGCGTTAAGATTTCCCTTCAAGATAACGTGTCCGTAAAATGATTGCTCCTCCACCAAACTTTACAGTTAGCACTATGCATTGGGGCAGGTAGCGTTCTCCTGGCATCCGCCAAACCCAGATTAATCAATTGGACTACCAGATGATGAAGCATGATCACTCCAGAGAAAGAGTTTCTACTGCTCCAGAGTCCAATGGCGGCGAGCTTTACACCACTCCAGCCGACGCTTGGCATTGCGCATGGTGATCTTAGGCTTGTGTACGGCTGCTCGGCCATGGAAACCCATTTCATGAAGGGGGGGTAAAAGTCCCAGTGGGGTTAAAGCCCCAGCTGCGGTGGCCGTGAGGCCATAGATCTACATGCAATAGGGGTAAGGGTAGGTCCCGTAGTAGGGTAGGTTCCGAGTGGGGGTGCAATTCCCTCAGCTGGGTTTAAGACCTGTGTGTTACTATATGGAGAAGTTGGCACATCTATATACTAGCACGGTAGGTTAGAGAGGTAGTCCATGTGGAAGGACTAAGGCAGGAAGTGTGCCTGGTGGAGAATAGGAGGTATCTGGGATATCAGAGATGCAACATTGTCAGTAAGTGGTAACGTGTATGGTGATAGAAAGTTGCCTGTAAGTTCTGGGAGGCAGGCCATCTCCATGGTTGGAAATGCGAGAGGATACCAGCACATTGTTTGAAAGTGATCCGTGTGCATTAGCAGTAGCAATAATGATAGCGGTTGGTTTATGCCCTATTGCGGTGGGGAACCGTGACCGATTATGTGAAATTAGGTGGACAACTGAGTAACCTCCGGTAACAAGTGTTGTCGGGAACAGTGGTATTTACGGCGAGCGATAAGACTAAAACCCTTTCCCGTATTACACATTAGTCTTCCGCAATCTCCCGTGGCCCATTGGCACACTCTAGTGTCGCCCTACCACAAACTCTGTTAGAACCTAACAAACATAAATATGTACTGTAGCTCGACTTTCCCCACATAGACCCAGCCCATTAGAGATGATTAACTCCCCTGTATTTTAAGATTCTTAGATATTCTGTTGCACCAATAGTCATGATCAATTTCTATGCTAATATTAACAGCATCCATGTTTTACATTTATCGCCATTACCCATTACGTATGTGATGGATCATGGAGCAGCACACATGTTCAATAGCGTGTATGACAATCAATCCCCGTCCTCACCAGCCGTAGGTTTTCTGTGGTTTAGGCAGAGGGTCATCAAAGAAGGAGTCGTCCTCGTCTGCGTCCTCCTCCACCTCAAGGTCTAGCCCCTTATTCAGGCTCGCCGTGGGACCGTTGTCGTTGTCCCCGGACGCCTCGCTGTGCCTTGACGTCACGTGACCCTGCCCTTTGCCCTTTAGAGAGCCAAAGCGCAGGCTGGTGTCACTGTGGCTGACCTCCACGCCCTGTGGGGTACATGTAGGAACAAGACAACACAAATAACAAAAACACACGTTTAAAGTCGCTTATGTGTATTTGAGTGGGTGCAGCTAGCATTTAGTTGCAAATGGTTAGAGGATTGAAGCGACAGGGAAAGTTAGTAGCGGCACTGAAATATTAGCTATAGGAAAGATATTTTGAGAACTATCCGGCGAGTAAAGGTCTTGTTAGAAGTCTGCCCTGACTGATGGCTTAGCTACGTTAGTCGTACCTACTCTATGAACCATTAACACTGAAGTTGAGCAATTAGTAAAACACATGCACACAGCAGTCAGATTTTCAATCACAACTGGAAAGCACTCATAATTCATTAGAATCAGTCTGGCGATAGAGCACATTCTAGAGGCTGCGCTGAGATACTGCCAATCTTCCCTGTGCTAATGGTGACACCATACCAAGTAAACCATGGGGTAACAGAAAACTATGGTACAGACATGCCTTTGAAATCAGAACTTCCCCTGGATGAGTTGGTATGAGCCTACCCACTGGGCAGACGTCAATTTAAAGTCTATTCCATGTTGGCTCCACGTCCTTTCATTGGAATTACGTGCAAACAACGTTTATTCAACCAGTATGTGCCCATGGGTACTGTACACCTGGGTTGTGTTCATTACAGCAAACCAAATGACAATGAGTGTTCCTTATTAGTCCAGCTAGTCCCTCTCGGTTTCAGTAGATGTTCTTATGTTTGGTGCCTAATGAGCACAACCCTGTTCCAGCTTTTTGCGGTTTACCTTGGCGTCAGCCTTCTCCGCCTGTGCACTGTGTTTATGTCCTTTAAACCTGGGGATCTGTGCATGAGAACACAGCTATCAGCCTCCTCACACACACACACACACACACACACACACACACACACACTCACTGCCTCACTAACATGATGGATACTGGGTAGGCCCTAAAGGAGGCTACATTTAGGGAGAATCACATACAGTTTAGTCTACTGACCTCTTCGTCCTTTACGAAAAGAAAGCGGAAAAACAGAGGCTTTGTTTTAACAATCAACATTCTCTTAAATATCCATGTCATGTATACCCTGCCCTCCCATCCTGCAAACACAAAGCTAGGTCTCTTGTTATGATTTCCTGTTATGTTATTTTAAGGCAAGTTCCATATAAAATTAATTGATTCACAAGAAAGCTGTTATGACACAACAGTTCACACAAACAGGTATTAAAAGGAATGCAATATTAACTTTGAACAAAGTAAGAAAAAAAAGTGATCCTATGAGAAACCATACAACAGCCATTTTATATAGAGCACTACAACATGCGCAGCACCATAGTTTGAATAGTGCCAATGTACCTTACTAGCCGGTGAAGTGCTTATCTTCTCCTCAATAACTTGACTGGGATTGTGAATTACATCACTGGTGTCATGGGTGACCTGGAAGGGAAGGACACATTTAACACGGTGTTTCATCGAAAGAAACGGTTCATACAAAGTTCAATCTATGACACAATCTAAAAAGGAACGCCAGGATAGTAAAGGTGTCTTACCACACTTCGACACTGACTGAAGAAGCGCTTGTACAAGCCCAGAAACTCCTGGAAGTCTGTAGCTACAGAGACAGAGGTGAGACAAAGCATTAGAGCAGAGGACGATTTTCCATGGCTTTGTGTTGCCATGCTTGTAACTATAGCAACCACACTTTTCAGTTCGCTGAAGCTAGAGACTGGAACGAGCTGCAAAAAAAAAAAAAAAAAGTAATCTCCATCTCTTCATTAGTGGACACTCTTATTGGCGGTTGTGGCTGATTCGCGTGATGTATTGTTATCTCTACCTTCTTGCCTTTGTGCTGTTGTCTGTGCCTAATAATGTTTGTACCATGTTGTGCTGCTGCCATGTTGTTGTCATATGTTGCTGCCATGCTATGTTGTCGTCTTAGGTCTCTCTTTACGTAGTGTCTCTTGTCGTGATGTGTGTTTTGTCCTATAATTTTTATCCAAGCTCCCGTCCCCGCAGGAGGTCTTTCGGTAGGCCGTCATTGTAAATATGAATTTGTTCTTAACTGACTTGCCTAGTTAAATAAGGGTTAAATTAAAAACATTAAATTAAGAATGTCACTTCATTTCAGTCTACAGAACACTTACATTTACTGGAGGCCTTGTCTCCAGCTCTATGTTCATCAGTGATAAACTTCTCCAGCATGTTCCTGTTATTGGACACACAGACTACTTGTTAAGGAAACTGGATGAGCTGTAGATTCACGTCACAAATAGCATTGTTGTATCAGCTTTGCAGTCAGTTTCCCCAGACACAGATGAAGTCTATTCCTGAATGACAAAGCACTTTCAATGGAAATGCATTCTTTTTAGTTCAGGAGTGGGCTTTCCTGTGTCCAGGGAACGAGCCCTCAGTGTTTTGTCATTTTGCTTGAATGACATGGCCCAAACATACTTGTTGAAGTTGGGAAAAACATCTCCAAACACAACTTTCAAATCCTCTTTGCGTATCCCACCAGTTCTGGCCTGTGAAGCGGAAAGTTTAAACACAGTAAAAGGCAGGATCTTGGAAGAATCTTGGACATTTAAACACCTCCAGAAGGTAATCAATGGCAATGGAGAACTTATGAGGATGACCAAAATAAGCACATCTACAAAAAATGATCACCTTGTCATAACAATCAAACTTCTTCCGGGCATCTGCTATTTGCCTGGGGGATAGTTCCTAAAAAGAGAAAAAGAACATTGATGTCAGACCAATAAATCTCTCTACATTTGAAGCTGCATCCTCTTGGGATCAATACAGGTGATCAAAACAAACATGAAATGGTGAGCTTGATGGTTTTATGTTATATGCTAGTTCTTCATGTGCACCTTCGTGGCCCACGGTTCTCTGTATGAATGGGCGAATAGGATCGCTATTCTGCCGATTTGAGCAGAGCATGAAACATGACTAAGAAAGTGGGACAAACTTGTTATGTCAGAATCTCGCTGAACAACAGGAAAACCATTTTCTCTCTCAATCGTCTGGGTACATTCACACTAATGGCAAGCTGCCTTCTTTCGACCCAGATAATATTATAATTAGGTCGTCACGGAAAAAATGAGTGATACAGTTTATTTTCTCTCTGGCAGCTCAGGTCCATTGACAAAATACTTCAAAATGTTGTTGTATGAAGGATTACATCTCAGTGTGGTCATGTTTGTAGGCTATGTATAATACCTGATTATGAAACAGTTGGTGCTCATTCATAACATTCTATGTAGATATGTAAATGTACCCTAGTGAGTGAGAAGGAAGGCAACAAAGATCATAAGAATTACTACCTTGGGGATGTTCGTGGCTTTGTCCCCCTTACATCAGATAACAGCAGGCCAGAGCAGGGAAAGCAGTAGAGCAAGAAAGCAGTCCATTATAAATCACAAGTGGGAGACTCCATTCAGAAGAAAATACTTTTTAAAGGAAGTCATTCCTTTTAAGACAGCCATTCAAGAGCATAATCAAATCAGGTAGACGTCTGGGCAGGGGTGATGTTGTGGATGTTTGTATGTTATCATTTGTATGTGTATGTTTGGATTGTTCATTTTTTTAAATTATTTTATATATAATATACAACAACAACAAAAAAAATCAGGGAGGCTTCGGGTTTGGACAACTGCTAAAGTCATAAGCTCTTTTCTCCACTAGGAGCTTAAGTGAATACGCTAATATAGTGAATGACTAAACCTACGTATGGAAAATGGCAAGCCCTGTGCAGTGGTGTGTCTTTACCTCTGAGAAGATGGAGGCCTTCTCCTTGTGTCTGCCCCTCTTGACGAGCTCCAGCAAGAGAGGAGTGTTCCTGTTCATATCAGTCTCGGTGATATCCAGCTCACAAGAGACCTGTTCACGGCTGTCTAGGCCATTTAGCTGAGAACAGGAGACACGCGCACAATAAATTGCATGCCATAATGGTGAATGTAGCACTGGCAAATCCAAGTTATTTGACCAAATGCCGGGCCAGCCCTATCCACTGGGAGTAAAACACTCACTGAGTTTATCTCTGGCTGGAAGACAGCAAGCGTGAAGTCCAGGTGAAAGACCTGTAGAAAGTCTATGATGAGGCTGGCCACCAGGCGTCCTGTGAAAAGGGAAGGATATGATCAGCCTCATCATGGAAAGAATGAGTCATTGTAATGTATGTTGATTATTATGGGATTAGCAGACTATTGCTCAGACAATCACGGTGGATAATACAACCCTTACCATCCTTTGTATTAAGACATTTCTTCAGGTTTTCATTGACAAGTGGAGTTTTATTCTGGGGGAACGATAATGAGTGGTAGCAGAGGTTATGCAGATGTAAATCATACGCTACACTGGCATCCCAAACAATTTAAAGTCATTAATAAGAGAAGCAATAAGTAAGCCTAACGTTACAGTATCAGGATTAATTGAAAATGCACACAAGTCAGCTATCGTCTTACCTCCACTTTATCCTGTTCATCCATAGCCAGGAAGACAGCAGCGCGCATTTCTGCCTACAGAATACGAGAGGTAGGAGCAGAAGAGGGTGTTAGCCAAGACAGAGGGCCTCAAACTGGTCTGAACTACCTAGCTAACGTTAGCTATGTAACAGTACTTGCTTAGTACCTAAAAATGCACTGCTTGTAAAAATTGTTTTCTATCTAGCTAACGTTAGCTGTTGGTTATCCAATGTTAGAAGGTACAGTAGCTAGCTAACTATTTCACGACACTAGATCTCATGATGAGTCGGTGACTTTCCGGGGCGCCAGCTAGTTACAGTACTGTAGCTAGCTAACGTTAGCTAGATAGCTACAAGCTGCAACAACAAAATGCTCAGTCTTTGAACAGTCCTTCGACATATGACTTTACAGTATTAGTAGCTACGTGCCTTTAGTTTGTTCAAGACCCCACTGTTTTCTAGGTTTTGGATCAAAAGATCCCGCAACTCAGTGTCGTCCTCCGTGGCAGACATCTTTCTTCGAGTTAATCGGCAACCAAGACAACCAGAGCAAACACCGGCAGCTAGCTATTTGCTCATTCAGCAACGCAGATTCCAGGAAAAAGGGAAACAGCAAGCCAGCACGCGCGACGTGCACCATTTACCAGCATCGTGGCACGCGCGACGTGCACCATTCACCAGCATCGTGGCACGCGCGACGTGCACCATTCACCAGCATCGTGGCACACGCTATCTTGCCCCCTCTTTAGTTCAACAAGGAGGGAAGTGATGTCAAAATAGTTTGGTGCTGTATCAATTAGTCTATTAGGTTCAAATAATGCAAGTTCTTGTATCGAAATCTGAGTCATGTATAGAAAGATATCAGACATGTCAGATTTGTATTTTTTTTTATCAAAGTTGCTTTTGATTTGCTGATCTGCCTCTTGTGGCATGAGCCATTTTTGACTGATGTCTCTTGTCATTTGTGGTTTTGTATATTTGTATTATATCTATTTTGTAAATTGTGTGAATCCCTTTATTTTTTTGTGGGTGGTTTATGATTTGTTGGCCCTGGCATTTGTTCCATAGTTTTTTTTCTCACAGTAGTTGGACTTTATATATTTTTTTATAATTGTTTATATATTTTTTTATTTCACCTTTATTTAACCAGGTAGGCTAGTTGAGAACAAGTTCTCATTTACAACTGCGACCTGGCCAAGATAAAGCAAAGCAGTGCGACACAAACAACAACACAGAGTTACACATGGAATAAACAAGTGTACAGTCAATAACACAAAAGAGAAAAAAAATTAAGTCTATATACAGTGTGTGCAAATGGCGTGAGGAGGTAAGGCAATAAATAGGCCATAGTAGCGAAGTAATTACAATTTGGCAAATTAACACTGGAGTGATAGATGAGCAGATGATGATGTGCAAGTAGAAATACTGGTGTGCAAAAGAGCAGAAAAGTGAGATATACCTGCTGGAGCGCGTGCTACGGGTGGGTGTTGCTATGGTGACCAGTGAGCTGAGATAAGGCGGAGCTTTACCTAGCAAAGATTTATAGATGATCTGGAGCCAGTGGGTTTGGCGACGAATATGTAGCGAGTGCCAGCCGTCTAGAGAATACAGGTCGCAGTGGTGGGTAGTATATGGGGCTTTGGTGACAAAACAGATGGCACTGTGATAGACTGCATCCAGTTTGCTGAGTAGAGTGTTGGAGGCTATTTTGTAAATTACATCACCGAAGTCGAGGATCGGTAGGATAGTCAGTTTTACGAGGGTATGTTTGGCGGCATGAGTGAAGGAGGCTTTGTTGCGAAATAGGAAGCCGATTCTAGATTTAATTTTTGGATTGGAGATATTTAATATGAGTCTGGAAGGAGAGTTTACAGTCTAGCCAGACACCTAGGTATTTGCAGTTGTCCACATATTCTAAGTCAGAACCATCCAGAGTAGTGATGCTGGACGGGCGGGTGGGTGCAGGGAGCGAACGGTTGAAAAGCATGCATTTAGTTTTACTAGCGTTTAAGAGCAGTTGGAGGCAACGGAAGGAGTGTTGTATGGCATTGTAGCTCGTTTGGAGGTTTGTTAACACAGTTTCCAAAGAAGGTCCAGATGTATACAGAATGGTGTCGTCTGCATAGAGGTGGATCAGGGAATCACCGGCAGCAAGAGCGACATCGTTGATATATACAGAGAACAGAGTCAGCCCGAGAATTGAACCCTGTGGTACCCCCATAGAGACTGCCAGAGGTCCGGACAACAGGCCCTCCGATTTGACACACTGAACTCTGTCTGAGAAGTAGTTGGTGAACCAGGCGAGACAGTCATTTGAGAAACCAAGGCTGTTGAGTTTCCCTATAAGAATACGGTGATTGACAGAGTCGAAAGCCTTGGCCAGGTCGATGAAGACGGCTGCACAGTACTGTCTTTTATCGATGGCTGTTATGTTGTTTAGTACCTTGAGCATGGCTGAGGTGCACCCGTGACCAGCTCGGGAACCGGATTGCACAGCAGAGAAGGTACGGTGGGATTCGAAATGGTCAGTGATCTGTTTATTAACTTGGCTTTCGAAGACTTTGAAAGGGCAGGGCAGGATTGATATAGGTCTATAACAGTTTGGGTCTAGAGTGGCACCACCTTTGAAGAGGGGGATGACCGCGGCAGATTTCCAATCTTTAGGGATCTCGGACGATACGAAAGAGAGGTTGAACAGACTGGTAATAGGGGTTGCAACAATGGTGGCGGATAATTTTAGAAAGAGAGGGTCCAGATTGTCTAGCCCAGCTGATTTGTACGGGCCCAGGTTTTTCAGCTCTGTCAGAACATCAGCTATCTGGATTTGGGTGAAGGAGAAGCTGGGGAGGCTTGGGCAAGTAGCTGCGGAGGGGTTGGTCGGGGTTGGGGTAGCCAGGAGGAAAGCATGGCCAGCCGTAGAGAAATGCTTATTGAAATTCTCGATTATTGTGGATTTATCGGTGGTGACAGTGTCACCTAGCCTCAGTGCAGTGGGCAGCTGGGAGGAGGTGCTCTTATTCTCCATGGACTTAACAGTGTCCCAAAACCTTTTGAAGTTAGAGCTACACGTTTCAAATTTCTGTTTGAAAAATCTAGCCTTTGCTTTCCTGACTGACTGCGTATATTGGTTCCTGACTTCCCTGAAAAGTTGCATATCGCGGGGACTATTCGATGCTAGTGCAGTCCGCCACAGGATGTTTTTGTGCTGGTCGAGGGCAGTCAGGTCTGGAATGAACCAAGGGCTATATCTGTTCTTAGTTCTACATTTTTTGAAAGGGGCACTTATTTAAGATGACAATAACATAGTTCCTCTTCTGTTGTCATTCAGGACAGGAGGATAGACTACAGCTGCTTTCCGGCTCTGTTAAAGTCAGGCCAGTGACTCTGCAGCTAAGTATGTTCTTGGACTATTTCTCTTCTCATGTTTTCATTAATATGTGAGGCAATCATTTGAGGAAACAATACAAGTTAGTGTTGCAACACAAGTTTTATTCAGAGTAAGAGATGTCAACACCAGCGTGATAAAAATCGTACAAACTTCACAATTTCAAATGAAATATCACAGCAACTTGTGATCTTAAACATACAAAATTAAAGATCAACAAAAATCATGCTATGTGGTACCAAAATTAAGTTGGAAAGTTTGCAAGAGGGAGAGAGGGGACAGGGGAAAGGAGAGAAGGAAATTAATGTTGTATAAAATCCTTTCATCAAAGCATTACTCAAAATAAATCGTAATTGTAGCAGTTTAATCAATTGATGAATTCACAAATATTCATATTAAAATTCTTCTGCACGCTAGCATGTGACATGTTAGTGTTCTCTATGTAAATAATCACAGATAACCTTTTACATTTGTTATTACAATATGTACTGACTGTTGGTGAGCAGGAGATTTGTGCTTAAAATTCCCATTTCCTTTGTATCAGTAAGAATAATTGACTAAAGAAAATAGTACAAGCTGTCGATCTATCTATAGCGTTACTTTATTGGCAAAAAGCTGCAGACACAAAGCTTTAGACACAGGCATATGGAGTCATATGGAATGTGGACCTCAAGTCTAGTAGGAGGTCCAAAGAGGTGCTTTGAAGTGTGAGATCAGGTCAACGACTAGCTAAGCCTATAGCACCCTCATGTTGACTATCAAGAAGGGATGTCTGAATTGAACTTGACTCACTCAGCTCTAAGTCTGGCGGCTGCATTTAGACAGGCAGCCCAATTCTGACATTTCTTTCACTAATTTGTCGTTTGACCAATCAGATCAGCTCCGAAAAGATCTGACGTGAAAAGATCTATGTGACAGGTCAAAAGATCAATTACTTGAAAAAAGATCAGAGTTGGACCGCCTGTCTAAACGCAGTCCTGGACTTCACACCCTAGGCTACTTCCACATACAGTACATCTTAGATACTGTTGCCATATACAGTTGTTTTAAATAAAAAGAAGGATCTCTATTTATTGATATAATTGGGACATACTCCCCATGATGTGCATGCACAATAAACTGTATTAAGAACACACATATAATCCATTATTAGAGTCATCTTCAGCAAGTTCATGTCACATGGTTATGCCAATTTGTATAGGAAATAGAATTTTGAATAAGTAAATACTATGTAAGGGTAGATTTGTTGCAGTTGGCTGATGTTTAAAAGGTTATGGCATTATAGGTGGCTGACATTGACACTCACATTGCATTATAATGGTGTTTTTAAGTACTATGAAAACATTTATTGAGGGTGTCTCATTAAAAAGGGATAGCAATTTACTCATGAAATTGTCATCAATCATAGAAACGCTAGTAAATCGTGGCCCCACTATTACCAATATAACTTCCGTTATTCTTTGCTGTTATAATAGATATCAATAAAGTTTTTCGCCAATAGATCCATTTTTAGGACAGAATCAAAAAGCAATCTTTAGCTCGTGTCATGTTGTGTGGCTCAGACACATACTATGCATGATCGCAAAGACATTTCTACTGAACAAGTGCAATAATATACTATGATAAATGGGGGACATTGACCCTGTAAGTCCAGCGCATCAATCAGCCTTTATAAAGATAACTTTGCTAGAAAACTTCTGACCATCAATTTGACCCTTCAAGTACCTCTTTAAGTTTCAATAAAAACATTAAAACAAAGGTGTTCCTGTGCAAAATCGAACATGAGAGAACGAAACTCATAAACTCATCCATCTTTCATTTTGGAACTGATCGCCGCGTGATGAATCCCGAAAACATGATTGTATTAAAAGATTTATACAAAACTTAATACATTTACATTTAGTAAAAAGATTTATCAGCTCTGCTAATTTTATTTATAAGAAATTGCATATACCCAAACTTTTTTTTCTATATAGATTGCATCCCATATCTAAACAAGTGATTTAATCATTGTAATACCAATATTGCTGATAAGTTGTCCTACTAGCTATTCAATAAGATTTACGATTAAAATAAATTAGTAACGCTAGATTGTCTCCTACATTTCCCATAGCCATTGGTCATCCCGCTCTGTGTTTGAAATGGAAATAGTTTAACAGCACAGATTACTAAGACTTTTTATTTCTAGCCTAATGAAGTACAGTCCATTCTAGATGATGGGAGTTGCACCACTTAGTATCCGTCTCATGATGTTTGAAATTGGTCATATTTATACATAGTTTCTTCTCATACTTTATTTAAACATAGACATTATTATTAGTCTCCACACAGACCACTGAAGACAAAGAGTTTTTCAAACATTGTTACAAAAATCGATACATTTACATCCATTAAACAATCTTCACACCAAAGGTCTTTTTTTGTATTCTATTATATCACAAAAAGAAACGCTTATCTTAAAATGATTGCTCCTCACATTGCCCTCATCTGGCTCCCGACCCATGGGACTCAGTTTAGTCCTTTTTATCAATAAGCGTTAAAATAATGAATGGAACAAGCTTACAATTAATAAATACATATACACAAAAATGTGCATACATTAGCAGCTATAAACAGTACATCGCGTTATATTAGGTCATATGAAAATGTACAAAACGTGTATGTTCTTTTAAACTTTTGCCATTGGGAACTATTTTTAAAGCAAGGCAAAAATATCATAACCATGGGAGCTCAGAGCATAACAGTGTAATCAAAGAAACATGATGGTAATTTACAGCAGCAAAAAAAACCTGATCCATTCTCTCTTTTGACTTTTTTTTGTCGCTATAACCTCATTTGATTTAGCCTCAGACGGTGCCTCTGTTGCAGGTAGATGGGCTACTACACTTGGATGCCTTGCACCGCTTGTTTGATGTTCTCCAATAGGGCCTTGTTCTCTGGACTCTGGTATTGGTCCTGATGGGTGTACATGTCTGTCAAAGTATTCACATAGCTATCAAAGTTTTGTTCATTCATTGGCTCCTGTGAGGGAAAAAGACTCCGATAAGGAAAATGGTACATACGCAATCAGATTCAGTCGGATTTCATATTGATGAGCAATTCATTTTCTTTCAAAGAGAAGGGAAAGGAGGGAAAGAGCAATTGTTCAGGGACGGACACTGACAGCTGCAAACATTGTAAGGACAGTATGGTCACTGGGGCTGTACTAAGTGTATACAATACTTCATCAATTGCATAAAATGTAACCATTTACATAGTCCTATGTACAGTACAGTGGATCTAATGCAGCTCCAAAACATGCAACGTCAGTGTAGATTGATTTGAGCAACTCATGGAAGGCATGATGGTTGGTCGTTATGGAGACAAAATGATGATTGACATCACATGAATTAACTAATGTAATGTGTGCAGCTAGTGAGATATGGGAGTTGTGGGGGGCCATTTCTCAGATAGGTACACATACTGTAACAGTAGCATGAGCAGACAGACAGACAGACAGACAGACAGACAGACAGACATTGAATATGCAATAGCAGACTGAACATACTTGCTTCCTTGACTGTGTTATAACTGTGTAAATATGGCTCGTGGTGTTAATCCATCATGACCACTTCCTTGTCAGCCACAAAACGTCTCTAAATATGACCAAACCATATTGAATCGTAGTATAACGCAGCAACATGTATGGACAATTGTGGTGCATAAACACCACAGAGAGTGTTCACGAGTATAGGAGGAAGACTTAAGGGAGGAGATGATAGTGCAGAAGAAACGGATAATAATTGGACTATGAAAAGGAGTCTCTTACTCTGTGGGGCATCTGTAAACAGCAGCTATGTTTAACTGGGGCCTCTTTCTGTGGCATCGGTTTCTACAGGAAGAGGTGTAAAGAGAATAGAGATAGATATAATTCTATTAGCCTGCTGTACAAAAGGGAGCAAAATTCTAGCCTGGTCGCAGATATTTTTGTGCTCTCTTGCTAATAGTTATTTTCATGACGTTTGGCATAACAATGACTATAGCAGTTGGCTATAACACAAACATAAATGGTTCCAGGCTAGCAAAATGCTTTATAAACCTACTAAAACGTGATCCCCTCACATTAATGGGTGGACAACAGGGAGCCATATTCAGAGGGAGAGATTTCATTTATTACTAAGCAACTTTGGTGTCTTTTAAATCAAGCAATATCCAATCAGCCCTGTTCTTATTCATACGCAAGAGCTGTAATTGGATAATGCAGGCACATGACACATCACTGAAACCAAGCAGGGGAGTGTGTGTGTGTGTGGGGGGATTATTAGATTAGATTATTAGTCTGTAAAGGAAGTGTTGTAGCACAGAAGCATATGAACTGCTGAGAAAACAAGTGACAAACAGAAAGCAGCAGATGAAACAACCCAACTATGTCATTGCAGTCGGCCCTTGTGTTGCAATGATTTTTCAAGCACGTAACAGGGTAAGAGATGTCTTTTTTGTTCTGTTTAAATGGCATCAACAAACAATCAATATGGAAATAAACATATCCAATTTGGTAGAATGAGTGGAATAAGCCACTACCATGATATGGCCATGTCTTGTTTTCACTCATGTTTACATTGACTAATTTACTCCAAATGGCCCTGGGTTTTAACACTTGCAATCATGGAACGTCAAATTGGCATGCTTTCAAATGGGCCATCTAGTATCTTTGACAACATAGCCTTTTGACCTAACCCCACGTCCTATTTCCCCATAAACACGTTATTGATTCCTATGGCATCTTAGTTCGACTTGATACAGTGCTTGTCCAACAGTAACTGTTGTAGGCTAAATTGTGATGGTACTTACCATATGTGGGAGCTGGATATTAGCTAAGCTGTTGATGAGAGACTGGCTGAGGTTGGCTAGCTCGTGCAGTAGGGAATCATTCTGCTGCTCAATCACTTTGTTCTCCTCCTCTATGGACTTCAGGTTAGTCTCCATAGTGGTGATCTGGGAAAGGGGAAAAAGCGGTGCATTGAGGTTGATGAACCAGAGCGACTGACTGTTTGACAATTGACAACAGAGGGTTCTGTCTGACAACTGAGGGACTTCTTATGGATCCTTCAAAATGTACTGCGCTAGTCATGTCACAGTTACTTGGGGGGATGAAACATCAAAATCAAGTTAAATGTATTTGTTCTAAACTTTAATCCAGCAACCTGTTTCAATATTTGCCCAAACTCAGCATGACTGACTGCCCTATAATAATTAGCGAATGCATCTCGAATAAGTAACGCATGAATCTTACTTGTGTCCTAAGTTTAATCATGTCTGATTCCACTTGATTGTTTGATTCATTTAGATCTTTGATTTCTGTATCCAGCTGTTTGATGTCCTCGTCATTTTCTATTCCTAGAAAAAGGGAAACATAAAATGCACTTTGGATTCAGCTTGAATATGTTTTGATAAAACCAGGAAGTGGCATAGTCAAGGGGCATTCTGACTGGTATTTGTGCCTGGTTATTACCTTTGCTTGCCCGTTGCTTGATCGTTAACATTTCTACCCCAGTCATTCTGGCTTTCTTCATGGCTGAGGTGGCACGGGGGCAACCGGAGAGACTGAGGAAAAAAGGCACATACACTACTGGTGAATAAAATCATATGACTCCAACCCTGCTGGTCTCAACCATAATTTACATTATTGATCTGGTACTTGGTTACATTTATACACAGTTGCTCATCTACACCAGAGCCGTGCAGAGCGCCACCCACCTCCGATGGGTCAGGAAGCTCCCGCTGACATGTCCTGATCCATCGCAGCCCGGAGTCGGGCACGACATGCCGTCTGTCTTCCCGGACTTCCATGCAAACTGGGAGCCGTTGACGTAGCCATCCTTCTGCCGCTTGGCCGCCAGGGGGCAGCCCGACGCGCTGCGGTGAGATGCGTATTTCCCCGTCACGTGACCCTGTCCATCACAGCCTGGGACTGGACACCTGCGGAGAGAAGGGTCAGTCAGGTTACAACCGCGCTCTCCTCACTTGCAGCACACCTGTCCCTGGTAAATGTCATCCACACAATACAAAGACAACTAGAAAAAGATTAGCTACTCTAATGAAAACTGTCTCCGGTTTATAGACATTTACCCGTGGCTCTACATTGTCCTTCAGAGTGACATTTGGGCTGATTAGAATTAGCACAGTGTGTCTGTGGGCCGCTACACCCCGGCAGTGGAGAGGTCAGTGTTAATTATGATTGCAGTGTTAATGATGAGGGTACATCCAGTGAACCTCGCAGGGATAGAGGTGGCAGCAACAGCTGTGCAGAGATTGGGAGGTGATTGGTGAAAGGACACACAGTGAACTTTAGATGATTCGCGGGAAGGTCATATGCGCTTAACATTATGGCATTACTTAAGTGGTGGAAAGGTAACCTTTACTGCACTGTACCCACTAGGTGTACTGCACTGGCTGTAGAGAATATGAGGTGAAATGCATGACTATGACTTCAAGAGAATACGGATGTAGGATCTTAATTTGATCACTCTTTTGTTGCTGAGAATTTTCCTGCACGGCAGGAAATGTAAGCTTGCAGTGTATTCAAGGTGTAAAAAGGCTTCTAAAGTTTGTACTTTTCACTTTAAAATGTCAGACTTGATTTGCCCTTGTGAAAAAATGTATCAAACCCTACAAGAAATGTCCATTAATTATAATCTACATAATAATTCACATTTCCTGTTGCTGCGGGATTATTTTTCTGCAGTAGCAAACTGGCTCAAATTGTCTCAAAAATATCCTAAATCTGTATGTTGACAAATTTGCCAAGATGCTATACTACTATCCGTTCCAACACTCACCTAATTGGCTCCTGGTCGTCCTTGTCCTCCTTGCTGTGCAGTATCTTGATCCCGCTCTTCTTCGCCCGTGGACAGCCTGACAGACTAGAGGGGAAAGGTCTTGTGCAGTTCACTACCATCTTAAGAGTATGAGTACAACATCAGTGCATTTGCAGTTCATCAAAAAACAAATCACATTTCAGAATGATAGCTCTGTAAAGTTAGTATCAGATGGTTTCAAGACAAACCATGTAGCCTATACAAGTACACTACCATTCAAAAGTTTTGGGTCACTATGAAATTTTCTTTTTTTTTAAAGAAAAGCAATTTTTTTTAATCCATTAAAATAACATCAAATTGATCAGAAATACAGTGTAGACATTGTTAATGTTGTAAATGACTATTGTAGCTGGAAATGGCAGATTTTCTATGGAATATCTACAAAGGCGTACAGAGGCCCATTATCAGCAACCATCACTCCTGTGTTCCAGAGGCACGTTGTGTTAGCTAATAAAGTTGATCATTTTAAAAGGCTAATTGATAATTAGAAAACCCTTTTGCAATTATTTTAGCCCAGCTGAAAACTGTTGTCCTGATTAAAGAAGCAATAAAACTGTCCTTCTTTAGACTAGCTGAGTATCTGGAGCATCAGCATTTGTGGGTTTGATTACAGGCTCAAAATGGCCAGGAACAAATAACTTTCTTCTGAAACTCGTCAGCCTATTATTGTTCTGCGATATGAAGGCTATTCCATGCGAGAAATTGCCAAGAAACTGAAGATCTCGCACAACGCTGTGTACTACTCCCTTCACAGAACAGCGCAAACTGGCTCTAACCAGAATAGAAAGAGGAGTGGGAGGCCCCGGTGCAAAACTGAGCAAGAGGACAAGTACATTAGAGTGTCTAGTTTGAGAAACAGACGCCTTCATTAAATAGTACCCGCAAAACACCAGTCTCAACGTGAACAGTGAAGCGGCGACTCCAGGATGCTGGCCTTCTAGGCAGAGTTCCTCTGTCTGTGTTCTTTTAATATTTTATTTTTCTTAGCCAGTCTGAGATATGGCTTATTCTTTACAACTCTGCCTAGAAGGCCAGCATCCAGGAGTCGCCTCTTCACTGTTGACGTTGAGACTGGTGTTTTGCGGGTACTATTTTATGAAGCTGCCAGTTGAGGACTTGTGAGGCGTCTGTTTCTCAAACTAGACACTCTAATGTACATATCCTCTTGCTCAGTTGTGCACCGGGGCCTTTTAAAATTATAAACTTTATTAGCTAACACAACGTGCCATTGGAACACAGGAGTGATGGTTGCTGATAATGGACCTCTGTACGCCTACGTAGATATTCCATAAAAAATCTGCAGTTTCCAGCTACAATAGTCATTTACAACATTAACAATGTCTACACCATGTTTCTGATCAATTTGATGTTATTTTAATAGACAAAAAAAATGTTTTTCTTTAAAAAAAAAAGAACATTTCTAAGTGACCCCAAACTTTTGAACGGTAGTGTACATGCATATACGGTAACAAATGACTATCAGAGCTCAGTGGAACTGAAAACAGAGAAGTCTAAACAATCCACACACCAATACAACTGTCAGGTATGCACTACAAAATAGGTCATATACTGTATATGTATCTATACATCACTGTCTTCTACAATCTGAAATGTTAGGGGCTGCTGAATATACTGTCAGCTTTTTGTCATTATGATGGGGTGCAAGCTACCTCCTGTGCGAGGCATAGTTCCCAGTGATGTGTCCAGACCCGTCACATGCCGGAGTGGGACACCTAAGGACAGAGGGGACAAGGAGAGTGACTACAGGGGACAGGGTAATACCAAAGCTGACAGCATCAACACTTATCAGGCTATTGGTCTGCTAGGCTACGTAAAGACTAAAAAATAGAATTGTCTTTATCAGAGACACTGGAGACATTGGGTTATGCTTACTTGAGGTCTTGGGCATTGGTCGTCATCATACTGCGGATGCTTTTGTCAGCTAACTGGCAGTTTGAGAGACTAGAGAACACACAGACATACAATGAGAACATCAGATGTGGAAAATGGTCACTAGGTAAAGAGGGTATAATGAATGTCAAGTAGTAAAAAGGGGATGACAAAATAAGCTTGTTTTGGTCTTACGTGATGAGTTCCTTCTTGCCCTCCTTGCAGGGGGAGTACTTGTGTTTGGGGCTGGGCATGGTCACGTCCCCTCCATAGTGCTGCTCATCCAGAAGGTCCTGGAATGGGTCCAGGTCATCGACCTGGTGGAGGGATGAAAAAAAGGAAGACTACATCATGTCATCATGTAGCCTCTGACCATAACATCGACTCATATTCACACATCCTACATTTTTCAATTAGTACATGATCACAATTCCTACTCATATTCACATCCCACACATCTCGCATCCCGTTTTTTTCAATTACTCAGCAAGATCCAATTTCTTGGTATCAAGCAATCCCAAAGAAACCCTCTCCCCTCAATCTCAATGCTCATGCCCCCTTGAAAATATTTAATCCATGCCTTATTAGCAAGCCCAATTACGGTTACGACTACACCCCCTCAACTTCAAGCTTTTTAATCTGACATTGCAAGTGTATCAATTTACTAGCATGGGTTGCTTTGTGTAATATCAGAGATTCAAAGTACGACGTGTAAAGATGATGATCTACTAACTATATAATGCTGCTGAGCCTTAATGTGTCTCACAAATCATGAATCCACAATTGTGTGCGTCAATGAGTCATTGGGTGAATCTCAAATGTATTTCCTTGATTCCACTTCTCCTCTTTCCTTACCTCCTTCTCAGAGGGGAGGAACCTCAGATCTTCTGCTCCAATGTGCTTTGGGAAGGAGATGATGAGGGAGGATGTGAGGTATCAAGGAAAACAATTGAGACTCACTCATTGAGTCAATGCAGTACCAGTAGCATCAACTAGATGTCACTGAAAGACTATCAGTGGATACTGGATACCCCCCAAATCAAATCACCATTACCTGTGTGCTGCCGGTCTATGGCTCATTAAGGAATATTGAACACTCGCAGGGAGTAAAATATTTTCTGGATAAGCCACCTTTGAATTGTGCCTCCACTGCAAGAGACCATTGAAACAAAATAGAGGACTATTCTGTTCAATAGATTTCAATTTTGAACACAAAAAAACACATAACCCCATAACTACATTACCCATAATGCTGTGGTCCTTCCCCATACCTCTTTGTGTTCGTCGTCAGTGATGCGCTTGATCTTGGTGTAATCCACAGGCAGGTCCCAGCAGTCGGCCTCACTCATCTGGTAGCAGCGGCTGCTGTTGAGCAGGGCCTGCCGCTGGGGGGACATGGGCTGCAGGGGCGTCAGCACCGTGCCACTCCCCTCCAGACCCCCAGGCTGCCCCCGGCTCACACTCAGGTCCAGGGTACTGTTGTCATCCACGTCCCCATCAGGACTCTGTCAGAGAGAGGGAGATGGAGGGTGGGACGAAGAGGGAAGGGGGAGAGGAAGGTAAATAGAATGAAAGAAAGATGAGAAGGAGAAGAGAGCAAGATAAATAGATTGTAGGAGGTAAAGAGGAGAGAGAGAATGGAGAGGGTTGATAGAGGGAGAGAAGCAGAGAGAGAAAGCGAGGGAGAGAATAATTACTCCTCCTCTTTGGCCCACTCTGCAGCCCGCACTGTGGTGGAGAGGAGATTAATATACAACACAGGGAATATCCTCGCGACGCTCTGATGATGATGATGATGGTGCACACAGAGACAGACTGCGCCAGAGCAAGACCATGTCCTCACAGAGAGGTCACTCTCTCTTGCCTCTGCACAGGGGCATGATTACGAGAGAGAGAGAGAGAGAGAGAGAGAGAGAGAGAGAGAGAGAGAGAAAACTCTCATTGATCCATTCCAGGCTGTCTTAAAAAGCCAAGGGCTCCAGTCCACCGCGCCCAATGCATCTCTTTGTCTCACAGCGTTAGATACTATACTGCTCTCATGGCTGTGCTGGCCCTGCACCAGGGCTCTAAATAAAAAATATATATTGGTAGCACCGGTGCACCATTGGTAGCAAAACATAAAATTTAGGAGCACCAGAAAATACAGTTTTATTGTATCTACTGAGATATAGCCTATATGAATTCTAGTTACTTCTGAAGCACATGTTGTGCCCTAGATTAAAAAAAAATAATAAAAAAAATAACCATGTAAATACTTTTGTTTATATAAAGAAAGCTAAAATGTTGATACAAATACTTGTCATTGAAATTAAAAAGTAATTCATGGAATAGTAGGTTTCTATATTGTGTAAAAGCACTATTTTCCTATTGAGATGCATTGCATTGAATATTGTGCACTGTCTCTTTAAGAATGTCAAGTTTGTGATGATGACGTGCAAGATATCTGACATGTATTCATTGCTATGACCATCGATCTCCTCAAGAAGCTATCCCTTTTCCTTTCTTTCTGTGTCCCCAAATGTTTGGATATACTGGTAAAGTTACCCGGTTGTTAGCCAGCTATTTAATGAGGTAACAAACATGACTGAACAAGGTGTAAAACAAATGCGGGCCGCAAGTAGTTTTAGAATGGCCCACGAGATGGTTTGTGAATGTAAAATATATATATACTGTATATATTTAGGATTTATTTTTTGCAAGGTGATCCCAAATTAAAACTCCAGGTTGAACTGCAAAATATTTTGCCAAATTGGTCGCTCTTAGACTAGTCTGTACCCCATTATGTAATGAATGTGCCACATACAGAATAACAGGACGCCAGGCCAGACTGTATTATTCTGTAATAAGCAAAGCATCAAAGCCTAAATAATATGGCATAGAAAAGCATCTGACACCTAACCTTGTGGAGGAGGCCTCTGACTCATTGTTGACTGACTCAGACAAGGGCACACTTTTCTCTAGAACTGACTCAGGGTGGCAGTAAGGAAGATATAATATACATATTTTGTCAGAGATATAATGCAAATGCAGTCTGATAGATTGAAAGAGCAATAAAGAAAGCAGGAAAGATAAGGGAAATATATAGACTGAAAGGGAGAAAGATAAGGGAAATATATAGACTGAAAGGGAGAAAGATAGGGGAAATAAATAGACTGAAAGGGAGAAAGATAGGGGAATTAAATAGACTGAAAGGGAGAAAGATAAGGGAAATAAATAGACTGAAAGGGAGAATGATAGGGGAAATAAATAGACTGAAAGGGAGAAAGATAGGGGAAATAAATAGACTGAAAGGGAGAAAGATAGGGGAATTAAATAGACTGAAAGGGAGAAAGATAAGGGAAATAAATAGACTGAAAGGGAGAAAGATAGGGGAATTAAATAGACTGAAAGGGAGAAAGATAGGGGAATTAAATAGACTGAAAGGGAGAAAGATAGGGGAAATAAATAGACTGAAAGGGAGAAAGATAGGGGAATTAAATAGACTGAAAGGGAGAAAGATAGGGGAATTAAATAGACTGAAAGGGAGAAAGATAAGGGAAATAAATAGACTGAAAGGGAGAATGATAAGGGAAATAAATACACTGAAAGGGAGAATGATAAGGGAAATATATAGACTGAAAGGGAGAAAGATAGGGGAATTAAATAGACTGAAAGGGAGAAAGATAAGGGGAATTAAATAGACTGAAAGGGAGAAAGATAGGAAATAAATAGACTGAAAGGGAGAAAGATAGGGAATTAAATAGACTGAAAGGGAGAAAGATAGGGGAATTAAATAGACTGAAAGGGAGAAAGATAAGGGAAATAAATAGACTGAAAGGGAGAATGATAAGGGAAATAAATACACTGAAAGGGAGAATGATAAGGGAAATATATAGACTGAAAGGGAGAAAGATAGGGGAAATAAATAGACTGAAAGGGAGAAAGATAAGGGAAATAAATAGACTGAAAGGGAGAAAGATAGGGGAATTAAATAGACTGAAAGGGAGAAAGATAGGGGTGGAGAAAGAGAGCGAGAGCAGACGGAGAAAGAGGGACAGAAAAGGAGGGCGGAAAGACTGAGAGAAGGGAGTGAGAGAAGGGAAGAGAGGCTCAGAGAAAGAGAGAGAGATACAAAGAGAGAAGGGATGTCGGACAGAGAGTGAGAGAGAGAGACAGAGAGAGAGAGAGAGAGAGAGAGACAGAGAGAGAGAAAAAGCAAGAGAGAGCTACGCAACGCCCCAGAGGCGGAGCTGGAGCCTGCTGGGAGAGTGTGAGCATGAGTCTGGGGCGTAGTCCTCCCTACCTGGGAGAGGAGGTCCTGGGGCTTGCCTCCCAGGCCATGGGGCATCTCCCTGCAGCGTGTGGACAGGTTGAGGATGGCCGTGGCGGCCATGTGGGCAGCCTCCATGTCGTGTGTGTAGTCGAAGCTGCTTTTGCTGCAGGTGCTGCTGGCGCTGCTGCCGCCCCCTCCCCCTCCGCAGCTCAGACTGCTGCTGCTGGGAGCGTAGCTGCTCGTTGTGCTGCTGGCTGGGCTCTTACAGTAGCGCTTGGCTGCAGGGAGGGAGCACACCATACAGATCATACACAGACATATAGACACACATACAGTATACACATACAGTGCAGCCATCAAGGACAAGACATCATTCATGCACACACATACCCACCCACACACACACACACATACTGTACACAGATAAAGTCACACACAATAACGCCGAAGGCCAGATTTTGGCCCCGCCAAAAAAGATCTGAAATAGAAAAAAATTCTGAAATGTATAGAAAGACATGGAATATGGAAAATGTAAAGAATATATATATATATATATATATATATATATATATATATATATATATATATATATATATACACATTCTGTATATACAGATATAGATAGGAAGATAGGTAGATAGATAATTTCTAACACCTACAGAGAAGTCTTTCAGTGGATGGTTTGCTCCATGATGAATGCTGTGTCAGAGCAAATGATTGTGCTCTTGGTTGGAGAAAAGAGGAGAGGGAGACAGAGATGGAGAGCGAGAGGAGAGTGCTAAAGGGAGAGAGAGAGCGCGGCGCTGGGAGCGGTGCAACTGTGAATATGGGCTTCACAGTAAGGGTTTGTAGGCAGCAGAGTGTGTGAGCGAGCGGGGGAAACAGAAACCTGCCCTAAAAGCATCCACGCTGCAGGGAGAGAAAAACCTTCCATCCAGCAGCTCGAAAGTGCATCAGGGCCAAGGAAATGGGCTGTGTTCTATATTTATCTACAATCCGGATTGGGGTTGTTCCATCGAATATGAACTATGCCATGCGGTATCAAATTGATGGAAATTAAATATAGCCTAAAAAAAAATTGGTTTTAGGAATACACATTTCAATCATTTCTTTGCATTGTATATTTGTTGCATAGAGTTATTCAACACATTTACCTTGTTGTCTTAGCTGTGATCTAGAATCTGGGAGTAATGTTTGTGTTCCTGTCTGTGTTTGTGCATTTGTGTGTGCGCGCCTGCATGCATGTGCCAACATGCGTGGTTGCGTGTGTGTGTGTGTATGCGTGCATGCGTGAGAGGGCACAGCCAGTCATTCCCTACCATCATATCCCTTAGACGAGAAGTCCCGTCCTTGGGGCTTGGGGACCAGGCCTCTCTTCCCCCCACCGTAGACGTGTTGCTGGCTGTCGTAGCCTTGGCCGTAGTCAAAGCTGGTCTTGGAGTACTTCTCCAGCTCCTTGGCCAGGTTGGAGCGCGGCGTGCTGGTGGAGACGTTATTTTTGTAACCGTACTGTGGGATCTCCAGCTGTTTCACAAAGCACATTGGCCTGGAAGATAACCATGGACAGGGGGGCCGTGTTTGTGTACACGCGGTGAGAGCGGTCTGACTGTCTGACTGCATGGTGCACGTCCTCACTGAACCACTAGGGGGACTTCATTTGTAAGAGCAAAATCATGAGAGCTACTACGGTGGGCTATGTCCTGTCTATTGTATGTAGAATGTACATGACGTTACCGTCTGTTCTTCCTTTCTACGTCTATATGAGGCATGAGAGATTGATGCAGGTCAGAGGTTACATTCACGGCTACCAGGAATGCACTGGGATGAGCGGGGAGGCTGGGGGAGTGGTGGTCATGTGATGAGGGTGTGAGTGAGTACCTCAGCACACGGTCTGAAGCCTGGTTGGACTTAGGGCCCCCGTCACATGGGATGTGCTTCTCCTGGACTTTAACCATCTTCTCTGCAGCAGCGATGGGGCACCCCGAGAGACTGCAACAGCATTCACAAAACAGAGTGAGGCCTAATTGGCCAGAGCACACACACACATGCACACGCATGCATGTACGTACGCAAGCAAGCACACACACACACACACACACACACACACACACACACACACACACACACACACACACACACACACACACACTTGCTTGCACGTACCCAGACACACACACACAGACAGACATCACATGCACAGACATGTACCCCCCCACACACACCTATACAGTCTGCCTCACCGATAACAGACACATCCAGTCAATCAACTAAATTTGGCTTTGATTTAAACAGCATTGCAAATGTTTTGCTATACGATGGGGCCCCATGTATGAATTATGTATTTTCTATGGCCTAGTTCTTAATTGCAAAGCCGGAGCTTTGCAGATACATATTATTGGCTGCCTGGGCAAGAGGGGCTGCTGAGCTTCAGAGAGATCATCTTAGCTATATACCTCAGCCCTTTCAGGCATTCTGGGTAGGCACAGTGGGGAGAACGGATTCACCACAATGCCAGCTACTGTATGCCCTCATCTCATTTTATTCTCCTTTCTCCCTCACATTTGCACCTCTTACAGTATATAAGAGTATTTTTACAAACGAACCTGGACTCAGGGTACGTAACATAGTAAATGTAAATCCGGGACACTCCAGCTAGTATGATATGTTAAGTTTTGTATGGTATGTATTAATTAGTGGATGTCCATCATCCATTTTGTATGATATGTTTCAAATTCCAATTGGTACAATATGTTAAGAATTGCAATTTGTACATTATGTTACGAATTTGCTAAACATTTAATATGTTACGAATTCCAATTTGTTGTGGCTAACGTTAGCTAGGTGGCTAACGCTAACATTAGCTAGATGCTAATGTTAGCTGGCTAAAGGTTAGGGGTTAAAGTTAGGTTTAAGGTTAGGGTTAGGTTAGGGTCAAGGTTAGGAGTTAGGTTAACGGGTAAAGATTAGGGTTAGGGAAAGGGTTAGCTAATATGCTAAGTAGTTGCAAACTAGCTAAAAGTTGCTAATTAGCTACAATGCTAAAGTTACCTGTGGTTAGAATTGAACACGCAACCTTTGGGTTGCTAGACGTTGGCGTTATACGCCTACCCATCTGCCCTGACCAACCACCCTACTATAGCTTTTGCCTTAAATAACCTTCTGTCTTATACTGATTTGATTTGTTTTATGTTTACTATGTTATGTCTAGTTTATGAGACCAGGCTGTTCATACACGTACAAATCAGTCGTTCTCACAAACAAACCGTCGCTGCTTTTGTGTGTGAGACGAATGAGGTGCCGGGGGCCTCTCCTAATCATTTCATATCCACGCGTGAAATAAAAAAAATGTTATACGGCCAGCCCAGTAACACACACACACACACACACACACACACTCGCATACAGACACACGCATTTCAAAGTGTCCGAGAAATCTGTGAGGACCATGTGACAACCTGACAGAAGGACTGCTGTCAGTATCATAGTTTCCATGACAACAGCGAGGAGGAGAGAAACGAGACACACAAGCTTTTACATCTCCATTTTTTTTCTCGCCATTTTGTTATGCACTGCTCCCCAATACTGCTAATGACTACACAGTGTGTGTGTGCCAGTCCCACAAGATGTGTTCTATATAACATGGCCTACAGCAACTGCGGGTGGAGAGGGAGGTGTGTGTGTGCATTGTGTATTCATAGTGTATGCGTGGTGTGGGATATTGTCTGCGTACCTACAGAATGTACAGTGCCTTCAGAAAGTATTCACACGCCTTGACTTCTTCCACGTTTTCTTGTGCAACAGACTGAATACAAAACATATCATAAATGTCACTGGCCTACACACGATATCCCATAATGTCAAAGTGGAATTATGTTTCTCTAAATGTTTACAAATGAATAACAAATGAAAAGGTGAAATGTCTTAAGTCTATAAGTATTCAACCCTTTTGTTATGGCGAGCCTAAATACGTTCAGGAGTAAAAATATGCTTAACAAGTCACATAATATGTTGCATGGACTCTGTGTGTAATAATAGTGTTTAACATAATTTGTGAATGACTACTTCATCTCTGTACCCCACACATACAATTATCTGTAAGGTCCCTCAGTTGAGCAGTGAATTTAAAACACAGATTCAACCACAAAGACCAAGGAGGTTTTCCAATACCTTGCAAAGAAGGGCACTTATTGGTAGATGAGTAACAATAAAAAAATAAGCAGACATTGAATATCCCTTTGAGAATGGTGAAGTTATTAATTACATTTTGGATCAATATACCCAGTCACTACAAAGATACAAGTGTCCTTCCTAAGTCAGTTGCCGGAGAGGAAGGAAACCGCTCAGTGATTTCACCATGAGGCCAATGGTCACTTTAAAACAGCTACAGTTAGTTTAATGACTGTGATAGGAGAAAACTGTGGATGGATCAACAACATTGTAGTTACGCCACAATACTAACCTAATTGACAGAGAGAATAGAAGGAAGCCTGTACGAAATAAAAAATGCTTGAAATTCACTTCTCGACTGAGGGAACTTACAGAACATTTTAAGTGTGTGGTACAAAGATGGGGTAGTCATTCAAAAACCACTATTATTGCACACAGAGTGAGGCCATGCAACTTATTATGTGACAATTTTTACTCCTGTACTTATTTAGGCTTTTAATTTCTAATTGATTAGTAAAAAATGCCCCAAAAAATTATTACACTTTGACATTATGGGGTATTGTGTCTAGACCAGTGACACAAAGGCTCAATTCAGGCTGTAACACAACAAAATGTGTAAAAAGTCAAGGGGTGTGAATACTGAAGGCACTGTACCTGCTGACAATAGATTTTTGACCCTGAGACACACCGTACCTAGTGTCAGACTCCTATGGCACCCCCACATATACCAGTTTTGAACCCTTTTTCCTCTTTCTTAGATTCTGGATAGAGATACCAGTTGTATTATTATGTTCTATCAGACTATACATTGATTTCACTATTTTATTTCTTATTTTCTCTCCCAGTGCATGCTCTGCCTGGTTGCCAGACACTCACCTGCGGTGGGAGTTCCTGTTGCTATTGACATGGCCCCGCCCCGAGCAGCCAGGAGTAGGGCACTTTAGAACATTTTCATACATTGCAAGAACTTAGGACAGACAGGGAGAGGTGAGAGACAGCAAGGGGTTAGGAGCACTCAGAGTCAGTGGTTATTGTTAAACTATTATCAGGTAGTGAGCAGAGAAAGTGGCATGCACTGTTAAAATGTCATGTTGATGCTCACGCAGGCAGCAGAAAAAGAAAGGATTCAATCAAGCAGCATTCAGAGGTAGCCGGGCATGTTGTTAGTCATTCGGCAGAATCTTGATAGACCAATCAGGTGGGATTGAAAACGGTATCTAGGCAGACGTTAGCTGTACTAACTAATGTTGCATATTACATTATGTCCTTTACTGAAGCAGAGTTAGAGGTACGTCTGGTCAACGTGAGTAGTCTCACAAAGCGATGTGCATGCCGTTAGGTATCTGATCTATGGAGGAGACATTGCTTTGCACGCAGGCATGAACAGTGATCAAGCAGGGTGAAAGCAAAGAAAGTGAGCGCGGCCCCATGCTGATCGGAAGACGACCTCATGTGTCAACCCAACACAAGAACCATTGAAGGGCAATTGCTGGAAAAGAGTTACCCAGAAACTCAAAAGAAAATGAGATCCAACTGAAAAATGCAGGCGATGGGAGGGCAATGCTCAATCCAATCTCCCCAAGCAGGACGTTAGATGTTTTCAATGGGACTTACTCTCTGGTGGCACCCTGTCCTTGTGGGGGCAGCCTGACAGGCTCCTGTGGTGGGGGTAGAGACCTGTGACGTGGCCTGTCCCATCGCAGCCCGGGGTCGGACACTTACTCTCCTTCTTGTCCCCCCTTGCGGAATCTACCAAGAAGAACAATATTGGGGGTTTGAAAAGTCATCTCACTATCTAGGTGAGCATTGCATCCAGGGTACTACAGTATGTCACCCCTATTAATGGAATGTCCCATTACACTGTTGTTTAATTTACTCCATTTAGAGTGTTGTAAATTCATATAGGTTTTTAACAGTTTTATCCCCCCAAATTGGCCCTAGTAGTTAGAAGGAGGTGGTAAGAAGCAAATACTCTTAGAAAAAAAGGTGCTATCTAGCACCTAAAAGGGTCCTTTGGCTGTCTCCATAGGACAACCCTTTAAAGCACCCTTTTAGGTTCCTGGTATAACCCCTTTGGGTTCCATGTAGAACCCTTTCCACAGAGGGTTCTACATGGAACCCAAACGGGTTCTACCAGGAACCAAAAAGGGTTCTGCCTGGAAGACAGCCGAGGAACCCTTTTGAAACCCTTTTTTCTAAAACTACTCTCACCTGTTTAACATGTAATTGCATGCCCCCCCCCCACACACACACTCTCACATAGGAAAATTGGTGCAATTGTTCAATCCCAACACCCCAGAAATGCAATTTCATATTTCATAAAAAACGTACACTCGCTGTGGCGATAACACAGAATGACTAAGCCTGTGTGAAACTGGCTTATCAGCAGTTCTCCCATATGTATATCTGGAGCTCGCTATCACCCCCATCTCCACCAATCGTCAATGGTGCCCCCAAGGACAAGGCACAAACCCAACCACGTTGAGCACAGACTGTGTGTATGAGCATTGTCCCAAAATGTTTTTATTCTGAAATACTAATCAGTAGTCCCGACCCCATGGCAACATTATAAAAAAGGCCATAGTCCCTTCCTTTGATGATGAAGACTTTGAATTTAAAATGATGCACTGAGGATAGATTTTTATAATGTTATTATGGCTTTTGGAAAAAACAAATAGCATGTCGAAAGATCTGTAGGGTCCTACCAGAGCCTTATGCGCATAGTATAGCCAGCTATATGTTCTCGAGACTGAAATGATGCATACTAATCCTACTCCTTGAAAATTCCCCCCACTAGCTTCCTGTGCTAACGGAAGATAATTACATACCATTACAGTACATATTTGTGATAACCGCCGATGGGTGGTCCTTATTAATAGTCTTTTGATCGTACATGCATGATTTGAATCGTGCCATTCAACGGTCTGTGGCTACTGATGGCAAGATGTGTTGTTGGAGAACATAGAACAATGGGCAGAATTATCTAGAGTAATGACTTCAAATGGCTTTGGATTTCAACCACTTAAATGGCATCTTTGGTTCAACCAGAGCAGACCAGTATCTGCAGTATTTCAACGTCCATTGTGTCCATTTGAATTTCACTCAAAACACAGCATCACAATCCAACAATCATGAACGCCATGTGCCACCGCCACCCCCCTGATGCTAACGTAATGACCCTGTCTGAAACGCTCCCCACTGATCTGCTTTGAAGCTTTCTTATGGGTTAATAAATGCACACACAGAGACGGGACGACTCACTCCCACAGGCGGTGGGGGTGTGTATCGGAGTGGATTTAAAAGAAATAGGCCGTGGATGGAATCCCGCAGATGAGATTTGCTGTCCTAACGGGCCTTGCAGATTGCCATTACTCATGCCTGACAAGCCAAGCCTCTGATGTTAGCATGCCGGCCTATTTAACAACATAAGCTTGCAGTCGACGCTGCTGCTGCCACCGCGATATGCAGCGTTGAGACCAGCCAGGGGAAATGTGTCCATCTACTCCCAGCGAGGAGCTGAACTACTGGGCAGGGGTCAAGCAAACGTCCAATGTTATTAGATTCATGAGCGAAATAAGACGTCAGTTATACTGCTTGATGTTACGTAAGTCTGTTACTGTGGGGCCTGTTGGGGCCTGTTGAGACACTATCAGTAGGCCAGGGCCTGTTAGACTTTGAGTGTTAATTAAATATAGAGGCGGTCCAACTCTGAAATGCAGTTAGCACTGTGTGGATCATCAATACTGTAAACAACAGGGTGAGGATACTAGCTGACATGTCGTGAATGGGTGTGTTGAGATTTTCAGGGAGTGGTTACCTTTAGGGTAGTATGCTCTTTTTGACCCATCGTGGTGCATTCTGGACTTGCGCTCCTCCGCCCCGCTGCTCTGTCTGGGGCTGTGCTCGCCGTGGTGGTGGTGATGATGATTGTCCCTTCGGGCCACCATATGATGTCCCTCCGAGGCCATGCGGTCCCTCATGACCTTGGCTCGCTCTGACTCCATGGCGATGGCCTTCTCTAGCAGGGACAGGTTGCCTTTGGTCATGTCGAAGGCCTCGTCCGAGCGGTCCGAGGCCACCGACGTGGTGTCCTCGTCCCCGTCCTGGTGGCAGCTGGCCGAGTAGCCCCCCCTGGAGGCCGGGCTCAGCTGCTCCTCCAGCTTCATCAGGTTGACCATGTCCGAGTAGCTGCGCTCCAGGGACCCACGCTCGTCTGGCTGCTGGCCCTCCTGGCAGCTCTCGTACCTGGGCAGGTGGTGGGCCTGAGCCGGAGTCTGGTGCTGAGTCTGGTGGTGGTGGTGGCCGGTTTGATGCTGCAGGTGGTGGTGGGACTGGTTAGGGTGGTGGTTCTGATGGGCCTGGTGGTGTTGCAGGCCGGGGTGTCCAAGGCGGTCGGAAGGCGACGTCTCGCTCAGCTTGCGGGCCAGGTCGAAGCACTGGTTCCTCAGACACTCCAGACTGCTGAGACACACCTCCTCCTCGCTCTCCTCAGCCTGACCCCTGACGCCATGGTGGTGGGGTCGCCCATTAGGATGCCTGCCATCCTCCACCCCGGTGCCTTCCGGGTAGCCGTCGTCGGGGAGCACAGCGCCGTGGCCCTGCGCCAACAGCTTGAGCGAATCCACCGTCTCCCTGACCACGTCGCTGTCCAGATCCACGCTCAGCTTGCCCTTCCCGCCCCCGCCGCGCTCGTTACCCTCTTCATCGTCCTCATCGTCGTCATCGTCGTCCTCGCCGGCGCTGTTGGAGGAGTTGCTGTTCATCTCTGACTCGGTCATGGCCTGGTAGGCAGCGTCCTCTGCGATCTTCCCCAGGTTGAGAAGGGACTTGGCCACCAGCTCATCGTAGTTTTCATACTCTTCACCGTTAGGGCCGACGTTAGGGCCGGGGCCGCTGTTGTTGATGTTATCCTTCTGTCCCGTAGGGTGATGCTTTGATTGTCCGCCATTTTTGTAGCGGTTCTCTGTGGTCAGGAAAGGAAGGATAGACCTTTCAGCCCTTACTATATTCGGATAGATGAAGAACTAGCCCATCATAGTTGAATTCTTTGGGATATTAATATAATAGTCAACATTTTTCAGAAACATTCCCATTACTTTGATCTGCCAGTTATGTGATTTTTACTGACGACCAAGCCCTTAAATAGCCTCAATGTATTACTGTATATTGGTTTGGATATCAATGATCACATTGAATTGATTATGTTAGAGAGCTTTAAGGGACAATCTGCAGTTGCTACGTCCGTTTTTGGATGTATGTCTTAATATAGCTTAGAAATGCCTCATGAGCACAGTTCAATTACCGTACACCATCAGAACCCAAAATATAAGCTTGTTGTACACCAATGATTGTAAACAAAGTAAATGTAAACAAACACTGTGTAGTCTTAAAACATGGTTAAAACTATAATTTTGATATCATGGACGTTCAGTCGATGCATCTTTAGCTCTGCATTTGAGAGTGGTTACATTTCACCAGCCCCATCCCTCAGCTTTTTACTGAAACAGTGTCAGGGAGGAACCTTTGTTATTGTTTCAACTGCTGATTGCCCCTTTAATACTTTGATGTTGTAGACAGGGTTCTAAATAAAAAATAAAAATAACAAACATGACTGAACAAGGTGTAAAACAAATGGTTAACGACCCGCGAATAGTTTTTGAACGCTCACAACATGGTTTATGAGTATAACATACGGGCCCCAATCCTTGAAAGAAAGAAAAAACATTGCGCCGGTTGTATGGGCCAGATCTTTTTAACTGTTTGGACTAGAAACAAGCAGTTTTCTCTGTAGAAATTGTGCAGGCATGATGCTGCGCCCGGGAAACAACAGTACAGGGAAGCCTTATTATAAAAAAAAAAAAATAGAGAGAGAGAAATTTGGGAGGGACTGGTGCTCCCAAACTAAAACTGCAGGTTAAATAGCAAAATATTTTTTATACTAAATTGGTCGCACTTTAGAGCCCTGGTTGTAAATCATATATTTGGCCAGTCATTGCCTGTATAAAATCCCTCAAATAAATCCAAAGTATATAGTATGACTAATGAACCAAATGCTTTCTAATTCTTTCTCTCTTCACAAAACATATAATCCAGAGCTTCTGAGAACCATGTAACACCCTCACCTAATACGTTTCAGTGTTGATTTTAGGGACAGCGGCAAATGAGACAGCGTGAGGGAATGAGAGAGCCGTATGAGGTGTTCTGATTCGGGAGCCCAAAATATCCTCGGGAGAAGCCATTTCCATGGGGAGACTGAGCACATGTGACACGTCCGCTGAGACGGGGGTGTGTGGGAGGGGAGAGGGGAAGGGGAGTTAAATAACTCAGAGAGCTCCTCTCTCCATTACTCTTGAAGGCACTGTCAGAAACGATTGAGGACACGCAGAGAGAGAGCGAGAGCGAGGGAGAGAGAGAGCAGGGGAGAGGGCTGATGGAGGGAGAGCAGGCGCATCTGGTACACTGAAGATAGAGGACCTCTTACTACACCCCCCTCTCCTCCTGAGGACCCTATTGGCCACATGTTCCCAGATTGACCATCATGCCTCTCTCCCTCCACCCTGACAGTCCCATTTCAACAACTCAATTCTCTCTGGGATATTATGCCTCCATCTCTCCATGATTGGGCATGGCTCTCACTGGCCACATCAAAGGTGCATCGCTTTGAAAGAAGTATATCCTAGACTCAGGGATGTAATTTCTAGTGGCAGCTTATTAGTGTAGCAAATAACTCCCAGCTCCACCCAACAATTACCCTCTCTTATTTCCCCAGAAAACAGAACACTGGAAATATGGACTCACCTGGCTCATGGTGACTCTGGACCTCTTCTTCCTCCTCCTCCTCATCTTCCTCCTCATGTTCATCTTCGTCACCCTCATCCTCCTGTTCCTCTTGCTCTTCTCCTTCCTCTTGCTCTTCATCATCCCCATCATCTGCTTCCTCATCTTCCTCTATCCCTTCCTCCACCTGTTCCACCTCCACTGGCCCTACTACCTCCATCTCCACCTCCTCCTCCTCCTCCTCCTCATCTGCCTCTTCTCCTTCCTCCTCTTCCTCACCTAGCTCCCCGTTATCCTCAGAAAATCCTTCCTCCTCTATCTCTTCTCCCTCTTCCCCCTCCTCCCCTTCCTCCTCTTCTCCTTCCTCCTGAATCTCCCCGTCTACTTCCCCCTGCTCTTTCTCCTCTCCCTCGTCCATGGGTTCAGGCTCATAGCAGGGGAAGATGGCAGCAGGGTTCACCTCTGGGTTGGTAGGGGTTAAGTAGAGCCTCCTCTTGGGGGAAGGCTCCAGGGGCTGTTTCTCCTGGGTCTTCCTCTTCTTGGCCAGGGGGCAGCCATAGACACTATACACAAGACATGAGAGGAATAGAGATTTGTTCAATGGTCTTAGTAAGGTAAGTGTTCTATATCTAGCAATATCTAGAGATACCGTGACGCAGTATATTGGCAATCTGGCACAAGGTAAATGACATGATTTCTATTTCATATTACAGTGCAATAGCATAGTGATGACGTCAATCATTGCATAATATCAATTAAACAAGAACGGAAATACATATTTCCAAACCAATTTTACATATCGTAAATTTCGGAAGATGCATGCTCTACTTCAATTAAATTCCCAAAAGCCACTGCATTGCGGAAAGCCAGAAGTCTTAGTTTCGAAGACTCAGCCTCCAAACCAAAAGCTTATTCAACCAGCCCTCAATTACACAAATCCCATAATAATCATTAGCTGTTGAGAAATTCCACTTTAATTGCTCCAAAACAGCGATTGCAATTATGCACGGTTTTAATGTGGGTTTTGGGGAATCAATTACTCTATTTCCTTATGAAAGGGCTTATTTGTAGTGAGGAAGGGAGTGTAGAAGGTTGGTGTTCTTTATCAATGAGACTAGAATAGACGGTGATGATATGCCACAGTTCTTTGTGTGACTGTAGACTAGAAGTAGTAGCCTGGAATCCACACTCGATATCATATGTTTCATTATTGTTGAAGTGAAACAATAGTAAAACATAGCGATGCTCAGTGTGGATTCCAGGCTATTGCACTTGGTCAGACATAGTGATATTTCAAATGTATTGTCATTGTCTCTATATAGAGAATTTCCAGTCAAACAATCAGACATTGTCCAATGTTGTATCAAAACATAAAAACTTGACTATGAGCGCCGGTTATACTGTGTAGAGGCCCATCCGTCCTGTATATTTTCCTCACAGTCGTGCATGCAGCTCACATGCTTGGTTAGGAGTCATCGGGCTGTGAAATGGCCCACATTTCTACTCTCTTTACCGCCGTTTATCCCCCTCCCACTCAGCCAACGGATCCGGCCTAGTCTGCCCTAATGTGTGCAAATCGTCAGTCTCGGTCAGACTGAAGGACCACCGGCAATCGGCACAACAACAACGCATTCCCAGTTAATGGGCCTCTCCGTCTCTGCTCCATTTTGAATTATACACAACAATTAGGGTACACACATATAACCTCCCCACACACAACGTATGACACGTGCAACTGGTAGATCCATGTCTTATTGTCGATTCAGCTATACAGACTAGGGAATAAGAACAAAAAGAAGGTGCCAAAGATGTGCAGGGAGAGCACAGGCTGTGGTCAGAGAGGGATCCATTGTCATTTTGCATTCATCTGACATTTATTTTGCCCTGGTGACTTCTCCTCGTATGATCCCCCTCTTCCTTTTATCCTATAATATCTTGTGGACAGACCACGTAAACATAAATGGTACTTTAGATCTGTCATGATACAACGGGATGCGTGAGATTACCAACAGCATTAGTTCTGGTGCTTTGGACAAATCACTATTTTGTAGGTGTTAGCATCTTTCGAAATTTGGGGAAAGGGGAGGGGACATTAGGCCCATAGACTTGTCTGTAACTTACAAAGAGAGAGGGTGGAGCTCTTTGTTCTGGTTCCCATCCTCGTTCCATGTATGGACCCAGAACTTAATCGAGCATCTGACCAATTACGCAAGACTTTAGTTCTGGGTTAACCAATATTACTTATCTTATAGCTGTTAGGCAAACAGCTTGTGGGTGCAGACTGTCGTCTGTCTCAGTGTGTGTGTGTGTGCACGGGTGCCTGTATGTGTGTGTGTGTGATTTTGCTTGCAAGTGTACTTGTGCATGCATGTGTGTGCGTGTGTGTGCATGCTCGGCTCAGTATGACCTTGGACACCTCAACGTCTCCCACAGGCAGGCCACACCAATTAAAATTCCACAGGTAATTAAGCCACATTTGAATAAGGGAACACATGTTGGAGAGGGATTTTGATGTAATTATGTGGAGGGAGGGAGGGAGGGAGGGAGGGAGGGAGGGAGGGAGGAGGAGGAAGTGTAAGAGATGTCTATACGGCTTTCAGTGCTGGGGAGATAATAATGACTTCCCTGTGAGAAATCTCCTGTAGAACAAATCCTCTGGTTTAGTCCTCTAATGCCTGAAGACAATCATCAAGTTAGAGCCTTTTAGAACCTTAACCTTTTCTGGAGCTACTGTCATTAGTAGCCTCTACCGAGCCACATCGAATCTAGCTCCGTCAAAGTAGGAAATACAGAAATCTCATTTTAGCTAACAATTTTAAAAATGTCTATGGGATTGGTGCTGTATAAGTCTATAGTCTCAACTGAATCTCTGAATTGTTGCAACATTACCTGTCTCCTTTAATTGGTTGGGCTACCAAAGGCATGTTCCGGCGGTTTCCATCCCATCATAAACACTGTTCACTAGCTGCACATTGCCATAGCGGCTCATGGCACCACAGGGGTGTGTGGGTGAGAGCGGCGTGCGGCGCTCGTTGTATATGAGTTGCCATAGGAGCGCCCTGCTCTCTGTGCCCTATACTGCAGCAGCATCCACAGGCATGTGTGGCACAGCGCTGTCACCATGGTGATCTCCCCCTCAGGAGTGGAATTTGCCATCCGAGCAGACTGACAGCGCGGGAGAGAGAGAGACGGAGAGAGTGAGGGAGAGGGAGAGAAAGCAGTGATTCTGAGTCTGACAGACATCCCCCTCTCTCCTCTTCTTCCCCTCCCTCTCTCCCTTTCTCCCTCCCCAAAAGCATAACAAAAGCCGAGCTGGTATTCTGCATTCTGGAGGGCTCTGGATGTCACACTGCAGAGCAGGCACCCTCAGTTCCTCCCTACTGCATAGGCAATACACAATATATGCCTATAGAACGCTGTGATGGAGATTCTCTGGCTATCTAACACGTACAGACAACAACCAACAGGCTGCAGTGATTGACTACAATTCCTGAAGACAAATAATGAATGTTATGGAATTTCTGCAGTAATGCTTGATTGGTCTGAGTATTTCATTTGAATATGTGTTTTATATTAGCTGTGTATTTACTATTTTGAATATATGGACAGATAAGAAGCAGATGAATGCCTTGAATACATGTCCAGTCAGCCTTGACGACATTTTCCATGCTGCAATGGTGCGGCTAGGAATAATGAATCCAGGAAGTACTAGTGAAATCTTGAGTCAGGACAGAGAGGAGGAGATGAAGCAAGAGGGTTTACTCCACCCAAAATCTGTCCCAAAAAATAAGTGAGGAATTTTTGTATGGAGGTCAATGATAGTGTCAAATTTGGTGACCAAAAATGTCATCGTTAATTTGCTATATGAGGCTGATTTGATCGCATAGAAGTTTTGTAATGGTTAGATTGTTCAGCACTGATATAAGTGGATGCACTGGCATTTTGGCAACTTTGAATAAAATGACTTTATATCGGAGTTGTGCCTGTTGTTCACACGTGTACCTGCTCTCTCATTGGTTAGAAGGGCCTCAGCCATCAGTTGAACAGTGTTTCCTCCGACACATTGGTGCAGCTGGCTTCCGGGTTAAGAGGGCAGGTGTTAAGAAGCGCGGTTTGGCGGGTCATGTTTCGTAGGACGCTTCCCGAGCCCGTTGGGGAGTTGCAGCGATGAGACAAGAATGAAATTGGGGAGAAAAATTTGATAAAAAATAATAATAAATAAGAAGCCAGCTGTACCAATGTGTCGGACGAAACACTGGTCAACTGATGACCGAGGCCATTCTAACCAATGAGAGAGCAGGTACACGTGTGAACAACAGTCCCACCTGATCTCGCCTCCTCCCGCCTACGTTCGATCTTTGACGACATGTATTTCCATTGTTAGAGCGGTCACTCAAATATCTTGTCAATGTAATAGAAAACTTCGGTCAGAATGAGTGCTCCTCAGCTCAGGTCCTCTGATATGTCTGAACAAGAACATCCATCAGACCAATGTCATCAGCCAACCTACAACACCCATCACTGACGCAAAAAAGTCCTCATACACACACACACATATAATCACAGACACATACAGGCGACCAGTATAAATGTTATCTTTGTCATCGTAGCAGCAGAGAAGATTGAGGAGGATGGAAGATAACCTCATGTCATAGTGGTGTGTGATGAGGCAGTAATAGTGCTTCACAGAAAACCCCCACAGAAGTCCATAAATCATGAAAAGACATCTGGATGAGATTCACAGTTAAAAACAGTTATGGATAAATCCGTAAACAGAAATAGACTACAAACAAACCCCTCATACCCTTAGATGAACATACTTTATAGCAAAAATCATTGCTAAATGTGCACAATTGAAAGACTTGCCTCCCAATCCCCAATGTTGAACGGTGTATACCATGTGTATCCTCTACATACGACTAATACAACCTGAAACTTGAGAGTTGAGGACAAAATGACATGAGTCTCCCACACAGTTCAAGGCCCATCTGTTGGTTCGCTTAACAAGAATACGATTCTTCAAGGCCCATCTGGTGGTTTGCTAAACAAGAATATGATTCTTCATCTACTTACTATAGAATGTTTTAGTATACTGAAGAATACTACAGTAAATACTACAGTATACTACAGTCCACAAAAACAATACAGTAAATACTGCAGCATTCCCCTCCCTATCGTAATACTACAGCATTCCCCTCCCCATATCCCAATATGTGCAACCCATAAGTAAGAAACCTAGATGCCAAGTAGAGACCATATATCGTTATTTTCTATAATAAATGAAAAGATGTTATCATCACTAAGAATGAAACACGATTGGTTTCAGGATCGGACGCACGTTCCCATGGTATTAAAATAATATAACAACAAAAATGTAATTACACACACATTTTTGCGGAGGAAAACAACCCGACGTACACCCGGCCACGATCTGCAAGTGAGAAAAGACAACAGCTTGGATGGAATAAAAGCCTGCTGGTAGTAGCTCTCACAAAAGGCAACGCAAATGCTAGGTGTGTGGAGTGACTCTGTCTCAATGCCTAGGCAGGCTGTCCTCACTTTCCACATTGAGAGGCCATTCTGCAGCACTATGCCCCCCCCCCCCCTGCCTGCCTGCTACCAGCTCTTGGCTCCCTTCCCAGCGTTTTAGTGAGTGCTACCTGTCAGGACCTGAATTATACCACTCGCAGGCTCAGTCCATATGAGTCATACATCAACCGGGGGGAGGGAGGGAGGTGGAGAGAGAGAGAGAAAAAGGGAGAGAGAGAGATATTTATCCAGGCGAGTCAATTGAGAACAAACTCTTATTTACAATGATAACCTGGCAAAAACATTTTTTAAACAGATAGAGAGGGAGAGAGTGGGAGAGAAATAGAGACAGACAGACAGACATAGAGAGAGTGGGAGAGAAATAGAGACAGAGAGACAGACATATAGAGAGTGGGAGAGAAATAGAGACAGAGAGACAGACATAGAGAGAGTGGGAGAGAAATAGAGACAGAGAGACAGACATAGAGAGAGTGGGAGAGAAATAGAGACAGAGAGACAGACATAGAGAGAGTGGGAGAGAAATAGAGACAGACAGACAGACATATAGAGAGTGGGAGAGAAATAGAGACAGAGAGACAGACATAGAGAGAGTGGGAGAGAAATAGAGACAGAGAGACAGACATAGAGAGAGTGGGAGAGAAATAGAGACAGACAGACAGACATATAGAGAGTGGGAGAGAAATAGAGACAGAGAGACAGACATAGAGAGAGTGGGAGAGAAATAGAGACAGAGAGACAGACATAGAGAGAGTGGGAGTGAGGTGGGCTGTGAGTGAGAGAGAGCGAAAGAGCGAGCGAGAGAGAGAGAGAGTCAGTGTGAGAGAGAGGGCGAGGGATGGAGGGAGTGAGAGATTGCACTCAACCTCATCTGCATAAAGCCTAGGCAATTACTGTGCACCAGCTCTAGACATGGCAGTCACACCCGCACAAAAGCTGCTCACCATAGACCCCATCAGCTCACTACCAACCAGTGGATTTACGAAGAAAGTGTTTCACGTTTAGACCAAATATTAAGACTTTATGTTCTCCGAATTTATGGCCGATGGAATAGAATAGACACGCCAAATGGGAAATATTTAACAGAGAGAATATTGTATGTACCGATGTCTACATATAACACAAAAACTAGCTTACATTTACACCTTGATTAGATGTGTAGCCTGTGATTATTTCTAGATTCACGTACGCACAGATTTGTTTGTTACATTTTTACATTTTAGTCATTTAGCAGAAACTCTTATTCAGTGTGATTTACAGTAGTATACATTTTCATGCCTTTTTCTTTATAATGAATATAAATGTAACACGTCAACTACTGTAGAACGTCCACTGCACATCTGATATTATCAGTGGAAATGTAGGCGTTTCAGTCGCCCTATTTCTCCATTTCTCGCTCACTGTCTTTGTTGCCTCTCTCTCTCTCTCTCTCTCTCTCTCTCTCTCTCTCTCTCTCTCTCTCACCTGTCCTATTGTGTGCTGTGATGCAGCAAGGCTGTAGGGAGGAGAGCCAACCAGAGCTAAGGTGAAGGATTAATCCTTAATATTTAACAGGCACACGCCATCTCTTCCCTTCATGTCCCTTTGGTTGGTTCCACACCTATTTTCTCTGCTTCCCCATTTTGGGAATCGAATCAGAACACATGTGACTAGTCAGTGCAGTGACTTACTGCAGTGAACCAGAAATGACACTCAGTCCTGTGATGCAGAACTGGATCCAAACCCTCTGAGACCAGGGCCCTTACCCTGCATACCAATGGCTTGTCTGACATCTGAGCCACACACTGTCACATAGGAGAAAGTACTGTAGAATGTTAACTGCACACATCCAATATGATCAGTGGAAATGTAGGCATGTGTGATGCCTTAGCCAGCCTACTTCTCTATTTCTCTCTCTCTCTCTCTCTCTCTCTCTCTCTCTCTCTCTCTCTCTCTCTCTCTCTCTCTCTCTCTCTCTCTCTCTCTCTCTCTCTCTCTCTCTCTCTCCTTCCTTATTCCACCCTCCTCTCTATCTCTCTCCTTCCCTCCCTCCATTCATCCGTCCTCCAACCCCTCTCTCTCTCTTTCTGTCTCATGTATTACTTCACAGAGTAGGGCTGTAGCAGACAAACAGTAGACCCTGTTTGAGGTTGCTCTAATGGCGCCAGACTCTTAAATAGCTAGCATCGTCTTCCCAGTGTGTGAACGTGAGTGAGTGCAAGCATGCATGCGCATGTGTGTGTGGTGTGGGCGACAGTGATTGTCATTACTACACCCAGACACAGCCGTCTCCCTCCACGGCTTAACTTCTTCCTCCACAGCTTTCACACTATAGGCTGCCGGGTTTGAAATGAATCACATTACAGTGCCTTCGGAAAGTCTTCAGACCCCTTGACTTTTTCCACATTTTGTTACGTTACAGCCTTATTTTTAAATAGCAATCTACACACAAATACCCCATAATGAAAAAGCGAAAACAGGTTTTTATAAATGTTTGCAAATGTATTCAAAATAAAAAACAGAAATACATTATTTACATAAGTATTCAGACCCTTTGCTATGAGACTCTAAATTGAGCTCAGGTGCATCCTGTTTCCATTGATCATCCTTGAGATGTTTCCACAACTTTATTGGAGTCCACCTGTGGTAAATTCAACTGATTGGACAAGATTGCTCCTCAGTAAAAGGCACATGACAGCCCACTTGGAGTTTGCCAAAAGGCACCTAAAGGACTCTCAGACCATGTGAAACAAGATTCTCTGGTCTGATGAAACCAATATTGAACTCTTTGGCCTGAATACATAGCATCACGTCTGGAGGAAACCTGGCACCATCCCTACGATGAAGCATGGTGGTGGCAGCATCATGCTGTGGGGATGTTTTTCAGCGGCAGGGACTGGGAGACTAGTCAGGATTGAGGCAAAGATGAAAGGAGCAAAGTACAGAGAGATCCTTGATGAAAACCTGCTCCAGAGCGCTCAGGACCTCAGACTGGGGCAAAGGTTAAACCTTCCAACAGGACAACGACCCTAAGCACACAGCCAAGACAACGCAGGAGTGGCTTCGTGACAAGTCTCTGAATGTCCTTGAGTGGCCCAGCCAGAGCCCAGACTTGAACCCAATGGAACATCTCTGGAGAGACCTGAAAATAATTGTGCAGCAGCACTCCCCATCCAACCTTTTTTGTTTTTACCTTTATTTTACTAGGCAAGTCAGTTAAGAACAAATTCTTATTTTCAATGACGGCCTAGGAACAGTAGGTTAACTGCCTTGTTCAGGGGCAGAATGACATATTTTTACCTTGTCAGCTCAGGGATTTGATCTTGCAACCTTCGGTTACTAGTTCAACACTCTAACCACTTGGCTACCTGCTGCCCCAACCTGACAGAGCTTGAGAGGATCTGCAGAGAAGAATGGGAGAAACTTCCAAAATACAGGCGTGCCTGTATTTGTAAATGTAATATGTTGATTCGTCATTATGGGGTGTTGTGTGTAGATTGATGAGGGGGAAACTGATTTTTAATCAATTTTAGAATAAGGCTGTAACGTAACAAAATGTGGGAAAAGTCAAGGGGTCGGAATACTTCCAGGCGCGGTATGTCACTACATCTGGGGGACTTTGGTTACCTTCCTAACAGACATGGGGGGGAAAGGGGGAGAGGAGAGATGGAAGATGACAGCAGAGCTCAGGCTAGTAGCACAGTGTAGCAAAGACCAAATGTCTGTGCATCTCTTATCTCAGTTTAAACTGGAAGATACAGCATAACCACATTAGTCAGGTTTTCTATCAGGGTAAAGTCACGTCACAGTTGTAGGCTACTGTAAACCTATCATCAGCGCTAGAACTCCAACCAACCAATCAACTGTTATTATTTTAAACAGGGCCACCCCAGGATCGAACACCCTCCTCCCTGAGCCTTAACAACACACACGCCCGTACGCACACATACCACCCCTGAGCCTTCCTCCCAGCATGCCCCTCTATTTGTGGGTAATTCATCACCCTGGGTCTTTGGGAGAGGGAGAGGTCTGATGCAGGTGTCATTTGTCTGTGGCACCAAATGCAATTCCAGCCCGTTGGTTCAGGGGAATGCCTTGATGAGGTGACACCGAAGACACCGGCATCAATCTCTCTAGCCTACGTCCGGGGAGTAAACAGCATCAAGTCGAGAGGCTTTTGTTTAAACATGCCCTGAGTGGAGGAGGACTCTAGGAAGATCTGGTGACAGGTCAGCTGTCAAGGCAGTTAGATTTGCTATCACCACCTCTCTTGAGTGATTTCTTGAGTGGTCCTCTGTAGCTCGGCTGGTATATTGGGTTCGATATTGGATATTGGGTTCGATTCCCGGGGAATGTTTGTACGCATGACTGCAAGTCGCTTTTGATAAAAGCGGCTGCTAAATAGCAGATATTATATTATTTAACATAAATTTGTCATTTGATCATTGACATAAAATGTGAAAGAATTCGGGTGAACTTGAAGAGATAACAGACCATAAACTGGTAAACAAAGCCTTGATCACATCCAAGATTACAACAAAAAGGTTAGGTCCACAGCTCTTGAAGTACAAAACAACCTTGTTTTTCGATCTATCTAACTATGAAAGATAGCTCTAGTCTCTCTCCATACATTGCATTGTCTGAATGAACACGTACATTTCCTGTACATCTCTGGCTGGCCGGGCTGGCTGAGGCTGAATCGCCACAGCAAATCAAAGAAAGAATAGATGTTGCGCAACCATAATCAACCCTCATCAATCCAACACAGACCTCAGATATACTGACATATTTGCAATCAACTTTTCACAGCCAGTGATTGCAATTGCAGGTTTGTTTTGGTGCAGGAACAATGACCTGGAACTGAAGAGCTTGATTGGTCCATGATAGCTCAATGAGGGCTGAGTGAGGGAGTGGGGAGGAAAAGTGGGGCTGATTTGGGGAGTGAAGGAGGATCTTTTACCTTCGGTGTCTGGCGTATTTGCCACTGACATGTCCACTTCCATCACATCCTGGAGTAGGGCAGCTATAGACACAGAAGGAAGAGACATGGGAGTCAACACACTGCGTGGCATGACAGAAATGTACAATCCCCCCACCGCCCACGGACACAACACCCACTCCCTCACACACAGATAGGACTCCACACATGTGTGCATGACATAACACACAATCCAGAGTAATGCACTGGACCAGAGCAGCTCTGTATTATTCATGTAGTGAGAACACACAGCCAGCAGCCTTCAGGCCAGGCGGTGACTCACTTCACTGCATATTTCATAGCAGCCCGTCCGCCTTGGGCTTCTTTTAGACAGCTGTGGCTGCCAAAGGTAAAGTGCCCCTCTGAAGGAACATTGGGTTGAACGTCCTTTGGAACACCTATAGGAACTAGAAGTTTCCATTGGCCCGTTCAGCCGCGGCCCACTCTCACTACCATCCCATCAGCTAGATTACAGCCATCTGTGGTGCACATTGTCCATATTAGGAGTTTGCCTGACAACTGACGACTTCCGAATTATGGACGCTGGAGTGGCGGATGCCCGTCACGCGTCAACCACAGTGGAAAGAGCGTGATAGAACGTGTGCTAGGTAGAACAGAACAGCAGCTTTCTCTCCCCAAGGTGAGCAGACTCATAAATGAGCCTGTGAACGGCAGGAGTGTTCATCGACCGCTAATATTGGCATTACTGACGTCTGCAGCCCTGGCCCTGAACATGGGATCGATCGACTGATGAAAAACCTATTTGTCCTTAGAGGGAAAGGTGTGTATGTGCGTTCATGCATTTGTCTGCGGATGTATGTGCATGCTTGTGAGTGCATATGCTTGTGTGTGTGTGTGTGTGTGTTCTCTCCCTTCAGCCAGGGAACTGGCGGAAAGAGATTAGGGATTAGGGGTCTACACTGAGAAATGCCATCAAGAGGGGAGAAGGCTATTTAGCGATATATAGACTGTTCAGGCCACTGGCCAGACAGAAAACACTATTACAATTACAGAGTGTATTATAATGCTTGTTCTACAGCGGCAATGAACAATTCTAGATAAATAATCAATCATTTAGAATCTGTTCAATGACGGCATAAAAGTCATTATTACAGTGAGGGGGAAAAAAGTATTTGATCCCCTGCTGATTTTGTACGTTTGCCCGCTGACAAAGAAATGATCAGTCTATAATTTTAATGGTAGGTTTATTTGAACAGTGAGAGACAGAATAACAACAACAAAAATCCAGAAAAATGCATGTGAAAAATGTTATAAATTGATTTGCATTTTAATTAGGGAAATAAGTATTTGACCCCTCTGCAAAACATGACTTAGTACTTGGTGGCAAAACCCTTGTTGGCAATCACAGAGGTCAGACGTTTCTTGTAGTTGGCCACCAAGTTAGCACAGATCTCAGGAGGAATTTTGTCCCACTCCTCTTTGCAGATCTTCTCCAAGTCATTAAGGTTTCGAGGCTGACGTTTGGCAACTCGAACCTTCAGCTCCCTCTACAGATTTTCTATGGGATTAAGGTCTGGAGACTGGCTAGGCCACTCCAGGACCTTAATGTGCTTCTTCTTGAGCCACTCCTTTGTTGCCTTGGCCATGTGTTTTGGGTCATTGTAATGCTGGAATACCCATCCACGACCCATTTTCAATGCCCTGGCTGAGGGAAGAAGGTTCTCACCTAAGATTTGACGGTACATGGCCCCGTCCATCGTCCCTTTGATGCGGTGAAGTTGTCCTGTCCCCTTAGCAGAAAAACACCCCCAAAGCATAATGTTTCCACCTCCATGTTTGACGGTGGGGATGGTGTGCTTGGGGTCATAGGCAGCATTCCTCCTCCTCCAAACACGGCGAGTTGAGTTGATGCCAAAGAGCTCCATTTTGATCTCATCTGACCACAACACTTTCACCCAGTTGTCCTCTGAATCCTTCAGATGTTCATTGGCAAACTTCAGACGGGCATGTATATGTGCTTTCTTGAGCAGGGGGACCTTGCGGGCGCTGCAGGATTTCAGTCCTTCACGGCGTAGTGTGTTACCAATTGTTTTCTTGGTGACTATGGTCCCAGCTGCCTTGAGATCATTGACAAGATCCTCCCGTGTAGTTCTGGGCTGATTCCTCACCGTTCTCATGATCATTGCAACTCCACGAGGTGAGATCTTGCATGGAGCCCCAGGCCGAGGGAGATTGACAGTTCTTTTGTGTTTCTTCCATTTGCGAATAATCGCACCAACTGTTGTCACCTTCTCACCAAGCTGCTTGGCGATGGTCTTGTGTAGGTCTACAATCTTGTCCCTGACATCCTTGGAGAGCTCTTTGGTCTTGGCCATGGTGGAGAGTTTGGAATCTGACTGATTGATTGCTTCTGTGGACAGGTGTCTTTTATACAAGCTGAGATTAGGAGCACTCCTTTTAAGAGTGCTCCTAATCTCAGCTCGTTACCTGTATAAAAGACACCTGGGAACCAGAAATCCTTCTGATTGAGAGGGGGTCAAATACTTATTTCCCTCATTAAAATGCAAATCAATTTATAACATTTTTCACATGCGTTTTTCTGGATTATTTTGTTGTTATTCTGTCCCTCACTGTTCAAATAAACCTACCATTAAAATTATAGACTGATCATTTCTGATCATCAAATACTTTTTTCCCTCGGTGTAACTAAACACTTGATCCTTGTCCAAATTCTACAGCTGAGGAAATGATTAGAGCAAGACTGTAAAGACACCGTCAGCAGTGGCTTTTTATTATACAACATTGGACCTCAAGTCAACGCGGTTATGATGTGAATATGCTGTCCATATTAGGATATATAGCCGTTGACCACTCAGAGTGTCAGTAAAGCCTGGTCCCAGATGGGTTTGTGCTCTTGCCAACTCCATCGCTGTCATTGTCAAGCCAAACACACGGCATGACAATTCAATAAGGAATTGGCAAGAGGGCAGAAACAGACTGGCACTCAGGCTAAGTCAAGCCCACAGGAATGAAAGATGCACCAACCTGAATAACTCCTGTGCTGCCGTCTCCACCGGAACTAGAGAGAGAGATTGACTAATCAGATACAGTTAACCTATATACAACATACATAACAATAGCAGTAAATAATGGCAAATTAGGACAAACGAAAACTACAGGATCCATCATGCATTTCTCCTAATTGGAATATGGCATTGAGCCCTTTCAGTACAGTCGACAGCACATCGGATTCGTTTTACACAGAGTATATACAGTCACTTTTACTTTGACCTGATGTTCCCAAATATGAGCCCAGGTGGCTGACAGAGAGGAGGGGGCAGAGTGGAGGGGACAATGGCTAACGCTCCAGTCCGTTAAGAGTGACAGACACACTGTACTGTTACTGTAGCGTACCTCGGACCCCTTTGGAACGCGTCCGATGGCGCTTCTCAACCGCGTCCACCTCCATCTGGTTTAGAGAAAGGGTTGGGAAGCGGCCATTAGTTTTGATTCTGTTTCTCTCATGATAAGGTATGGGCTATATATAGCAACACATACACCATAATACAGATGGTACTTCTAGGTATAGAAATTCTAGGAGCAGAACTTCTTTTGAGTTATTTCATAGAGCTGCATGGAGTTTCTCTGCGCAGTTGAGAACAACACACAAAATCAATCTTCGAAGTATTTCCCAACGACAAGGAGCAAACGCAACCGAGGCAAAGCATCTACAGTACATCCACTGTGTTACCTGGTATCAGCTGGGTTGGGTGTGGCAACACCTCGGTTCAAAAGCACGCCTCCGCCTCCTCAGTAGTCGGGCTTTCTCAACAGCGACACTTCAAAACTCCCCCTCCAAAGTCATGATCTGCAAAGACAATAAAAGCACAAGAATATTACACACTCACGGTGGAAAATGATTGCGCTTGCGGTAGTAAGCATAAAGATGGTCAAGGTTAGCGGTTGGCATCGTTCTGTTGTCTTGGTTGGTTGTAAATCACTCGTGGAGATTTGGTGACGAAGCAGGATTCTACAAGTTATTGTATGCTTATGCCAAGACCATGATGATAGGAGAGGTAGTGAAGCAGTGAAGTAGCCACTGTTACTGTACCAAAGTAACCTGGTTGATTCCAATCTGTCAACAAGACTTATGAACGGCAGCCTCCTCATTTTAACCTCTTTGGTTCCATTCCATTGTTTTGACTAAGTCCCCTGATGCACAGCAGGAGGAAAACATGTTCCAAGACAAAGATAAACAACGTATTGCATCCCACCAAGCAACCAGAGCCTTATTATAGTATCTAGCGCTTTGTCTCTGTTTCTTTCTTTCTGTTTGTTACCTAGCTGAGAAAGTCTGAATGTCCACAAATATATCCTTGGTGTTACTTTTTCTCATCAAAACGATTCTGTTTTCGCCACAGTGTGGACTTGCCTGTAAGCTTGATTCTGAATGGCTGAATGGAGAAAGGCAGCAGAAAATGGAGTCTCTTCTACTGTGAAATAGTTGAGCTTTCTCTCGCTCTCTCTCTCTCTCTCTCTCTCTCTCTCTCTCTCTCTCTCTCCCACATCGAGTGTTCAGCTCTCTCACCTTTGCTCATCTGTCTGCAACCTCACATGAAGATCTCCCACTCAAAACCTGAAATCCTGTTAGGACATGGGCTGTGAACGTGTGTGTTTGTGTGTGTGTGTGTGTGTGTATGTTCGCACACACGTGCGTGTCTCTACGCCTGTTTGTAGGCCAACAGCACAGGACTGTGAGCGTGATAGACTGCCTGCGTGTACGGAACACTGACTGCTGCACCCCTGACACAGAACGGCACAAATTCCCTTCAGCTCATTCCTGTTCGGAATTGACTGCTTTATATCACTTTCCCCTAGCTCTGAGCTCTCACCTCAACCTCACTTTGGCGAATGAAAGCACACAGGCTCTGACTGCCCTATAGGAATCAACTCTGGTAGTATAGGCTGAGACAGGAGATGAAGCTCTGCTTAGTATTCCATCCCGGCCTTCTGTCTCTCTCGTATCACATAATGCAGTGCTCCCCATAATGCAGTGCTCCCTGTGTAAGTGGGACCAACGGGGCCCGGGGGTTCCAGACTGGAAGCACGCGTTTTCGACTACACCTACAGCGTTGCTCTGGGTACTGGAGTTTAACTAACGTCCGGCCCAGAAAAAAAAACACCTCCAATAGAAAGCCTCGTAATTCCTAATAAGACTCTTTATAGTCCTCATGCTTTGTGCGCAAAACGCCCGTTGAAATATTCAAGTAATTCTTTTGTTTCATCACTTCGCAGCCGGAGTTGTTAACAGTTTATATTCATCTGCCATGTTTTTGGATGACGTGAGGATGTCGTCGCGGCACGGGCTGCTCCCTGTGCGTAATTCGTGCTAGTGTGCATGTGAAGTTGGGCCGCGTACACCGGATGCAACCCGGATGTAGGCGGTCCATGATCCATGAGTCGGCGTATGCCAAACGTGAGTTGATCACCTTGAAAACAATGGTCGGACATCTTGGACGCAGTCTTTCGTTATTTTATACCTCAATGAGTGGGACATACACATCTCTAGTCCCGGACTAGAACTTACATACACAACATGAACAGAAGCACACACACAAGGACACGCATGCACGCGTGTACATACACACACGCGTGCATTTAAGAACATGAGCACACACACGCTCGCAAGCGTTCACACACAAACAGACACAAAGATGCGCAAGCGTGCTCATACACACACACACACATGCATTCTGGGCTCTAGGTATTGCACAGTGCTGTTTGCTTTGAAGAGAAGGCAGGCTCCAGTTTGAGAGAGGCCATGTTTGCCGTCTGAAAATAGTTCCCAAACGCTGGCAGACAGAAGTAACACTCGCATAGATCTGTTTATACTGAACCAGATAGGCTTTCACATTTCAATAAAGAGAGGAGATTCTCTGGGTGTTTATCAGTCTTTTTCAAGCAAATATAACAGAACTCTTCCTTGAACAACTTCCATTGCAGAGAGCGTATCTCTCCTGGCTTCTCTCCTTTCTTCTATCCCTTTCCTCTGTCTTTTATTTATTTTTTTCTCCACTCAACTCTCTCTCCTCTTTCCCTCTTCCAGTATCTCTTGTGCTCTTCATTTTATTTTGGTCTTTGTTCCGTCTCCTCTCTCAGTCTCTCTTTCATTCTCTCTTTCATTCTCTCTCCCGCTCTCTCTCCTCTCTCTCTCTCTCTCTCTCTCTCTCTCTCTCTCTCTCTCTCTCTCTCTCTCTCTCTCTCTCTCTCTCTCTCTCTCTCTCTTTCAGTCTCTCTCTCTCTCTCTCTCTCTCTCTCTCTCTCTCTCTCTCTCGCCAGAGTCCACTCCAGCTGATCAATGACCCGTCCCAGACAGCGGTGATGTCAGAATCCATATAGCTGCATGAGTTTAGGATGAGCCTCTCCTCTTCTCCTCCCCTCTCCCTTCCTTCCTGCCTGTCAGTCCTGGGGGCTGAGTTTGTGGGTGTTTGATGGAGGGGGGGGGTTTCAGTGGATCCGTTCTGCTTCCCTCCAGAAGCTATGCTGTATGACTGTGCCGCCCCAAGTCGTGTGGTTCTGTAGATTGCAGGAATCTTCTTGTGTGACTCATTGGGGTTTGACATTGTAGCTTCAAGTCTTAGCCGTCACGCTCAGGTTATTACCATATTCTGCTAGGGTACTTAACGAACTAATGATTTGGCTATGGAAATGGCATTGCCCAAAGGCATGTGGAGCATCCTGTTTAAAACACTACAGTTTTATCATGTAAAAGATCCACTCGTTTGTTGTGGTGCCAATGGAAGGAGTCGCTCGCTCTCCTTGGACGGGCCTTTGGTGTCACCACTTCAGAAAGTCTACCTGGAGCCCTGGACTATCTGATGTCATGAGACAATCGTCTCACAGTACTAAGTCACTCATGTACTGTACCGAGTCATCTGTTCTCGGCTTGCATAAGGCACCTTTTGGGATGCTCGACACAGTATATGTTCTTACAGTCAGCATAAAAGATAGAGGTTTCATTGAATGGTCATTAATATTCCACAGGGGTAGTCTCCAGAGGGGAACAGGGTGGGGACAGGTGTCCGCCGCCAATGGGCTCCTCCAGGCTTTGGTCGGTTCCTCCCTTCAATCACGAAGAGGAAGGAGAGTACTCTAATTGCCTCTGTAAGTGTGTGTATTGTGTGTGAGAGTGGGTGGGTGTCTGGGTGTGTGTGTCTGGTGTGTTTCCAGCTAGCCATGGAGAGATGCATTTGAATGCCTCCTAATGATCCTTGACAACCGTGTAGTATACACCAGAGAAGGCTTCATGATTCACTGTGTCCTAAAGGAGGAGTGGTGTGTGTGTGTGTGTGTGTGTGTGTGTGTGTGTGTGTGTGTGTGTGTGTGTGTGTGTGTGTGTGTGTGTGTGTGTGTGTGTGTTTGCATGTGTAGGAGGGTGTTTGCTGGGAAATAGCTGTTGGCCAGGCGGTAGCCACTGGGCTGAATCGAACCCATGCTCTACCAAATGAGCTACAGAGGACCACCGTTTTCACCGAATATACATGAATCAGGGTGTCATCAGCCAATAGGAATCAGCCCAGATAGGGTGAGACTGTGGAATGTATCACTTTCATCACAGCCAGGTCACTCCAGATCCATTGCCATATTAGACGTTTGTCCAGGTCCCCGGGATTTCGGTAGATTTCGGTTGGAACCGGTTCAGAGAACAGAATCAATCCGTTATTTTAAAAGCGACTAGTTAATAATGTGTCCCTCACTCTGTCACTCAGAAATGTATTTCAGTGTCTACCTGCAAGTAGAAAATCTTTGCCAGTGTCTTTAGGTTACCCCCACTCACTCACACACACACACACACACACACACACACACACACACACACACACACACACACACACACACACACACACACACACACACACACACACACACACACACACACACACACACACACACACACACACACACACACACACACACACACACACACACACACACACACACACCACACACCCCTGTTCATAACGAATTGGTTGGAAAATAATTTGGGTTCCAACCCCTGCTTGTGCATGCAGTTTCAATACTGTCCACCATTGTGGATGAGGATAGAGGAAGGGCTTAAACCAGTTTTATGTGTGAAGTCCTACCTGCTGCCCCTCTTGGTCAGTCCAGAGACACATTCATGCACGCACACATACACAAACACACACCCACTTAGAGAAGGGACCAGTTGCAATCAGGCACTATCTACTGTGTCCTGCGGAGAAGCCCCATCTCTTAATTATCATGCACCAGGACTGCGGTTCAAAATGTCCACGTTCAGACAAGAACAGGATTCTAGATCATGACATTTCTGCAATGACTGACAGAGTCATTTACAGATTCCTTCCCCCTCATGGATGGAAGAAACTCTGTGTTTGATCAAAAAGACTAGAATGTAGGCTACGGACTGTACCAAAACTAAAGATACACTGTACCAAATCAAGGCAATTGTGCGATACGGTCATGCACCATGAACATATATGTAATGAACTACAGTGACATTGATAGGTGCTTGTTTTAGTAACACATTAAGCCTAATGAGCAGGCTGAGAGAGGCTGTTTTGCTGACTCATAGAGCCTGAAGCCTACGCTGGACTCAAATAGAGGAGCTTCCATCCATCTCCTTCATGTCTGCTTCTACCATTACTGCCTGCTTAGTCTGTTTAGTCCACTGTGAAATAATCCCAATGCTGTGTGTCTGAGGTGTGTGTGTGTGTGTTATGATGTTATAAATAATACCTCTCTCCCACACTATGACTCACGCTTTGAGTCGGCTTTGTGGAGGCTCCAAAGCGGTGTCTGGAAATAAACCCTGGAGCCAACTAATAATTATCTTTACGCTCCCGTCCGGAGGTGTGTGTCTGCGTGTGTGTGTGCCTTCATGCGTGTGTGACTATTTTGTAATTCCATATACACCATTGATCGCAACGAGATAATCGGATTGATAGATTTCTTGGCAAAGTCTCGGGGGCAGTGGGCTTGCCTTTGAACTGATTTAAGTGAGAGAGAGAGAGAAACGTGCTGCTCTGCCAAGGTGACAGAGTAACACAGGCCAAGTATAAAGAGAGGCAAAGACAAAGCAACCAAAAATGAAAGGTCATTGACCCTTGATGACCCTAGATGACCATTGTGACCATGGAGTAAGAACCAAAACATGTGTGTATAATAGGGAATGGTCTTATTGTAGTATAGTTATAATGTAATTTGGTTGTGGGCGCAGTTTCCGTTGAATTCTGTGAATGGTTGTACTAAAATAACTAGAATCCAATCGCTGGAGAAAAAGCAATCACACAGCACACTGCCTCGTCCACCGCGACCACTACTTAGTACTCTGGCTGTTGCATCCAAAGGAGGGGGGTTATCTCATTTGAGGGGTCTCTAATGTGTTTAAATAGCCTCTGAAGGAATGGTTCACTACAGTTTACTACAGGCCTTTCCCTCAGCCACTGCAAAGAGCACAAATGAAAGGACACATTTTCTTTCTCAGCCGAATTCACATAATCACGAAGGATATGCAAAATGCCCTGCCGCTGCCGAAATGAAAAGACAAGTCTGTGTGTGTGTGTGGGGGGGTGGGGCTCTATTGTGTGTACTACTTTTCAACAAGGGCTGAGTTCGATATGACACCCTATTCTCTTTGTAGTGAACTCGTCAAAAGTGGTGCACTACATTCTGATTTGGGTAGCATTTTGGACGCACCCCTAATATAATGGTGGTTTTAATTGTACTGTATTTTCTCCTGTCTATGTGACAGTGTGTGGCTCAGATGTCAGACAAGCCATTGGTATGCTGGGTAAGGGCCCTGGTCTCAGAGGGTCTGGATCCAGTTCTGCGTCACAGGACTGAGTGGCATTTCTGGTTCACTGCAGCAAGTCATTCCACTGACTAGTCTCCTAGACTAGTTTTGATTTGATTCCCAAAATGCGGAAGCAGGGAAAGTAGGTGTGGAACCAACCAAAGGACATGAGGGGATGAGATGGCTTCTGCCTGTTAAATATGCAGAGCACAGGTGAAAGAGAGAGAGAGAGAGAGAGAGAGAGAGAGATCAACTATTTCACAGTAGCGGGTCACTGGTTTCGGAGTAACCTGACTGGCCTCACGGGTTATAGGAGAACATTTCTCAGTCATGAGTTCAAACAGGACATCTATCTCAAGCTAAAATGTTTCATGATATAGTTAAACTGCTAAAGCTACTTCACGGGAAAGTTACTTACTGAACAAAAGCCACAGTCTGGAGAAATCGACTTCATCCTCTATCATCCTCACTCTCTCTGCTATTCTACTAACATCGTGTGTCATGTCATATCATCTGGGTTATATCAATCGGTAAAACATTTTCATTTAGGAAGATAGCCTTCAATGCTTGAAACTTCTTCTGTGGCAACAAACCGATGGTAGTAGAGTGTAGCGCTCTCTCTCTCTCTCTCTCTCTCTCTCTCTCTCTCTCTCTCTCTCTCTCTCTCTCTCTCTCTCTCTCTCTCTCTCTCTCTCTCTCTGTCTGTCTATCTCTCCCTATTCCCCTTTTTTCTGTATACATAGAAAAGATCAGTTAAGTTACTCACAGATTCCCGATGGCTTGGTCAGGTCATGACTAAACCTTACTGAGCTGCCATATCCCAAACTGATTGGATGTACACAGCACGGTTACCATGTGCAGTTATGGAACAAGTCATTGGTTGTAATAGTGTAGGCAAGGCAACTAAGAGCAGCATAAGACCGTGTTCCTTTCAGGCAGGTCCTCCACTGTTACGTCTGTCTACCCTCTGTGTTTATCAATGCCAGCTCCCATTAGTATTAAATATTATTAGATAGTGCTGTGTTTATCAATGCCAGCTCCCATTAGTATGAAATATTATTAGATAGTGCTGTGTTTATCAATGCCAGCTTCCATTAGTATTAAATATTATTAGATAGTGCTGTGTTTGTTCAATGGAAGGACGTACCATTTTCAACCACAACGACCCTTGTGGCAGCAGAGAGTCAAGGACAGGCCAAGAGTGTGCACTCATACAGTCTGCGAGGACTGCCTAGTTTGTCAAGTTCTATTCCGTTTTGTGTGACGGTATCTCTCAATATGCTTTATTGTTGCATCAATCAATTTATATAAATCATCATCGTCATTATTGTCAACAACGACGCCGCCGACGACAACCAAAACAACAACAGCAACAGCAGTAGCAGCCGGAGATTATAAAGTCTAATTCACAAGTATATCTAAATGTATCGTCGCTATGCTGTGTGCACTAAAGTGTGTGTGTGATCAGGCCTCATTTACCAGTCTGTCTCTGTGTGTGTGTTTATGTGTGCGCGTGCGTGCGTGTGTGTGTGTGAGTAGACAGGCCCAACCGAAGCCTGCCTCCCAGGCTTGGAGACTGGCTAATAGCATGACACGATTCAGCAATCAGAGTGTCTGTCTGCATGCATACTGGGCTCAAGCCACATGCAACCCCACCAGATCTTATAGTTAGATTCACAAACAACAAAGGAGGAGTTAAGCCACTATCCACATCTATCCAGACAGACAAGGCAGACAGACAGATCCTCATAAAACCAACTACAATAGCCACGGTAGTACTGCTATGACAGTTGATAATTAACACAGTTGCTGACTTCACAGTGAGAACACATCTAATAAAGATAATGTTGATTGACTCGGCCTCGTCCTCAACCCTCATCTCCAACTTTCCCTCTTTCAACCATCCATGCGGGAAACACTATTATTTCCCATTGGGAATGTTTTTTAAAGCAGGCACACAAGTACACAGCATTGCAATTCAGCGAAGGTCTGTATACCAAAGGGAATTGATCCTGTATTAAACATAGTCTTTCATTACCCTAGATAGCGGTTGCCTCTGAGTATTCAGACTCCCTGCAGTACAAGGATGTTTTTTTTTTTTTTTTCCTTTTTAATGCAACTACATTGTAGGGGTTCATTGAGCACGGCTGGGTTAACTGAAACGGGGACAATCCACGGGTCAACGGATCTCAGAAGCCATCCCATAAGTTCTTCTCATGAACTCATAAATGGCTCCTTCACATGCTACATGCAAAATGTACGGGATGCCGTAGCAACTAACAAACCTTTCAAGTCAAAGTGTTTGCCGTGTGATTGACAGTTAAGTGAAAATGATAGAGATTTACATGTATATTTCTTCCTGTCTGCTCAAAACTGCAATTGAAGTATGCGTAACTTTGACCATGCTCAACAAAGTGAAGCCTACTATAAGCATCACTAATTCCAGTTTGTGTTCCACTCCTGGAATAGTACGATGAGCATTCAGATCAAATATATATTTGTTTCAGATAGTATAATCATTTCTGATAACATATTAAGTTCTGTAAATAGCTTTTTTAACACTCCCTTTTATGTAAGGTTTCTATAAAACAGAGGTATCTCTCTTACAAAAGAGTATATGTCAGTTTTGCAACTGTAAAAAAAAAAAAAGCTTTTTTTAAATATTTTAATTGGACATTGAATGTATTTGTGGTCACTGATGGATAGACATTGCAGTTGTTTATTACAATATGTACTAGTTACAGTAAGTGTTAGTGCGGCTCATACTAGTAGTGTCCATTACTGAGGTAACTAGCAAAGCATCATGAAGATAAACTTTAGTGGTAGCATCCTACCTCAAGCCCTTGCAGGAATTTGTCGAAACAAAAACAAAACAACCGCAACTGACCCACTCATGCAGAAACAACGTTTGTAGCGAGATTGAATGAATCCTACCTTTTAATAGTAGCAACTGCTTCCTATACATGGCAAATATATATAAGCCTTATGGACCACATCCCTCTGTCCTAACTCACAGTCAGTGGCATTTTTCTCATTACAGAAAAGTAGCTCCACACCATAATCCCTTCAGAGATGCAGCATGTTGTCCACATTGTGTGCTGGAATGTTTACCACAGCCCTAGTCTCACTATTCACAGTTTACTAGCCTCTCTCTACGTTCACAACAGACACAACGGAGATGACGCAACCACAATATAGACAGGAGCAAGCAAAGTGTAGAAAGAAACCTACTGAAATGGCGACGGTAAAAGCTCTCTCTTTTTTTGCTTCCTCTCCCAGTTGTCTGAAAGTCAGTCCGCAACCAGTCTCCCTATCGCTCTCTCGTTCTCTCACACACTTCGCTTTCGCACTCTGGCAATTTCTCTCTCTCCCTGCCTTTCTTCTCTCCCTTTCTCTCACCTCCTTCTCTGTTCTGTACTTCCCTCCTTCCTTTCTTTCACTCTTTCTTTGTCACTGTCGCCAGAAGCAGGATGTTCTGCTCATTCCTCTAGCACTTGAGAAATGGAGGGAGAGAAGTGAATAAAAGGGGGAGCTGCAGCCACTTTAGAGAAAAACAAGGGAGGGAGGCGAGGAGAGAGCGGAGCGAGCGATGGAGACACAGACGGGGAGGAGAGAAGGAGGGAGGGAGGGGGAAACAGGCAGGGTCTGTATGTAGAATGTGTGAGGAGAGAGAGAGAGAGAGAGAGAGAGAGAGAGAGAGAGAGAGAGAGAGAGAGAGAGAGAGAGAGAGAGAGAGAGAGAGAGAGAGAGAGAGAGAGAGAGAGAGAGAGAGAGAGAGAGAGAGAGAGAGAGAGAGAGAGAGAGACCCTTTTTGAACGAGGCACTGCAGCAGAACACAACTCAGAGAGGAAGGCGTCTGACTTACCCTCCCCCTGGTCCCCAACCACCGTCGGCTCTCCAGGCAACCACGGCAAACCCAAGAGGAACCAATGACAACGACTGCTGCCCACACAGAGAGAGCGAGAGAGGGGGAAAGAAAGGCAGAGATGAACCAAGCCAAGCCCACTGCCAAGCCTAGATTCTCTGCCTCTCCTAGCCAGCCAACAGAGCGCTAGGCTGGAATCACATTCCCCACCTCACTCTGTCTCTGTCTCTACCTCCCTGTCTCTCACTCAGTCTCTCTCACTCTCTTTCGTTCTATCGTCCCCCCTCCCTCTCTTTCCTGTATTAATTCAGAGCGGTAGACATTGTGAGGCGCAGGCAGCGGTGGCTCTCTCTCCCCACAGAGCGGTTGTGTCGTCTCTGGAGCGGAGAGTGTGCGGCTGTGTGTGCAGTAGAGGGAGATGCACCAGGATAGCTAGCGCCTGTGTTTGATGTTGTATTTGGGAATCACTAGCTAATTCACATGGGAACATGATGGAAAATATAAACCAACACCCAGGACTGTTCTGTATGTGAGCACTGTCCTTATACACTGGGTGTTCAAGCGTCGTATTTTAATTCCCTCTGTTAGTAGTGTGGAAATACCGATTGCTCATTATTAGTACAGGATCATTGTAAAAAACTATTTTTAAGTGGAATATCAGCGATATGTTTTGTTAGGGTTAGATATTACTGCACTGTTGGAGCTAGGAACACAAGCATTTCGCTACACCTACATCTGATAAATATGTGTATGTGGCCAAAACAATTGGATTTGATTTGAGGTGTAAATGCTGCTTAAGGAAATATAGATTGCATTAGTAGTACAGGATCATTGTTATTTTTTTTTTTTAAGTGGAATATCAGTGATATGTTTTCTTAGGGTTGGGTTTAGATGTAAACGCTGCTGAAGGAAATATAGCCTAAGCCACAACTGATCATCTAAATCCATCAGTCGCTCTTCATGGATCCCCATTGGACACAGTGTAGGCCACAGCAGTTAGCAGTGAACTCTGGACAGCTCCTGGTGCTGAACCTAGTGGACAGCTCCTGGGGCTGAAACTAGTGGACAGCTCCTGGGGCTGAAACTAGTGGACAGCTCCTGGGGCTGAAACTAGTGGACAGCTCCTGGGGCTGAACCTAGTGGACAGCTCCTGGTGCTGAACCTAGTGGACAGCTCCTGGTGCTGAACCTAGTGGACAGCTCCTGGTGCTGAACCTAGTGGACAGCTCCTGGTGCTGAACCTAGTGGACAGCTCCTGGTGCTGAACCTAGTGGACAGCGCCTGGTGCTGAACCTAGTGGACAGCTCCTGGTGCTGAACCTAGTGGACATATCCTGGTGCTGAACCTAGTGGACATCTACTGGTGCTGAACCTAGTGGACATATCCTGGTGCTGAACCTAGTGGACATCTCCTGGTGCTGAACCTAGTGGACAGCTTCTGGGGCTGAAACTAGTGGACAGCTCCCAGCTCCACTGTTCTCCTCTATGCGAGATTCTCAATTGGGAAAGTTTGTCCTCTCCTCGACTCCTCAGTCCTCCTCTCCTCAGTGACCCGGAAACCGATAAGTGGAAGCCATATGGAGAAGAATGTCAATTCGTTAATAGTTGCACGGAGGAGATTGCTCTTCTCCTCGACAGCCTCCTCCGGGCGGAGAATACTCAGGTTGTAGTACTGCAGATGAGTTTTGCAATCCGCCCCACCCCCTTTGAATCAGCTGTTGTTTTCTCGGAGGAGAAAAGCATGCATACATTTAAAATCAATACGCTACTTATTAATTTACCTATAAAATGTCTAGCACACCTAGCTAATTATTTTTGACCACTTTACACATGTACCTTGGGATTATTCCTCTGTGAACAATTTGCCTGACGACATACTAGGGGAGAAGGAGAGTTATGTTTAATTTAGATGACTTTTGACCTTTTTCAAAAGGAGGTGAGGAGAGGACGCAAGGAGAGGACACGAGGAATCAAGCTATTCCAATTGAGATTCTATGGACAGCTCCTGCTGCTGAAACTGGTGGACAACCATTAAAAACTCAGCACTCTCCGGGGAGCGAGAGAGAGAGAGGGGCAGAGACAAAGGACACGGACTAGCTAGACTACAGTGTAGTCTTTGTGTGGGTTGTGTTACCTTCGAGCTGAGATGGTCAGTATAGAATAGTGAGGCTCTAGACTTGACGTTGGTCGTTTCTAATGGCAGCTGTCTGAGAAATGCTTTTCTATGCACAGTAATGGGCTTCATCAGTGAATTAGCAGCAGGGAAACAGGCAAAATTGCCCCTGAAAACAGAGGTTGGATGGTTGCGCTGTGAAAGTGTTGAAAAGTCTGCAGCCTAAATGGCACCCTATTCTGTATTTAGTGCACTTTGTGGGGAATAGGGTGGATTTTGGGATGCACCCCCTACACTACTACCGCCACAAGAATTAGACCTGTTCTGAGGGTCAACAGAATTAAATCAAGTTAAAAAGTTAAAAAGTGGGATTTTTATGTCCTTGTGGAAATACCAAATCATAAAATATTTTTTTGTTGGCATTTTCTGCACTAAATACTAAGAGGGCCTAGGTATTTTTTTGTAGCATGAAGAATTAAAGCCATCAACTTCTAGTGATCAGGGACATTTCTACCTTCCTCAGTTTCCAATAACATATTTCTCCAAGGTGCTTTGTTATTGGAGGTAATCTAATTTACAGTGGCTGTAATGTGACAAAGACGTATCTGACAATCACAAAATTATCTTTAATTAATAATATTGACTCAAAACTCACTACCCGATGATAAATCTGGGCTGGAAAGCCTCCCGATTGGGAGGTGTGTGTGTGATGTATTGTACTGCTCAAGGACAACATTCCCCCTCGATGCTGCCTTTAAAAAAAAGACGGATCGATAAGATATATCGTGCTTCACAGTGTCCCCCGCACACACACGTACGCACGCACACACACGCACACACACACACGCTTACACGCACATGCACGCATGCACACACACACACTCACACACTCACGCACGCACACTCATGCTCTCACACACTCATGCACTCACACACTCACGCACACACAGACAGGCACCGAGATATGAATCACACCCAGCCAAGACAGGCTCTGTTGCAGGCAGCCAGCATCAATGCCTCCCCTATTAAGCTTGCCTACAGTCTGTCTGGCTCTTGTCTGCCTCTCTGCCACAATACAACTGTCTGTGTGGAGGGGTGAATGACAGCCGGCTGGGCTGAGAACACACATAGCTGGGCATGGTAAACTATCCCCATGTTCTATAGACAGGGGAGAAACATAACCAATAATTAAGGAAAGGCTTTGAGGGAGCCAGGAGACTTGGGGGAAAAACTTGGGAGGGGGTCCTGTGTTTTCTGTGCTGAGGCAGAGCTGTGGGATGATAGAGGGTGGGGGGTTATGTCTCCCTGGTGGCAGTGACAAATGGTGGGACGATAGGACTGGGGAGCTTTAGGGATCTGATTTACTTCCACACACAGTATCCCTGCAATGGCACACACACGTACGGGCACACACACACTCCCAGTCATTACCCCTCTCCATAGGGTTCTGTCTCTCTCATCCCCCACCACGCGCCTCTCTCTCTGCGGAGCCCGGCGGAATGCGGCAGCCCCCTTGGTTATCCAGCCAGCCAAACGAGCATAGCCCTTATCAGCCATGCAAATGAGGAGGAATTCATTAACAGCCAGATGGTTCACTGGATAGATGGTGATGAAGCAGAGAGAGGGGAGTGTTTGTCACACACAGCCAGGCATTGGCCATGGTGGCAAGGAGGAGAGAGATAAAGAGAGACAGAGATAAAGAGAAACACACATAGAGAGAGAGAGAGAGCTAGCAGTAGATGGCCATGATAAACATGCCACATGACAGTGGCTGTCACCATGTGAATGGGGTGGCCGCATCACACTAGCCCCATGGCTAATTATTTCTTATGGCTTGTCTCGTTGTTATGCCTGGTGTGTTGAGGAGGATGGGGGGCATGTGTGTGTGTGTGTGTGTGAGATGAGAGAGAGAGAGAGATTCACCTCACTCAGTGGGCTCTCTCTCTCTATCTCTCTTTGCCATGAAAGGCTAATGGTATATTTATGAAAAGAGGTGATATCTTGAAATGCCTTTAGGTGACCTGTGTGCTGTCTCTCAAACACTATCTATCTCTCTCTCTCTCTCTCTCTCTCTCTCTCTCTCTCTCTCTCTCTCTCTCTCTCTCTCTCTCTCTCTCTCTCTCTCTCTCTCTCTCTCTCTCTCTCTCTCTCTCTCCCATCCTCTGTTGCCTCTTTGTTTATAATCCATCAGTCTCTTAAGGGGGTCTACCTCTTTCACTCTCTCTCCTTTTCTTTTTCTCCCTCTTCGCTCTCCTCTGCTTCTCCCCATGAGACCTTTGTTAGTGGGGTCCTAGAGAGAGTGAAAGAGGAAGGTAGGGAGAAAGAAAGATAGCATGAGTGTGAGAGAGAGAGAGAGAGGGAGAGAGAGAGAGAGAGAGAGAGAGAGAGAGAGAGAGAGAGAGAGAGAGAGAGAGAGAGAGAGAGAGAGAGAGAGACAACAGAGATGAAAAGTGGCTTCTTCCCAACCTCCCCGCTGCCTATGTGCTCTGTTTGCAGAGCAGCAGCCAGTCCTACTGTGTACCCAGCTCCAAAATTAGCCACGGAGGTGGTCTCCTAACAACCATCTCTCTTCCCCTCCATCTCTCTGTATCTCCACCACCCCCCCCCACAAACACACACCGCTCTGCATTCCTTTATCCAATCCCATCCATCAGCCATGAGTGCTAGCTATCCATCCATCAGCCAAGGAAATTGAGAGGGAGGAAGAAAGATAAGAGAAGAAACACACTGGGCACACACTGGTTAAATCAACGCTGTTTTCATGTCATTTCAATTACATTTTTTAATCAATTTTATTTAACCTTTATTTAACTAAGAAACTCAGTTAAGAACACATTTTTATTTACAATGACGGCCTACCCCGGCCAAACCCAATAATGCGCCGCTCTGTGGGACTCCCTATCACGGCCGAATTAATGGATTCGAACCAGGGACTGGAGCCCAATTACATTGAACCAATGTGGAATAGACGTTGAACTGACGTCTGTGCCCAGTGGGAAGAGAGATGAGAGAAAGAAAGAATGAATAAACGAAAAAACAAAAGAATGAAATAAAGAAGGAACGAAAGAAAGAAAGGAGTGCTTGTATTTTGATGAGGCTGGTTTGTAGGCTATGGCGGTGTGACCTAGTTAAAGGCTTCTCCCTTAAATAATACATTCCACCCAGGCTGTGAGAACAACCCACAGCACTGGCGCTTAGCTCTGCTCTGTCTGTTTGTTGTTAAGGACAAGCCCGAGACAGCAGCCAGCATCGATAAATACACATCACAGACAGCTCTCTCTCTCTCTCTCTCTCTTTCTCTTTCTCTCTCTCTCTCTCTCTCTCTCTCTCTCTCTCTCTCTCTCTCTCTCTCTCTCTCTCTCTCTCTCTCTCTCTCTCTCTCTCTCTCTCTCTCTCTCTCTCGCTCGCTTTCTCTCTCTTCAACAAGACTTTAAGCATGAATGAAAGGAGCTGACCTAGGCTGCAGGAGATGAAGGGAGAGATGATGCCATGTCTATTGTCTTTGTGTGTGTGTGCGCGAGTGTGATGCGTGACTGCGTGTGTGGAACGAAACCCATCTATGACGTCCCTTCCTGTCCTAGCAGTGCTTCAGGAAGGACAAAAAAGTTCAAGGGCTGCGCATGAATCAGAATGCATCAGACTGCTATCTCCTGTTTGTTGTGTACTGAACCTTAGTTTCCCTCTCTCCCGCTCTCTCTCTTATGCTATCTCTTCCTCATCCCCACAATCACACAGCAATTACACAATGTCTTGAACAGGGAGAACCGAGGAGATAGCTATAAAAAAGTTAGGGAACAGGTTAGGGATGTAGAGAATCAATAGATAATCTAGAGGTAAAGAAAAGAAGGCCCAGATAATTGTGGTGGATGGTCCCAGGCAGGTCACCCCTGATACAAGTCAGTATTCGAGATGATGTGGAAACCGGCCCCTAAGGGCAACAATGAGCGATGTTAGGTTGTGGTTTTGCTAGGGGGATGGGCGTAAGTTTAGGTATTCAATGTATGTCTGTATTCCTGATTAATTGGTATAGTTCTGTATGTTTCTGAGGACAATGCGGCATGTTGCAGTCATCTCAGTCATAGGGCAGTGCGGCATGTTGCAGTCATCTCAGTCATAGGGCAGTGCGGCATGTTGCAGTCATCTCAGTCATGGGGCAGTGCGGCATGTTGCAGTCATCTCACTCATAGGGCAGTGCGGCATGTTGCAGTCATCTCAGTCATAGGGCAGTGCGGCATGTTGCAGTCATCTCAGTCATAGGGCAGTGCGGCATGTTGCAGTCATCTTAGACATAGGGCAGTGCGGCATGTTGCAGTCATCTCAGTCATAGGGCAGTGCGGCATGTTGCAGTCATCTCAGTCACAGGACAGTGCGGTATGTTGCAGTCATCTTAGACATAGGGCAGTGCGGTATGTTGCAGTCATCTCAGTCATAGGGCAGTGCGGCATGTTGCAGTCATCTAAGTCATAGGGCAGTGCGGTATGTTGCAGTCATCTCAGTCATAGGGCAGTGCGGCATGTTGCAGTCATCTCAGTCATAGGGCAGTGCGGCATGTTGCAGTCATCTCAGTTATAGGGCAGTGCGGCATGTTGCAGTCATCTCAGTCATAGGGCAGTGCGGTATGTTGCAGTCATCTCAGTTATAGGGCAGTGCGGTATGTTGCAGTCATCTCAGTCAAAGGGCAGTGCGGCATGTTGCAGTCATCTTAGTCATAGGGCAGTGCGGCATGTTGCAGTCATCTCAGTCAAAGGGCAGTGCGGCATGTTGCAGTCATCTTAGTCATAGGGCAGTGCAGCATGTTGCAGTCATATCAGTCATAGGGCAGTGCGACATGTTGCAGTCATCTCAGTCATAGGGCAGTGTGGTATGTTGGAGTCATCTTAGTCATAGGGCAGTGTGGCATGTTGCAGTCATATCAGTCATAGGGCAGTGCGACATGTTGCAATCATCTCAGTCATAGGGCAGTGTGGTATGTTGGAGTCATCTCAGTCATAGGGCAGTGCGGTATGTTGGAGTCATCTTAGTCATAGGGCAGTGTGGCATGTTGCAGTCATATCAGTCATAGGGCAGTGCGACATGTTGCAATCATCTCAGTCATAGGGCAGTGTGGTATGTTGGAGTCATCTCAGTCATAGGGCAGTGCGGTATGTTGCAGTCATCTCAGTCATAGGGCAGTGTGGCATGTTGCAGTCATCTCAGTCATAGGGCAGTGCGGCATGTTGCAGTCATCTCAGTTATAGGGCAGTGCGGCATGTTGCAGTCATCTCAGTCATAGGGCAGTGCGGTATGTTGCAGTCATCTTAGTCATAGGGCAGTGTGGCATGTTGCAGTCATATCAGTCATAGGGCAGTGTGGTATGTTGCAGTCATCTCAGTCATAGGGCAGTGCGCCATGTTGCAGTCATCTCAGTCATAGGGCAGTGCGGTATGTTGCAGTCATCTCAGTCATAGGGCAGTGCGGTATGTTGGAGTCATCTTAGTCATAGGGCAGTGCGGCATGTTGCAGTCATATCAGTCATAGGGCAGTGCGACATGTTGCAGTCATCTCAGTCATAGGGCAGTGTGGTATGTTGCAGTCATCTCAGTCATAGGGCAGTGCGCCATGTTGCAGTCATCTCAGTCATAGGGCAGTGCGGTATGTTGCAGTCATCTCAGTCATAGGGCAGTGCGGTATGTTGCAGTCATCTCAGTCATAGGGCAGTGTGGCATGTTGCAGTCATCTCAGTCATAGAGCAGTGCGACATGTTGCAGTCATCTCAGTCATAGGGCAGTGTGGCATGTTGCAGTCATCTCAGTCATAGGGCAGTGCGGCATGTTGCAGTCATCTCAGTCATAGGGCAGTGCGGTATGTTGCAGTCACCACAGTCATAGGGAAGTGCGGTATGTTGCAGTCATCTCAGTCATTGGGCAGTGCGGCATGTTGCAGTCATCTCACTCATAGGGCAGTGCGGGTGTGTTGCAGTCATCTCAGTCATAGGGCAGTGCGTTATGTTGCAGTCATCTTAGTCATAGGGCAGTGCGGCATGTTGCAGTCATCTCAGTCATAGGGCAGTGCGGTATGTTGCAGTCATCTCAGTTATAGGGCAGTGCGGTATGTTGCAGTCATCTCAGTCAAAGGGCAGTGCGGCATGTTGCAGTCATCTTAGTCATAGGGCAGTGCAGCATGTTGCAGTCATATCAGTCATAGGGCAGTGCGACATGTTGCAGTCATCTCAGTCATAGGGCAGTGTGGTATGTTGGAGTCATCTTAGTCATAGGGCAGTGCGGCATGTTGCAGTCATATCAGTCATAGGGCAGCGCGACATGTTGCAGTCATCTCAGTCATAGGGCAGTGCGGTATGTTGCAGTCATCTCAGTCATAGGGCAGTGCGACATGTTGCAGTCATCTCAGTCATAGGGCAGTGTGGTATGTTGCAGTCATCTCAGTCATAGGGCAGTGCGCCATGTTGCAGTCATCTCAGTCATAGGGCAGTGCGGTATGTTGCAGTCATCTCAGTCATAGGGAAGTGCGGTATGTTGCAGTCATCTCAGTCATTGGGCAGTGCGGCATGTTGCAGTCATCTCACTCATAGGGCAGTGCGGGTGTGTTGCAGTCATCTCAGTCATAGGGCAGTGCGTTATGTTGCAGTCATCTTAGTCATAGGGCAGTGCGGCATGTTGCAGTCATCTCAGTCATAGGGCAGTGCGGTATGTTGCAGTCATCTCAGTTATAGGGCAGTGCGGTATGTTGCAGTCATCTCAGTCAAAGGGCAGTGCGGCATGTTGCAGTCATCTTAGTCATAGGGCAGTGCGGCATGTTGCAGTCATATCAGTCATAGGGCAGTGCGACATGTTGCAGTCATCTCAGTCATAGGGCAGTGTGGTATGTTGGAGTCATCTTAGTCATAGGGCAGTGCGGCATGTTGCAGTCATATCAGTCATAGGGCAGCGCGACATGTTGCAGTCATCTCAGTCATAGGGCAGTGTGGTATGTTGGAGTCATCTCAGTCATAGGGCAGTGCGCCATGTTGCAGTCATCTCAGTCATAGGGCAGTGCGGTATGTTGCAGTCATCTCAGTCATAGGGCAGTGCGGTATGTTGCAGTCATCTCAGTCATAGGGCAGTGCGACATGTTGCAGTCATCTCAGTCATAGGGCAGTGTGGTATGTTGCAGTCATCTCAGTCATAGGGCAGTGCGCCATGTTGCAGTCATCTCAGTCATAGGGCAGTGCGGTATGTTGCAGTCATCTCAGTCATAGGGAAGTGCGGTATGTTGCAGTCATCTCAGTCATTGGGCAGTGCGGCATGTTGCAGTCATCTCACTCATAGGGCAGTGCGGGTGTGTTGCAGTCATCTCAGTCATAGGGCAGTGCGTTATGTTGCAGTCATCTTAGTCATAGGGCAGTGCGGCATGTTGCAGTCATATCAGTCATAGGGCAGTGTTGTATGTTTCATTAATTTCCGTCATAGGACAATGCTGTATGTTTCATTTATAGGGCAGTGCTGTACGTTTCAGTCATCTCAGTCATAGGGTAGTGTGGTATGTTTCAGCCGTAGAACCGTGCTGTTTTCCCACCGCCAGGCTGTGTTCCATGCTACTGTCGGAGGCCTAGCTCCCCTGTTCCCCTGTGAGACCCAGGTGCTGGTCTGAAGGGAGGTGCCTATCTGCTGCAACATGCCTGTTTTGGAATGGGAAGGACCCCGGGGAGGAGAGCCTCTCTCACCCGTCTGTCTGAGAAAGTGAGGGTGGATGGGTGGCGGAGGAGGAGTGAGATTCAACTGTGAGAGAAGTCAAGGGGAAGTGAGGGAGACCTCAGATGATCAATGGTGACCTCATTTGGAGTCAGTGTCTCTGTTTATCACCGTACCTGCATTTCATTTATTGTACAACATACTGTACGGACAGTTTCCAAGGCAGCGAAGCTAGATGTCAATATCTTCCACAGATGACCTAATGCCTGCATAACCAAACAGTTCCAAGCTGATAATTGCCTGCATACAAGTTGTGTTTATGATAGCTGTCAAAAACAGACATCCTTTTATTGTGACTAAGTGTCACAAACAGTTGGGCTCACAGGAAAGTGGATGCACCTCTCTTATCAGTCATGTGTGGAGTCATGGTCAGCGCTCACACCCTCCTAGTGATTCTATATGGACACCCCTCCCTTGCCCTTTTCCATCCCCCTTCATCCCATTGTCCCTCCTGGGGACAGTGACACTGATAAAGGTGTCTCTTAGTCCCAGCATAGCTCCAAGGTCAGGTTACAGGAGCACTCCTCTCTCTGGGCTTCAAACTCTCTCTCTCTCTGAAGAATCTCCTGGTCTCTCTCTGTCTCTCTCTCTCTCTCTCTCTCTGTCTCTCTCTCTCTCTCTCTCTCTCTCTCCTCCTCTTCTCTCTCTCCATGTTTTCTCTCTCTCTCACTAGTCTGTTGTTGTCAAGTTCCTCTTCTCGGTCTCTCTCTCTCTCTTCTCTCTCATACGCTCTCTCTCTTCTCTTCTCTTCTCCTCTCTCTCTCTCTCTCTCTCTCTCTCTCTCTCTCTCTCTCTCTCTCTCTCTCTCTCTCTCACGGAAGAAGCTCTTGTTTCATGTGTGAATCCTGAGACCCTGAGACATGCAGGCAGTGGAGGGAGACTTCAGGGGAATGCTTTAAAAGTGATGCCTCCTGATGCATATGCATTTCTGGGTAGATAAAAGGAAGAAGCCTTCCCTTCCCAGCAGGCATCAGACACCGTGGCTTTCATACCGATCACTTCCTCTGTCCCTGGGGGTCAGCAGGGCTGCCGAGGTAAAAGGCCCCCAAAACAGAACATTCTTCACACACACATATCTGTGAGTGTGTGTGTTCACACTGTACATGTGCCACTGTGTATGTACTGTGTGTAGTGTTTCTATCTGAGTGTTTGTATGTTTGAGTGTGTGTTTGTGTGTGTGTGTGTGGGGAGAGGGGGTAGTTTCTCTCTGTTTGTATGTCTTTTTGTGAATAGGCCTTGGATCTTTAGTCTTATTTGTATAGGGCTGTGTCAGACAGAGATGTCCTCTCTCTAGGTCATTCATCTGGCTTTCCGGCTGCTGTTCCAGCCCTGCTGCTCTTCTGCCTGCTCTGCTCTGCTCAGGGTACAGCTGATAACCTCCCAGGCTCACTCACACATACACACATACACACACAGACACACACTCGCACGCACCCACACCCCACACTCAACTCTATCACCCACTCCAACTCACACCAACACTCACAAACAAACAAAGTAAACTTCTCTGCATCTGATACCTTGTGTTATAGCTGAAATACTCAACCATAATTGGGGTGGAGATCACTGTCAGAGCCCCTGAGTCAAGCTACCAACTACCCAGAGTTCACGCACAGCCAACATTCTATCTACCATCCACCAACAGAAATGAGAACCCTGCAACCTCAACCCTGCTCCAAGCAGAGCTCCCAGTCCCAGATGGAGGCCTAGATCACAGGGGGAGAACGCCTCGTCGGTCAGGCTTCAAATAAAAGTGATGTAGGGAGGAGGGGGGCGTACATGGCTTCTATTGATCCCCCTCCGCTTTGATGTGCTGCTCTGATCCCCCAGCATCAGCTCCCGTCCACAGGGGAGAGAGAGAGAGAGAGAGAGAGAGAGAGAGAGAGAGAGAGAGAGAGAGAGAGAGAGAGAGAGAGAGAGAGAGAGAGAGAGAGAGAGAGAGAGAGAGAGAGAGAGAGAGAGAGAGAGAGAGAGAGAGAGAGAGGAGTGCTTAGGGTCGTTGTCCTGTTGGAAAGTTTTCATCAAGGTGCTCCGTTCATCTTTGCTTCGATCCTGACTAGTCTCCCAGTTCCTGCTGCTGAAAAACCTCGCCACAGCATGATGCTGCCACCACCATGCTTCACCGTAGGAATGGTGCCAGGTTTCACTAAGACGTGACGCTTGGCATTCAGGCCAAAGAGTTCAATCTTGGTTTCATCAGACCAGAGAATCTTGTTTATCATGATCTGAGAGTCTTTAGGTGCCTTTTGGCAAACTCCAAGTGGGCTGTCATGTGCCTTTTACTGAGGAGTGGATTCCGTCTGGCCACTCTACCACAAAGGCCTGATTGGTGGACTGCTGCAGAGATGGTTGTCCTTCTGGAAGGTTCTACCATCTCCACAGAGGAGATGGGAGAGCTCTGTCAGAGTGACCATCAGCCCTTCTCCCCCGATTGCTCAGTTTGACCGGGTGGCCAGAATTAGGAAGAGTCTTGGTGGTTCCAAACTTCTTCCATTTAAGAATGATGGAGGCCACTGTGTTTTTGGGGACCTTCAATGATGCAGATGTTTTGGTACGCTTCCCCAGACCTGTGCCTCGACACAATCTGGTTTCGGAATTCTAGAGACAATTAGAGACAATACTTTCTCTAGAGACAATACTTTATGAAGGCACTGTACATAGAGAGAGGAGAGAGAAAGAAGAGAGAGAGATCCTTCTGCAGCTGTATAGGCTGAGTGACCATCATAATAAGCCCTGGTCTCCCTAAAGCTCCAACTAACACGTTGATTTAGTCAGTTGATTTGTGGTGCATTTGCAGTATTTGACGTGCAAAGTCTACGTGTTGATTTGAATGTGTTTCCTGTGGGAGATGTTGGCTGGGCTGCCCAGCCCAAGAGAAGGGTTCACAGAAGGACAGGGGCAGTAGAGGGCGTATGAACAGACTCAGACTTCCACACGTGTATATACACAGTGCATAGCACACAGAGAGAGGGATGGGAAGTGACAGGGGAGAGGGAGGAAGGGGGGCGTGTGTGCGTGGTGTGTCGAGAGAGGGAGGATGCAAACAGAGAGGGAGAGAGATGATTGAATGTCAGTGTACGGGGTGTGCTGTGTGAAACTCCAGCCTACACCAGCAGAATGTAAATCAGCAGGGACACCAGGGATACAGAGGCTGTCCCCGGCCCCCCTCTACAGGCAGGGACCGTCAAATACACACGCACTTGATCTCTGGTTGTTTCTCATAGTCATGCAGAAGCAGAGCCTACCTCCTCCTACACAGAGCAGACAGTCGGCCAGGCTCTGAGCTTAAGCGCCGAAGACCCAGCTCCATTAGTCAGTCTGCCTGCTTGGCTCATCGACACACACACACACACACACTGGAGCCACACACACACACTGGAGCCACACACACACACTGGAGCCACACACACACACTGGAGCCACACACACACACTGGAGCCACAATAGAGATTGCTATTGTCCTTGAGAACTGCCTAATAAAACATCCAACTGGAGTAAGGTCAAATAAATAAAGAACGCAGAGAGATAAAAAGAAGTTAGGACCAAACGGCTTTTGCCACATGCACAAGTCCGAATGTACGGCCGTCATTCAAAAACGAATTTGCCTTCATTAACTTCTCTTTGGTCACAAACGTCTTTATGGCGCTGAAATGATTTACCACACAAGAGGGAGGAAGGAAACGGGGTTCAGTCTAATCCTGTAATCAGCCCACTGCAGGAGGGAAGGCACTGGAGCCGCTGATTGCTTTTCTGACAGAGACTTACGCTCTGAGGCGCCACCGCTTCTCTGCCCCAACATCCGAAAGAACAATCTACATCGATGGTAGCTTGAAACGGAGGACTGCTAATCCAAAGCAGCCAGGAGCTTTAGGCTTTCTCCAATGGGCATTTCTCCCCTTTCTCCCCTGCCTTCCTTTCCTTCCCCACTGCCGCTGCACTTGCTCAGGCATTATGTAGCCCATGCCACACAACGGCTAAAGCCTAGGAGGGGAGGGCCATGGAAAAGTGAAACTGTGTTGGGTGTGTGTGGGATATGTAGGTTGCGTGGACTGAGTATGGGTGGTGTGTGTGTGTGCGCGTGTGCACATTTGGGAGTTTGTGCGCGTGTAGGCATAGGTGCGTGTGCGACACAGATGTGTGTCTTTGGGTGTCTGTGGGTCTCTCTCTCTCCCTCTCTCTCTTTCTCTCTCTCTCACGCTCTCCCTCCCTCTCTCTCTCGCAACACCCCCTCTGTCTACTCTACTCATCCAGGCTCCACATGAGTGCTTGAGTGGTGCTGGGTATGGCGGTGCGTGTGCTGAATCCCAAATCACTCGGAGGCACACGGAAAAGAACAACAAACGATTTCTCCCACTGTTTTCCTATGCAGTACGCTGCTGTTATTGTCATCCCACACGCTTGACGGCTGCTAGTCTCATTGCCTCCGAGGAACCTGTTTTCATGCGCAACATCCACACACACAAAGAAACGAGAAGCCTCGTGATGGAAAGGCTAATGTTACTCTTATCAAAGCCTTCCAACGAGAGCTGAGCGTGTAGTCAGGCTGGACCCTAAGAGTTAGTCTTTCAAACAGCTTCAACAGCTCCAACTTCTATCTCACACACAACTCCACACACAAAGTAGCCTGATTCGCAAGCTCTGCACTGCAGTAGCTTCTATGGCATCAGACGTAGTGAGAGTTGCTGCATTCAGACCCAAACAAGGCGGCGGGGTGTGTGACAATTGGGCAGCTCTCCAAATTCCAGATGGTCTTTATTTGGTTCCAGCAGCACGTCCCCTATCTGCCTGTAAATATGGAGGAGGGCAAAGAGCAGAGCTCGACGCCCAGGCAGCCAGGGGAATGCTGGGAGCTGGCGGTGGCCATCTTGCTCACAACGTTATCTCCCTCCCATATGTTCACCCCAGGCAGGCTCATCTCGACGTAATTGACTTTCTCCCATGGAGCCCCAGCCTGTAGCTGGAGGCAGAAGTGCACTTGTGGTGTCTGCTTTCACCCTGATAAAACTACCACACTCCTGCACATTCCCCCCCGGCTGTGGTGAGCAAGTGTGTGTGTGCGTGTGCGTGTGTGTGTGTGTTTGTTTGTGTGTGTGTGTGCGCGTGCGCGTGTGCGCGCGCATGCGTGTGTGTGCGTGCGCGTGCGTGTGTGTGTGTGTGCGTGCGTGTGCGTGCGTGCGTGTGCTCCTAGGTCTTTGCTTTGTATCCACTGTCGACGAGAGAGCCATGGGTTACATACAGTACACATATACATCTTCCATTACATGCACACCTTACGCCACAACCAAAAGCGCTGCATAAGGCTCCTATCCTCTCCCTCCTTTGTATTGTTTGCAGCATCCCTCTGGGCTTAGCTGTACTGGAGCCTGCTAAGGAGGATCTATGGCAAAACGATGGTGTGGAATACTAAAGAGCAGCCTATTATTTCCTCTACCAATGCGCCTCTCTCTGCCATTCAAAGGATTTGAGCGACTGGCGCCGGGAAACCGCTAGAAAGTTGCTAGAAGACCTGTGGCACCTTCCTAGAGCCACCTGCGTTGCCCGGGATCACCTGCTCGAGGCAGCCCCTTTGAATTCAGGGGCGTTGATTTTCACCGGCGCTCATTAACTTGGTTAATATTGAGGCCTGTCATGTTGCGGAGGGAGGGAAGGCGGTAAATTATTCATCCCCCCCTTGAAATGCAAAAGACAGATGAGGAGAGCGAGCGGCGTTATGTAGGTCACTTGCTCTCTCTCACACGGCCGCCACACTGGAGGAGAGAGAGAGAGAGAGAGAGAGAGAGAGAGAGAGAGAGAGAGAGAGAGAGAGAGAGAGAGAGAGAGAGAGAGAGAGAGAGAGAGAGAGAGAGAGAGAGAGAGAGAGAGAGAGAGAGATCCTTCTGCAGCTGTATAGGCTGAGTGACCATCATAATAAGAGAGAGAGATGTAAATAGTCCGGTGGCCATTTGATTAATTGTTCCGCAGTCTTATGGCTTGGGGGTAGAAGCTGTTAAGGAGCCTTTTGGACCTAGACTTGGAGCTCTGGTACCGCTTGCCGTGTGGTAGCACAGAAAGCAGTCTATGACTTGGGTGACTGGAGTCTCTGACAAGTTTATAGGCTTTCCTCTGACACTGCCTGTTATATAGGTCCTGGATGGCAGGAAGCTTGGCCCCAGTGATGTACTGGGCCGTACCCACTACCCTCTGTAGTGCCTTACGGTCGGATGCCGAGCACTTGCCGTACCAGGCGGGGCGCAAGCGGTCAGGATGCTCCGGATGGTAAACTTTTTGAGGATCTGGGGATCCATGACAAATCTTTTCAGTCTCCTGAGGGGGAAAAGGTTTTGTCGTGCCCTCTTCACGACTGTCTTTGTGTGTTTGGACCATGATAGTTCGTTGATGATGGACACCAAGGAACTTGAAGCTCTCGACCCGCTCCACTTCAGCCCCGTAAATGTTAACGGGGCCTGTTCGGCCCGCCTTTTCCTGTAGTCCACGATCAGCTCCTTTGTCTTGCTCACATTGAGGGAGAGGTTGTGTCCTGTGTGACGTGCAGGAAAATTCTCAGCAACAACAGAGTGATCAAATAAAGATCCTACATCTGTAGTGAGCTTTTTTTAACCCACAGTAATCTGGGCAAGAGTAGTGCACTGTAAAGGGAATAGGGTGCCGTTTTGAATACATTGACCTGATGTCTGCTATCAAGTCCCTGTGCCCAAGATACTGAAGGTAACCTGCCTAAATGACTACCGCCCCGTAGCACTCACGCCGGTAGCCATGAAGTGCTTTGCTGGTCAAGGCTCACATCAACACCATCATCCTGGAAACCCTAGACAGGACAACAACCTCTCCCTCAATGCGAGCAAGACAAAGGAGCTGATCGTGGACTACAGGAAAAGGAGGGCCGAACACGCCCCCAATCACATCGACGGGGCTGTAGTGGAGCAGGTTGAGATTTTCCAGTTCCTTGGTGTCCACATCACGAACAAACTATCATGTCCAGTAACACCAAGAAAGCCGTGAAGAGAGTACGACAATGATTTTTCCCCCTCAGGAGACTGAAAAGATTTGGCATGGATCCCCAAATCCTCAAAAGGTTTTACAGCTGCACCGTCGAGAGCATCTGCTCGGCATCCGACCGTAAGGCACTACAGAGAGTAGTGCCTTACATGATTTTATTCATAATACATTTGTAGCCAGTAACGTTAAACATTTTATTATTAAACAATTCCCATTTGTTGTGGCTAGCATTAGCTAGTTCCAGTACATCACTGGTGCCAAGCTTCCTGCCATCCAGGACGTATATACTAAGCGGTGTTAGAGGAAGGCCCAATGAATTGTCAAAGACTCCTGTCACCCAAGTCCTAGACTGTTCTCTCTGCTACCACACTGCTGCTACTCACTGTTTATTATCTATGCATAGTCACTTTACCCCTACCTACATGTACAAATTACCTCGTCTAACCTGTACCCCCGCACACTGACTCAGTACCTGTAACCCCTGTTTTTAGCCTCATTATTGTTAATTTGTTACTTTTTTAATTTAAAATGTTTTACTTTAGCATATTTTGTAAATATTATCTTAACTCTACTTTTTTTAAACTGCATTGTTGGTTAAGCGATTGTAAGTAAGCATTTCACAGTAAGTGAAAAATGAAATGTACTTTACAAGGGCCTATACATTTGACTTTGGGGAACAGTTAAAGTGACAAACCATCAGAGGGAAGTCAAAATATCAATACCCATATAGTTAAAGAAAAACACTGATTTAAAAGGCAATTTATAAAACTAAAAGCAGCTAAGGGCAGTTTGACCAACTACCTGTTGTATTGGGCGCATGTGACAAATACGATTCGAAGTGCTCTTGATTCTGCTTTGTCGTTTCAACAGTCAAACCCATGGATGTGCTCTTATGCCTGACAATAGCCATCAGAAGCACCACAGGAACACAATCTACTGTACCTCCTCAATCACCATCACACAGGCCAGCCAGGCCACACAAAAGACACTTGTCATAGGTGCCTCACTCTCTGAGTGATCTGGCCCTCACTGGTGGCTGGTGTTGCTGGGGATACAAGTGACATTGGGCGTAAGGTCACAGGCCGGAGTGAAGGCGTTAGAATGAAGCTCAAGACAGGGAACGTTATCCATCAATGCTCACCCTTACAGGCACTGGCTGAAAAATCGATACGATCTCAAGATCACGCACCACACTGAATAGACCTCACCATCTTCATCTGGGCTATTGTTCACTCGACCATTCATCATTGGTATTGGCTTATAGACTTCACATCTGAGTGCACCCTACTGTAAGGAATACCAATGGCATAGGGTGGTTCTTTGTTAATTTCTCTCTGTCTCCCCACTCTCTCTCTCTCCCCTTCTCTCTCTATTTCTATCTCACTCTCTCTATCATCCCTCTTTGCCTGTATTGCCCCCAACCCCCTCCTCGACGGGGGGCGTCTTTCATCTCGGTAGGAACAGGCAGCCATTTTGGCTCGTGGCAGGGAACCTGATGGCGTAAATAAGGCTGCCATCAATCATTCTCAGGAGCCTGGCGGCGATAGAGCCTCTGATCCGAGCAGCAGCACTCACTCACAGGCACATTTAAAGACACAGACTCACTGGCTGGGCTCAACGTGCCAAAAGGACTGGGGAGGAGAGGGAGGAGAGGGAGGGAGGGCTTGCCGTTTACAGTACAGAGACTGTGGCAGAAGGAGAGGGACAGGGATGTCACCTGAAATAGACATTAATAGACATATTTCGATATCAATGCTACACGTGGTCCCTCATTTCTCCTATATGAATCCAATATCATCTGCGGATGCAGAGGCTCTGCAAATGCGGAGCCAAATGAAAAATCAGGAACCGACTTAAGGAATTGAGAGAGAGAGAATACATTTAGACACATGTCAATACATGCTGTGCGCGCGATCTTCCTATATGAATGTGACATAGGATGAACTAATGGATGCAGAAGCCAGAATTCAGAAACAGAGAGAGAGAGAGAGAGAGAGAGAGAGAGAGAGAGAGAGAGAGAGAGAGAGAGAGAGAGAGAGAGAGAGAGAGAGAGAGAGAGAGAGAGAGAGAGAGAGAGAGAGAGAGAGAGAGAAGAGCCTAGCGACGAGTCTGAGACAGTAGGAGGTTGATTAACATTTAATAAAGATCCATGAACTCTATTCAATCACTGGGGAACAGTGAGAACGGCCAGGCCGCTGGAGCGCCAGTGTGGACGGAGACGCTGGCGGAATGCTAATGGAAGCGGAAAGGTCGTAACTCACGGGCAAAGACTAGCGTACATCCACTATCATTCGCTCCCCATGGACCCCCACCATCCCCATGCATCTCCTCGTCAACCCACCCCCCAGAAACCGCCCGGGTCCACGTCAATACAGAGGAATTACCATTTACCCACAGAAATATGTTTCGCTGGTGTGAACCAATACAATCGATGGCGCGGAGGAGAAAACAGAAATCCTCATTGCCCTTTGTCAAACACGAGCACTCATCGCATGCATAGCGAAGGAAGGCTGTTTCACGGTGGAGATATCGAACGGCAACATCTCTGCATCTGCTATGGTTATGCCTTCCCTCCTCGTGTCAAGTCTTTACTTGGCATCTGATGAGTCCTCCTCTGCTCGAACCACTGCCAGTCAAGTGAATTCATTAGTGAGACAAAAGAGAAAGTTGAGGATTTTAGGGATGCCTCTCACTGGCAGAGTAATAGGGCTTCCTTACAGCGCGAATTAGTCGACACGGACAGGAGCCAAAAAGCAATAAGGCTCTCTTGTCTCTGTATCTCATTGAGGACACAACAGACTTTAATCTAATTCAAACTTAGAAAGAGGAGAGAGGGGAGGGGGAGAAGAAAGAGAAATAATTAAAGATTGAGAGTAGAGAGAGATAGGAGACAGAGACAGAGAGAGATATATAAGTCAGAGAGAGCGAGAGATAGAAGACTGAGAGAGAGAAGACAGAGAGAGAAGACAGAGAGAGCGACAGATAGAAGACAGAGAGATTGAGAAAGAAATACAAATGAGAAAAGGCAGCCCAGGTAGGCTTCATTGTGAGTGAAATTAAATTATGCTAATAAGTGGATTTTAAGCCCTGTGTGAGAGTACTTTGTGCTTTAGTTACAGTATGTCTGGCAGAGCTGAGGGAAAGGGAGACTGCTTTATAGCGCAAGAGAAAAAATGTGTGTGTGTGTGTGTGTGTGTGTGAGCATACATGCATAACATTTGCGTCCCCATCAGTACAGGGGAAAATGACTGGGTTGCCATCCTCTTCTTCACCAGCCTTCTATTTGAAATGCCGCAGTGCCCTCAGTTGGCAGTGCCACTCCACAGCCCCCGCCTGCTGTGCCAGGCTGACTTCGGAGCTGGAGAGGAGCCAAATCTGCACTATACCTCAGCCTCCACTGAGCCAGAGAGCCAGACAGACAGATAGCCAGACAGACAGAGAGCCAGACAGACAGAGAGCCAGACAGATGCACTGCACACCAGCTCTGCCTGGACATCCCTGGCTTCATGTGGTGGGCCAGGAGGAATCTGGAGGTGTGATTTGAATATTCAATATATTGATAAAAGTACTGGTTCATGAAATAATGTAGGCTCCTATATGGATACCAATGTGCACACAAGTATACACACACACGAGAGAGAGAGAGAGAGAGAGAGAGAGAGAGAGAGAGAGAGAGAGAGAGAGAGAGAGAGAGAGAGAGAGAGAGAGAGAGAGAGAGAGAGAGAGAGAGAGAGAGAGAGAGAGAGAGAGAGAGAGAGAGAGAGAGAGAGAGCACCAGGCTCTAAATCAATAGTGAGGTTTCACCCAGAGCATGTAGATGTGGGCTGCGGGCTGGGTTGTCAAGGTGACAGAGGAGCTGGGAGCTCTGTGGGATGTGTGATGAATCGGTGGAGGATGAATGACCCCCTGATCCACGGGTTGGTTGCTCTGCTGCTCGGCTGTGGGTAGGCTCCACTGGGCTGCTCAGGCTATGCTAGCAAGCTAACCGCACGCTGCCAAAGGGAGGGACTCCCATGCATTACAGGAGGGGCAGGAGGCTAGACTAGTGTAAGGAATCTGACTGATATGAACATACTGTACTTTGCAGACCTCAACAGAGATTTCACTGACATTACAGTGAATCTTATAAGAGAATACGATCATGTATACACGATTGGTTCAAAACAAGTACATACTTGGAACATCTTGTGCTGATTTGTGATCAAATGTGATGTACTATTACTGTACATCTTTAAACTGTTCTCTTCACCCCCCCAAAAAAAATTTCTACAGATGGTGCTCTCCCGCCTTATGTGTTGGAGATAAAGACAGTAAGAGAGAAGAACACTGATGTGACTGACACTTCCGCAATGTGTTCATGCCATCTGCTCAGCTTGGCACCAGCGCTGGCACCCATGGGTTCTCTCTGATGATGAAACGCCTGTGCCATGTTGAGCAGGCTCTTGGGGGCTCTGTGGACATCTCCAGGGGGCTACTTGCCAAGTTGGCATGACTGTGTGGCATGTGCCCATCAACACCCTATCATAGATTATTGTGAAATAGACACTAATTACTTATTCAAAATTTGTGATAGGCACACACAATTTTGTTCATAACATATTCGTGTCTAGTACACGATCTTCATGTCCACCACATGATTTTATTCATAATACATTTGTAGCCAGTCACGTTAAACATTTCCTTATAAAACAATTCAAATTTGTTGGGGCTAACATTAGCTAGGTGGCTAACATTAGCTAGGCTAGGGATTAAGGTTAGGAGTTAGGGTTGGGGTTAAGGTTAGGAGTTAAGGTTAGGGTTAAGGTTAGGAGTTAAGGTTAGGGTTAAGGTTAGGAGTTAAGGTTAGGGTTGGGGTTAAGGTTAGGAGAATTAAAATTAAGGTTAAGGTTGGGGAAATTAAATTAGGAGTTAAGGTTAGGGTTAAGGTTAGGAGTTAAGGTTAGGGTTAAAATTAAGAATTAAAATTAAATTAAAATTAAATTAAAATTAAAATTAAAATTAAAAATTAGAATTAAAATTAAATTAAAATTAAAATTAAAATTAAAATTAAATTAAAATTAAAATTAAAATTAGAATTAAAGTTAAAATTAAAATTAAAATTAAAATTAAAATTAAATTAAAATTAAAATTAAAATTAAGAATTAAATTAAAATTAAAATTAAAATTAAAATTAAAATTAAATTAAATTAAAATTAAAATTAAGGTTAAATTAAAATTAAAATTAAAGTTAATTAGGGTTAAGAGTTAAGGTTAAAAGTTAAATTAGGGTTGGGGTTAAGGTTAGGAGTTAAGGTTAGGGTTGGGGTTAAGGTTAGGAGTTAAGGTTAGGGTTAGGGTTAAGGTTAGGAGTTAAGGTTAGGGTTGGGGTTAAGGTTAAGAGTTAAGGTTAGGGTTGGGATTAAGGTTAGGGTTAGCTAACATGCTAGGTAAGTAGTTAAATAGTAATAAGTAGCTGCAAAGCTGCTAACTAGCTAGTGCTAAAGACGTCAATCATGTGATTCAAACACCCAATGTTTCGGTTGCTAGACCTTTGCATTATGCGCCTACCCATCCTCCCAGAAAAACCTCCCTCCTATCGTTTCTGTCTTAAGTAACCTACTGCCTTCATCTGTTATTGAAATGCACTGTATACAAAATTGTGTGGTGGACACAAAAATATTGATTGTCACGAATTTCGCATTAGTAATTCATGTCTATTTCACAATAATTAGTGATAGTGGGTTGGTGCCCACAGGTAGAGGGGGTGGCTATATGTGACTCATACTGCAGTACGACCATGAAGGTTTAGTGTGCCTCAAAAACATTCCAGCAGTCTCACAGTCAATGGGCATAGGATGGAACACACACGTGCACAAAGTAGTAGTGTACACACACACACACACACACACACACACACACACACACACACACACACATGAAAAAGTGCATGCACAAACAAACACACAGTGTAGTCTGGGGAGACGTCTGAATAGATTTGAAACTTTAGTTACTCTCCCTTTCACCAGAACTGTTGCCTGAACTCATGAAGGCTCATTTAAACCACTAAAAATGTATCTCTATTTATGCATGGGGACACAGTGGACAACTTTTGTTACGAATGGAAAACACTATGCTATTTGCAGGGATTTCAGAGATGCGTTTCCTGCAGAGACCATTCATACTTCAACGAGAAAGAGACTCAGGCATGACAACAACAACAAAAACTTTGCTCTGACTCATCTCCCAATACAGGCAGTCAGACACACAGACTGACTGAAGCAAATCCTCCCAGATTAAGACTCCCTGCTGTGGTCTAGGTTGTGTGTGCCTCCACCGTCAGTGTATGTGTGTGAGAGAAAAAGATAGAGAGAGGGATCCAGGATCTAAGATCTAAAACACGCAACCATTTCAAAGAGACCGTAGGGGGCTTCTCCTTGATATCCGCCCAACAAACCCAAGGTAGAGTCTCCAGAGGCTTCCTTCTCTCTCCCCTGCCTCCATATCCCACCACCTGCCTCCAGCCAGGCGGGCAAGGAGACAGGCAGGCAGGTGGGCATGTGGGCCCGCGCTGCATGATGCACACTGGTTTGGCCTGGTGCCATCAGATTGGAATCTCTCAGGGACCTAATTAACTTGACAGCAGGCCCCTACTATTCACTGATGAGCAACAGAGGAAGTCAAGCCTTGGTTGGCTATGGTCTGTGTCTGGCTATGTCCTCAACCAACCAGTCCACATTACCCTTCTGTAGAGGTCTTGTCGTCTCAGCTCCAAAGGCACTAGGGAAAGGCTATGTGATTGGAATTTGCACAGAGGTAACCCCTGTGGAATAGTAAATCCAACTCACTGTTTTAAACGTGAGTTTGATGTAATAGCCTAAATGGATTTAAATCCTCAATTCAAAGTAATTAAAGTATTCCTAAAACCTTATAGGGTAGCACTTTATAATAACACCTTGTAATAAAGCATCTGTAATAGATTAGCAAATATTTTATTCATTTAGACAATGGGTGGGTATAATCCTGGACGCTTATTGCTTAAAACCGCATTTCAGCCTGTGTCTATTCCATAAGTTACCACCGGGAGATGCCTATTTACTCTATTCCATCTCACTGCGCAATCCGCTGTCTCATCAGCCCAGCCAGGCATTTTATAAACATGACATCCACTGTAAAAAGCATCTAGACATTATCTTCCAATTATTTTAGACTAGCAATTGGCTTTCAATAGCGGAGATTTGTATAAACCTTGCTGTCTTTCTCTCTTACATTTGAAAATAAATTCAGTATTGAAATTCGACCTCCAGCTGTCCCATTGTAATGAACGTGTCGGGAGTCGGGATGAGACAGACAGGCAGGCAGCTTTTCTCAGCCAGTCAAAATCATGAATCAGCATAATTGTTCTGGATATATACAAAAGAAATGTCAATAGAAAACACAAAAAACTAAGCAATGTGCAGCTAGTTTGCAGTCTTTCCAGCTTCAGTTTGAAGTGATTGTGTTAGCTGTGTTGTTGCTGTTGGATAGCTCCTCTGAACAACAGTGTCCTGATGAGAGAGCACATTTTCTATGTCAGGTAAAACCATGCATCGTTAGCACATTGTTAAGGATGTATCCAAATAAATGTCACTAGAAAACATCTTAAACAAATGCAAATGCAGCTACTTTGTTGTTATTCTGCCTGCACTGTTTGACGTGACTGTAATTTAGCCGTAGTTGGGTAGCTAGCAAGCAAGGGATAAGAATGCTGCCAGCCAGTATGGCAATAGAGCATTTAGAAAAAACAACTGGGTCGCTTCCATAGATACAGAACAAAAAGACTTAACGACTGGGTCGCGTCTCAGACAACCGAACCGATAGAACGAACGACCAGCCGGCTTGGGTACAACAACCGTGCCAATATATCCTCCAAACACCAGCTTCGAGGGCATTATCACTTAATTATTAATCATTACTCCCAAATTTGTAAATGTTATTAAGCTAGTTACTGTTAGTCACACATTTATAAAAAGAAAGTATGTAATAATGATTCATAAGATACCAGCCTACTCCCGCTCCCTCTCTCCAGCGCTCGACGGCGCCGGTCTACTAACCACCAGCCCTGGCAACCATTATTACGCACAACTGCTCCCCATCATTACGCACACCTGCTCCCCATCATTACGCACACCTGCTCCCCATCATTACGCACACCTGGACTTCATTTTCACCTTGATTAGCTTCCCTTTATTTAGCCCTCAGCAGCCTCAGTCATCAGGCAGTATAGGTTTGTTTTCATGTTCAGTACGCATCCCGTTCTGTTCATTTGCCTTGCATCATTGTTATTAAACTCTCCTTCTGCACGTGCTTCCTGACTGCTTGCCTATACGTGACATAAGATCCTTCATAAAAAAATATATATATTCCCTTACAAACCATTTACTAATCATAACTTAAGTATTTGTGTATGCACTAGGAAACAGGACTGCCTTAAATTAGTATTACATGTACCTTCATTTTCCCTTAAAACATGCCAATTCTCCTTAATTTTAAAAGGCAAAAGGGGACGCATTTAACATACCATATTACATTTCTACAAATGTAGAAAAAATAAAAAACAGAAATACCTTATTTACATATGTATTCAGACCCTTCAGACACGAAATTGAGCTCAGGTGCATCTTGAGCAATCAGAGGAGAAGGGCCGTGGTCAGGACCAAGAACCCGATGGTCACTGTCAGCTCCTCTGTGGAGATGGGATAACCTTCCAGAAGGACAACCATCTCTGCAGCACTCCACCAATCAGGCCTTTATGGTAGAGTGGCCAAGGAAGCCACTCCTCAATAAAAGGCACATGACAGCCCTCTTGGAGTTTGCCAAAAGGCACATAAAGGACTCTCAGACCATGAGAAACAAGATTGAACTCTTTGGCCTGAATGCCAAGCGTCATGTCTGGAGGAAACCTGGCATCATCATGCTGTGGGGATGTTTTTTAGCAGGAGGGACTGGGAGACTAGTCAGGATCGTGAGAAAGATGAATGGAGAAAAGTAAAGAGAGATCCTTGATGAAAACCTGCTCCAGAGCAGGACTTCAGACTGGGGCGAAAGTCTACCTTCCAACAGGACAACGGCCCTAAGCACACAGCCAAGACAACACAGGAGTGGCTTTGGGACAAGTCTCTGAATGTCCTTGTGTGGCCCAGCCAGAGCCCGGACTTGAACCCGATCGAACATCTCTGGAAAGACCTGATAATAACTGTGCAGTGACGCTCCCCATCCAACCTGACAGATTTTGAGAGGATCTGCATAGAAGAATGGGATAAACTCTCCAAATACAGGTATGCCAAGCTTGTAGCGTCATACCCAAGATGACTCGAGGCTGTAATCAAACAAAGTACTGAAGGGTCTGAATACTTTTGTAAATGTGATATTTCAGTTTTTTTTGGCTTTGTCATTATGGGGTATTGTGTGTAGATTGATGAGGGGGAACAATTTAATACAATTTAGAATAAAGCTGTAATGTAACAAAATGTGGAAAAAGTGAATGCCGCCGCTACCGAATAAGTGTGGAGGAAACACTGGGTCTACTTTTAGTAACCTGTAATTTCCAGTTAATTTTCCATTTTGTTTCATACACAGCTAAAGACAACTCCACAAAGCGGAGGCTAATTAATGTCACCCAAGACTTCAGGAGTAAATATGAAGTTTGGTACGCAGACCTTTACCTACCCTTATCTTAAGCGAGATACATTACCGACTGCCGTTTGTCAAGACCAAGTCAGCACATTTTATCTGTTAATTATTAAAATAATTCAATTTCATTATACATCTAACAGTTGTAAAGCAATGTGAACAAGACTACGTATTGTCATGCAACCACTGTATCTGTGTTGTGTCTGTTTTATGAGGGCCAGTATCTGTGGTGGAAAAGCACTTGTGTGCACCCTGAAAGAAGAGGAGAGGGAGTGGAAGAGAGAACTAGGAGAGGGGAAGAGAGGAGAGAGAGGGGGGAAGAGAGGAGAGAGAGAGAGTGGAGCAGAGGAGAGCGAAAGGAGAGGGAGGGGGAAGAGAGGATAGGGAGGGAGGGAAAGACAAGAGAGAGGAGAGAGAGTGGAAGATGAGAGAGCAAGTATTGAGAGAGAGGGGGGGAAGAGAGGAAGAGAGCAGAGAGGGGGGAAGAGAGAGGAAGGTGCAGATAGAGGAGAAAACAAGAGAGAGGGTGAGGTCAGAGAGAGAGAAGAGACACTTGGAGCGAGCAATAGGGGAAGGGGGGAGATGGTTGGCATTATGTTGACTACAGGCCCCCAAAAGTATTTAAGCCCATTAGAGGGAAGCGAAAAATAAATAAATAAATAATATTTAAAGCCTTAATAATAAGGCTTTCACCTGCTAAATAAATTCTGATGAATTCAATTTGAGACAGTGTCTTTTATTTTCTTAGAATCTGAAGGATAGAGTATCACTGATGTTTCTTTTAATTCTTTAAAGTGAACTGAGTTTGGTGTTTCTCCAGGGTGTAAAGCGTCTGTGTGTTGCTGGTGTAGAGGAGTCAGGCGCAGGACAGCAGATATGAGTAAATATAGCAAATTTTACTCAATATATAACAAACGTCAAAAATATCCAAACCCACAAATACAGACCGCAATACAATAAAACAATCACTCACAAACAAACATGGGGGAACAGAGGGTTAAATATTGAACAAGTAATTGTGGGATTGAAACCAGGTGTGTAAAACAAGACAAAAACTATGGAAAATGAAAAATGGATCGGCGATGGCTAGAAAACCGGTGACGTCGTCCGCCGAACGCAGCCCGAGCGGGACCGAGCAGGAGAGGGACCGACTTCGGCGGAAGTCGTGACACAGGGTCATTCCAAATATTTTAATTCAGACTTAATTCTTACTTGGAAAACTTAAGCATGTGTACCCAATATCCTTAATTTTTCTCTTTAATGTTTTACATTTTGCATTTAAGAGAAATTAAGGTGAAATATATATGATTTGTAAGGGGTAAAACCCCTGAAAACCCCTTACAACAGTCCTTAATCAGGGTTTACAGGGTTTTTTAAGGGGCTAAACGTACCTTAATACCTGTGGTTTCAGTGGCACTTTACACCTTTAGGTCATCCACCTCTGGCTGCGTAAAATCAATACTGTGTACTAGTCGATGTCCGCGCCTCATCGGAAATCGAATTATCTTCATAGAAAAAATCCCATAAAAAGCCGTCAGTTTAAGCATTGGCTGCATCTCAATCCACCACATCCGCCAGTGTCGCACTTGTGCATCTGCGGTGAATGGTGACAGAGCTCGGGCGGTGTATGTCAGACCATGAGATAGCTCTGTCACTTCCCAAGAGCCTGGTTGTGAAAAAAACTCACACTCATTCTTATGTTTAATAAATGTATCTTATAGTGTCTGTGTGGCAGGCTTACAATGATGACAAAAAACAACATTTGAGAGTGTGCTGACCCTGGTGCTAGAGGGGGTACACAGCTGGAGGTTGAATGTTTGAAGGGGTAAAGGACTATAAAAAGTTTGGGAACCACTGGTATAAGGAAATCAGTCAATTGAAATAAATTCATTATGCCCTAATCTATGGATTTCACATAACTGGGCAGGGGCGAAGCCATGGGTGGAGCTGGAAGGGCAGCCAGGCCCACCCACTGGGGGGCCAAGCCAAGGGCTTTATTACAGACAGAAATACTTCTCAGTTTCATCAGCTGTCCGGGTGTTGGTCTCAGACGATCCTGCAGGTGAAGAAGAGGGATGTGGAGGTCCTGGGCTGCCGTGGTTACACGTTGTCTGTACAATGACATTGGAGACGGCTTATGGAATATAAATGAAGATTACATTCTCTGGCAACAGCTCTGGTGGACATTCCTGCAGTCAGCATGCCAATTGCATGCCCCCTCAAAACTTGAGAGACATCTGTGGCATTATGTTGTGTGACAAAACACATTTTAGAGTGGCCTTTTATTTTTCCCAGCACAAGGTGCACCTGTGTAATGATCATGCTGTTTAATCAGCTTCTTGATATGCCACACCTGTCAAATCAAAATCAAATCAAATTTTATTGGTCACATACACATGGTTAGCAGATTTTATTGCGAGTGTAGCGAAATGCTTGTGCTTCTACTTCCGACAGTGCAGCAATATCTAACAATTCCACAACAAATGACTAATACACACAAATCTAAGTAAAGGAATGGAATAAGAATATATAATTATTTGGATGAGCAATGACAGAGCGGCATAGGCAAGATGCAATAGATGGTATAAAATATAGTATATACTGTACATATGAGATGAGTGATGCAAGATATGTAAACGTTATTAAAGTGGCATTATTAAAGTTACTAGTGTTCCATTTATTAAAGTGGTCAATGATTTCAAGTCTGTATGTAGGCAGCAGCCTCTCTGTGCTAGTGATGGCTGTTTAACAGTCTGATGGCCTGGAGAGAAGCTGTTTTTCAGTCTCTCAGTCCCAGATTTTATGCACCTGTACTGACCTTGCCTTCTAGATGGTAGCGGGATAAACAGGCAGTGGCTCAGGTGGTTGTTGACCTTGATGATATTTTTGGCCTTCCTGTGACATCGGGTGCTGTAGGTGTCCTGGAGGGCAGGTAGTTTGCCCCCAGTGATGCGTTGTGGAGACCGCACCACCCTCTGGAGAGCCCTGCGGTTGTGGGCGGTGCAGTTGCCGTACCAGGCGGTGATACAGCCTGACAGGATGCTCTCGATTGTGCATCTGTAAAGGTTTGTGAGTGTTTTAGGTGACAATGTGACAAGCCACATTTCTTCAGCCTCCTGAGGTTGAAAAGGCGCAGTTGTGCCTTCTTCACCACACTGTCTGTGTGGGTGGACCATTTCAGTTTGTCCATGATGTGTACGCCAATGAACTTAAAACTTTCCACCTTCTCCACTGCTGTCCCGTTGATGTGGATAGGGGGGGTGATCCCTCTGCTGTTTCCTGAAGTCCACGATCATCTCCTTTGTTTTGTTGACGTTGAGTGAGAGGTTATTTTCCTGACACCACACTCCGAGAGCCCTCACCTCCTCCCTGTAGGCTGTCTCGTCGTTGTTGGTAATCAAGCCTACTACTGTTGTGTTGTCTGCAAACTTGATGATTGAGTTGGAGGTGTGCATGGCCACGCAGTCATGGGTGAACAGGGAGCACAGGAGGGGGCTGAGCATGCACCCTTGTGGGGCCCCAGTGATGAGGATCAGCAAAGTGGAGATGTTGTTTCCTACCTTCACCACCTGGGGGTGGCCCTTCAGGAAGTCCAGGACCCAATTGTACAGGGCGGGGTTGAGGACTCAGGGCCTCAAGCTTAATGGCGAGCTTGGAGGGTACTATGGTGTTGAATGCTGAGCTAGTCAATGAACAGTATTCTTACATAGGTATTCCTCTGGTCCAGATGGGATAGGGCAGTGTGCAGTGTGATGGTGATTGCATCGTCTGTGGACCTATTGGGGTGGTAAGAAAATAGAAGTGGGTCTAGGGTGACAGGTAAAGTGGAGGTGATATGATCCTTGACTAGTCTCTCAAAGCACTTCATGATAACAGAAGTGAGTAGGGGCGATAGTCATTTAGTTCAGGGCGATAGTCATTTAGTTCAGTTATCTTAGCTTTCTTGGGAACAGGAACAATGGTGGCCATCTTGAAGCATGTGGGGACAGCAGACTGGGATAGGGAGAGATTAAATATGTCCGTAAACACACCAGTCAGCTGGTCTGCGCATGCTCTGAGGACGCGGCTATGGATGCCATCTGGGCCGGCAGCCTTGCGAGGGTTAACGCGTTTAAACGTCTTACATCGGCCACGGAGAAGGAGAGCCCACAGTCCTTGGTAGCGGGCCGCGTCGGTGGCACTGTATTATCCTCAAAGCGGGCAAAGAAGGTGCTTAGTTTGTCTGGAAGCAAGACGTCGGTGTCCGTGACGTGGCTGGTTTTCCTTTTGTAGTCCGTGATTGTCTGTAGATCCAGCCACATACATCTCGTGTCTGAGCTGTTGAATTGTGACTCCACTTCGTCTCTATACTGACATTTTACCTGTTTGATTGCCTTGCGGAGGGAATAACTACACTGTTAGTATTCAACAATATTCCCAGTCACCTTTCCATGGTTAAATGTGGTGGTTTGCGCTTTTCATCGAATGCCGCCATCTATCCACGGTTTCTGGTTAGGGTAGGTTTTAATAGTCACAGTGGGTACAACATCTCCTATGTATACGTCAATATTATCAGGTGTGATGGATGATATTGGCAAAGGAGAAATGCTCACTAACAGGGATGTAAACAAATTTGTGCACAAAATGTGAGAGAAATACGCTTTTTGTGCCTATGGAAAAATTCTGGAATCTTTTATTTCAGCTCATGAAACATGGGACCAATCTTTCTTATGTCTCTCAGATATAAGACAGACACTTCCTTTAGATTTTTTTTTTATACTTAAAATAAAAATAGCAAATAGCAAAATCATCCTTGGTATGACCTTAAAACACTTCCATATAGCTTAGTAAAACCCCCCTCTCTCTTTCTGCTGTATTGCTGCTAAATGTCTGACCAACATTTTAACACCCCAGATTGAGACCGAACGTGTGTGCGGAAAGGGTGTGTGAAAGAGAGAGAGGAGAGAAGCCGCTCACTGAATCCCAAAAACATCTTAATAGAAAGTGGTGTTGCGTGTCATTGACTGGATTATCAGGCAGGGGGCACTATGGAGCTCCCATGTCTGTCTAACACTACAGTGAATACAGGAGAGGTGAGTACTGTTGCAGCCAATAATATGACAAACAGCCCTCTCTTCTATCCTGTCTGTTCTTTTCTCATCTACTTCCTCACAGGTTTTCCTAGAGTCACTCCGATTTCTTCTCACTTCTTGCCTCTCTCTTTTTCAGTGCCTCACTCATTTCCCTGGGTCTCTCACATCTTTCCCTCAGTCGGTCTTCTCCATTTCCTCTCTCCTTCCTGTCACGCCACCCTCCCCCCAACACAGTTCTTCTCAGTTGGGTTCCTGCACCCCACAGTTTCTTCCCAGAATTCACCTCTCATTACGATGAAATATGTGCTCTAGGTGCTGCACAGGGAAAGCCTGGGGCGTGAGGGTAACCTAGGTTCAAAAGCTGATAGCAGCAATTAAATCTCTTTCTTTAGCCTCCGTGAGAGAAGCATAACAAAGATTTTTCGGACTCATTCAATGCAATGTTTTCACAGCAACAAATGGTTTTTGGGGGTGTTTTCTTTCTGGTGCTGAGACGAATAAACGCTGCCATGAGATATTCAAGGGAAAATACTAGGACTATGGACCTGGGGTTGTGCTACAATCATTTTGATGCTTTGCTGGTCTGGCTAAGCTTGTCCACATCAGCTCTGTGTAGTAGTGCAGTACAGAAATATTGAATCATTATGTTCTGAGAATGTAGCTTTTTGTTTTGATATTTTTTTAGCTACATTGCCTCGTCTAATGACAATTCAGAGGCACTGGATGTACCAAGAGCTGGGTGACAGTCCTGTCCTCCTCCTCCTGTCACACACACAACCCTGACCCCCCGCCCCACACACACACACACACACACAGCCAGAGAGAGAGGAGCTCCCATCTGCGTAATGACATCTCACGCTTGGTTAGGGATCTGCAGGATAATTAGAGCCCTGGCGGGTGATGGATGGCACTGCAGCGGCGCGCCGCGCGGCCCGCCTGACCTTGGCATCATTATGGGACGGCAGGGCCGACTGGACCGGCTCGAGCACAGGCAAGCAAAGCAGCTGCTGACTTTAATGGGACCATTTGTCCCCCCCCTCATCCTCTCGGTGTCTTTTTTCTCCTTCTCTCTCTTTTTATTACCCTGGACGGCTGATCCTCCCCCTGTTTTGTTCTCTGGAAGGAGTGCTGAAAGCTGCAGGACCCTGATGAAGGGTACAGTATAGGAGGAGAGGGGGCTGGCAGACATACTCTCAGCTGGTCCACAGATAGATGGCTCTTCCCAGACATGACAAAGTCATTACATGCCAGACAGGCACACAGATCATTGCCATTAGTGCCCTACTGTTGCACTTGATGTATGTTCTCCTGAGTACATATTATCAACACACCTATTACAATTGCAACAGGCTCTGTAAGATAATGTTCTAGAAATAATGTTGTTTATAGCATTCTCAAAGAGAAAGACAAGATACAAACACAGTTCCATTGACACAGCTGCATGCTGGCAGTACAACATATCTCCAAGGCAACATGAAGGCTGCATTTGATAGTCACATAACACATCATAATGCCATCTTTCTCTCTGATTCAACATAAGAAACCAACAAAAGGAAAATAATAAGCTGAACCCATGCAGTCTTTGTAACTGTATGTCTAATAAATGTGTTTATTTAATATTTTTTATTTATTTCCCTGAACTTCCTTTGGCCCTTGAATTGCTCAGTCTGATTGTGTGGGCATTATGAAACACATATTAAGATATTTACATACACCGCCCTGATTGGCTGGTAGGGGGTGGGCTTTAGACCATCCTAAACCAGATGAACAGTCATTGGTCTATTATAATCAGATCACATTGTGACATCATGATGTGGGACAAAAGTTTCATACCACCTGAAGTGGCTGAATTTCCAGGTATTTGTTTCAAACAGCTCTTACACAGAAAGGGCATCCTTTTCACAATTTCAGAAGTGTGGAAATATCATCAAAAAATAAAAATCACATAACTGCCCTGCCCCTTTAATCTAAATAAACGTTATTGTGACCCTGAAGTCAATTTACACATTCTGCACAAAGCACTGATCCCAATGTTCTAATGTTTCAGTAACCTTGCCAGTCCAACTGCCTCAGACCTGAACATTACAAAGAAACCACTGTTCACAGTGTGTCCTCTATCTGTGATGAAAGTAATTACTATGATTTTGACAATTCTAGACCAAACTTTGCTGCCTTGCTATGCTAGACTGTGTCCAGGTAAAACTCAGGTCATAATACTCTCACAATAGTTATTTCTTACTGCGGCGTGTCTGTGTAGATGTTTTTATACAAGCCAGCAGGGGACAGTAAAACTTCAAGGCCGTTCTCTATCCACAGGCACACACTGGAGCTTTTCATTGCAAGCAGCCTCTGTGAATAAGAGAGACTTAAAAATGTCTCTATGCTGGCACAAGCTAATGCTTGTTCTCAGGCTCCTCATCAAGCTATGGGATGGACAACGGGACTAAGACACACACTGACAGTTTACCAGTGTGGAGTTTTCCTAGCTCGAGTGGAGAAAACACTGCCTCTCAGCTAGACAATAGAGCTAAGAGTTATAGAAATCAAAATCCATGACCACAGTGTTCAGTCTCCAAATATTGTCTCGATGAGGACCCACAAACACTGGTTTAGGGAGGGACATTTTATCAACTGAACCCTGCTCCTTTTTATGGATCTTGTGTAATTAGATGGTAGAAAGTGAAGACTTGCTGTAATTGATCAATACGTCTCATCTACAGAGAGTAAGAAACTGGGCTAAACCACCTGTCTGCTATTCTCAGATGGACACAAAACCCCATCTGATACCTGCAATTTTCTACAAGCTACAGGATGAGTTAGGAGAGTGTTCCTCTTCCTGAGCAGGTGTGTTCCGGGGGGGTCTGGAGGCAGCCTTGAGAGGAGGAGCTGCAAAGTACCGCAGTGCCAGCCTCTCACCTTGTCAAGCACCCTCTGTGGGTACGGCTCACATGCAGACAGCAGGCTGGCGCTGCCCTCCCCCCTCTGCCAGCGGTTCATGTCTCTGGGAGTGAGCTGTCAGGCTCTGAGGTGCCCACACTGGGCCTGGCTACTGCCTACAGTAACCCAGCCTCACAGGCTCTACTCCAGGGGCACCATGCCAAGCCTGGGCCTGGATGCCTGTCTGCCAGTTCTGCCCGACCCTTACCAGAGAGGGGAGGAGGAGAGAGGAAGACGTGTGGGAGGAGGAGGGAATGGAAGTAAAAAGGGTAGGAGGAGGAGAGGAGTTGGTTGCTGAGGGACAGGGAGAGAGAGAGAGAGACAGCATGAGAGGCAGGGAGACAGACACAAAGACTGAATGCCGGTAAAGAGAGGGAGAGGGACAGAGAGATACTAATGAGTCTGATGAAGTAACCTCCCATGGCACAGCGGGTAGCGAGATTCATCTGCTCATACTTTTCAATGACTTTAGCTTCAAGTTTCTTTTGCATTTGCACATTCTTTTCTTCACTCTTTTCCTTTCTTCTCTTGCTTATGAAGAGTCTCTCTCAACATTGTTCACCTCTTATTCCCTTCATGTTGCTCCCTTATTTCTCCACCTCCAATTACTGTCCAATGACGACAGCAGGTTGAAAGACATTAGCTCGCCCCGTTGAGATAAAAACTAACTTGTTGTTCGACTACCTCTCGATTCGTGGAAACCAAACAATATTGAGTGAGTACTGCTGACAGAACGTCTTTCTTTTCACTGCCGAAATCAAACGGTCACATTAGTTCTAAGGCAGGAGTTAGTTAGGCTGATCCAGACAGCTGTCATGGAAACAGATGTCAGTTCTGTTCCGAGGTGCCGCTCTGCTCCACAGAGGCGGCTGCCACGATGTTTGATTGTGACTCCCTCTGCCTTTCACTAAGAGTGGCTTCCCTTGATGTTTCCCACCGTCACCACCGTAACACACACGATCGCTGGATTCGTTAGGAGAGAATCATTCTCCACACATCTTCTAATGCACATGACAAGAGTCAGCTGCCAACAGTCTCTGAACTGCGTCGGCACCAGATGTGTGGTAACGACTAGGACTCAGGATTCAGTCTACTACTCCTCCTCTGCATCTCACATGGATGAATAGTGTTAGATATGTATCCTCAAGCCACACACAGAGAACTCAATATTATACCAAAAACAAGAACAGATTCAAATGGATTATCTGGACAACCACGGGGCTTTGCAATATATTTCACTGTGGCAGTCAACACAATGATAGAATACCATCTTCAAATCTCGATTTTATTGTGAGTTACTCATGCAGACAACACCCAGTGCTCTTAACAGTAACCAACGCGGAAGTCTCTTCTGTCATCCGCCGTGACTGACCTGCCCTGAGCCTGGCAAGCAAAACTAGGCAACAAGAGCTAGTTAGCCACAAGAGCCAAATAGAAGAGGGGGTGACAAACAGACTAATGCCTGAGCAGCATTTTTGTTGATGGAGCAAATGTGTTGAGACGAAGCCCTAACGAGCTTCAGTCTGATGTGGCGAAGCGCCGTGACCCCTCTCCACCCCGCCTAGCATCGACCTCCGACTGCAGCCACAGTATCTCCAACACCCAGCCCCAGGCAGGGCTTCACATCTCCAGACAAGCCGAGAGCGTGCCGTGGAGAAGCCAGCCAGCTAAGGTCAGAGACAGGCACACTCATTCCTGGTGCTCTGGTTTTCTACAATCGCCAATCTCACAGAGGGGAAAGGCTATATGGAGATTTCTCTCTCAGCTAGAGCTGTCATTATTTTTCCTCACACACGTATAGGTCCACTGTCTAGACACCAGCTTACTGAATGGATGAGACACGTACTGAAGACTAAGTAGTATCTGCCAAGAGCTGACTGAGTAAAGTGGAGAAGATGGAATTGTGCACCAACTAGTCAAAGAGAATATCACCAAGATCAGTTCATGTCAGAGCATACATGAATAGATGATCTTTGAAAGGTGTGTTGTTTTTTTAGAAGAGGGAAACGTTCATGTGACCACTAGCCCTAGTAATAGACGGGCTTTTGAGCAAGACAAATAAATCCTTAGATCACACACAAATGTCATAATAAGTAGCCATTATCTTACAGCATGTCTCACATAGAAACCAGAGAAATCCATCTTCTATGTGAGGAATCCTCTTTCCACAGAGGAGCCTAGTATGGAATGTAATTCAGAGAGCCAGTCCTATTCCGAGGTATTGGATTTGTTTTGATGAGATAGAGCTCCGTCTACTGTCTGAAGTGCACATTACACAGTGGCTACAGAACTGTTTTATCTGTGAATAAACTATCAGAAAGGAATGCTTTTTGGAATATTAAGAAATGTTCATATGGTACAAGCACAAGCTGAATTAATTCCTTAACTTTGAAATAACCATAAAGATGTCAAACAGGGTGGAACTTAGATGTTATTTCAGAAAAACAAAAAAGTAGAACATGGCAGCCCAACAGAACAGACAATATAGAATTTCCATATTCCATTCAAAACCATTATCCAAATCTTGAATTAACTTCCCAGGAGCAGGAAATTAGATGATCTTCCTTTGGCTAATCTAAGTGTTTCGCTGCTCCCTCTCTGGACAGCCTGTCGGCCTCCTCGTTTCCTAGGTACCCAGCGTGGCCTGGGATGTGCAACTGGAGAAAGAAGACAGAGAAGATAGTCAGAGGCAAAAAGGGGACTGTTAGTAATTTCAGTTGTGCATCATCCATGACTGAACGTTCTAGTGCAGGGGTTCCCACATTTTCTGGAGCCACGATCCAACTTCGATATCAGAAATGTATTGCGACCCCAACCAACCTTTATTTGGGGATATGACAGTCGATTTCAATCAGTCCGAGGATTTATGATCTTCTTAACTCACCATATTGCATGTAACAGACAGTTACATGACTTACAGCATGGTTAAGCAAAGTTGGTGTTTTTGACATTTTCGGACCACTAAACAACTATTGATTTAGAACCAGAGTTACCGCAAGTCACACAAAGAAAACAGGAGCCACCTCCACTATTCCACCACCGTTTCAACTTCAACACCATCAAATCACCTATGCTTAGCCGAACACAGAGACAACTAAAAGACACCAAAAGCAATTTAGTCCAATCAACATACGCGAAATATGACGTGACTGTTCATGGTTCTGATTGCTGTTTGAGCGCATGTGTGTGCGTTCGTGCAGGTAGAAAAACATGTTGACTCAGCCTACTTGTAGAGAAACGCCGATGCCGTCCCCCTCTCTTTCATGCTGACGAAACAGTCTATCATTCTGTCATACAGTACCACGCTTTTATTTTGTTGTTGTTGTCCTTTGCTACCTGCTTGCTTGCCTAACTTCCATTCATGGGCAACGTTAACATTAGCCTTCTACATCCACCTACTGTACATAGTGAACTTTGATCCTCTCAGGCCAGGGGCACAACAAAGAATGAATGAATGGTTGGATCAGAATCGGCGTTATAATCATTGGCCAGTACGGAGAATTAAGTAAAACCACAAGTCCAGATCTCTATCTCCATCCATGGCTAATTTAGTAAAGGGACTAATTTTAGCTAGCTAGCCACCGGAGGACAACAACACAACGAGATGCAACAATTCAAGATGTTTCTGTTAATGACGTATTCGATAGGAGACGCCAAATCCGAGCTGGCTTCCCTTGAAGGGGGCCGCTGTTTCACTCGCTCGGATGCTTTCTCCTGTGAGATTCAGCCTTTTGCGAATTGATGTGAAATTATGAAACACAGAGACGAAAGATACATTGTTTTATGTTTTTGGGGGTGCTGGCTTCCCTTGGCGTCCATGAATACACGCCACTGCTCACTTAATGTGGTAGCCACCGAAGAACTAGGCGAGGATGGTCTAAATAAAATGGCAGTTTTGCAGCAGCCATTCTCCATGGGAAAGATCCAAGCGCAACAGTCAAGTGTAGGCCAGCCTTTTCGAGACAATTTAAGGCACTCATTGGTTGTGGTAAAAGAGTTTCTTCTTCGAGGTTTATTGGCAGGCTACACTCATAAGATGTTTTGCTGCCGCCTACTGTACGGGGTAGTAAAAAAGACCCCAAAAACAAAATGTTTTGGATGAACAAATTCATACTAAATACCTAAAAACACTAACCAAATACATGCTACTACGCTGAATTTCAAACAAAAAAGGCTGTACTCCTTCAGTCAGATTTAAATGTCTATTCAGATCCCTACACAGGTTCAGGAACCTGGGAGGGGGGGACCTCTTCATTCAGTACTCCCTGTAACACTTCGGCTGTAAAGTCCTGGAGATCCAGAAATCTATGCCGCCTTCACAATGTCTAGCTTCTTAGATTTATTTTATTAGTTTTACTAGTGCAAGTCTCAAAGTGGATATTGAGTTCGAATTAAGCAGCGCGTCGAGTACATTTGGTGAAGACGGATTTTCTGAATGGACAACAGTAGTATCGAAAACTAGAACAAAAAGGAAATTGTCTCATATTTGAGTAGAGGATATGTGTGTTAATGATAATGAATAATTTCTTGTTGGGATGCGGTTGTTCAGTAAGGATGCGTGTGGAAAACCCGTTTGAGGTGTCAAATGGTGAAGTATGTGCTTGGAAAAGTAGAGTCTGCCAGAGTGACCAGGAGTGGTCTTATTTTGATTCATTTTGTTTCTGAAGAGCTGAGGAAGATTGCAGTGGGCCTCAAAAGAATCAGGACAACAGAAGTTTTGAGTGTTTGAACTTCGGAGTAGAACACCCGTCAAAGGAGTCATCTCAGGGGTGACGACGGATGTTCAGATTGAATACCTGAAAATAATTCCTGGTGTGGTTGGTGCCAATGCCATTTGACCCGCTGGGCGAATGGAGAAAAATAAGAAAGTCTGTCTGTTCTGTTGTTTTTTGATGAAGAGCAAATACCTACGCATGTGAAGCTTGGTTATGTAAAATACGGCGTAAGAGCTTTCGTTCCCAAACCACTGCAATGTAAGAATTGTAAAGGATTTGGCCATGTTTCAAGTGTGTGCAGACGAACAAGAGTATACTGAAGAACGGTGTGTAGAAGGACGACGGTGTTGCAATTGTGGCAGGGATCATGATCCTGAGTTCCTGAAGTGTCTGGTAAGGGTGAAGACAATTGAGGTGGCAAAAGTTCGAGCGGTCAATCAAATCTCCTATGCGGGGGCGCTTAAAATAATTGAGAACACTAGTGATGCTAGTGAAGAGATGGTAGTGGATACACCACAGACCGTAGTAAATGTTTGCTGTCAGACAAAATATACCATGTGTGTTAAAAAGGTGGATTTGGTTGCGTTCATTGCCAGTTATAAACTATACAGCACAAGTCTCAAAGTAGTCGAAGAAACTGGACATTACTGTGGCTGCGGCAGGAAACGTTTTTGGGACTCAAGGATTTTACATCGGAAGACCCATCCTCCCAGGTTCCCCTTGAGCCTGTGTAGGGATCTGGTTTTATTTATTTATTTTTTAACAGAAAAGTTGTTTGATTCATTTTTTTGGTAATTCAGTTTTTTTTTGGAGGAATCGTGTTTCCATCCCGCCTAGTAGGTGGCGGTATGCATATTCAACTTGCGTGATCGCCAATATACCATAGCAGAAGAAGAAGATGATGAGTGTGGAGGTGGAGCAATTGAAGTTGAAAATTCCAGGTGTTTGTGAAGCTCGCCGTTTGGTGCGACGCAGACCCGGTGGGGAGCGTGGTGAAACAGAGAGGTCACTGTCAGTCTTTGAGTTTTGAGTCAGAGTCTCTACCAGACAAAGTCATGGAAGGATATCAGTTATCCTGTTAGAGCTTTTGTGCAAAATCCACTGCGCTGTTTGAGGTGCAACGTTTATGGTCATATTGTAGGAGTGTGTAGGAGGGAGTTTCCAAGATGTGGGAAGTGTGCAGGAGGGTATGGGATAGAGGATTGTGTAGCTTCGGTGGATAAACTGTGTCAACTGTAGGGGTGCCCATGTTGCTGGAGATCGGAGGTGTCCGGTGCGAGAGAGGCAGGTTGAAGTGGCCAGAGTCAGAGTAGTGCAGAAGGTGTCGTTTGCTGAGGCAGTGAAGAAAGTAGAGGAGGATGGGGTGAGGGGTCAAGGGTGAGAGATCCTGAGAGGATTTGTAGTAGATTTGTGTCAGCGCAGAGGTATAGGGCAACGAGTGATTTATGCTTCAGTAAGGTTGGCTTCTGAGTGTTCATAGCAATGGTTATCAACTGTACTGCAGAAACTTAACATAAATCACAGAAAATAGATGTGGCGGCAGCTGCAGAGAAGTTTTTTGGTATACGAGACCTGACTTCAGAAGAGTTAGTGTGTTGAGTGTAGGTGTCCGGTCCTCCCAGGCTGTTTGCATGGTGCAGGAGAAGATAGGGTAAAAGTATTGGAATCGGGTAGTGGGTTTTTAATTAGCTGCAGAGGAGTACCTGGGTATATAAGATTTTACTGCAGAAGTTAAAGGGGTGGTGATTTTTATGAAATGGTGGTATATACTGTAGGGTTAGTTGGTGGTGCTATTTTTTTTCCTTTTAAGTAACAGGAATAATGAAGAGAATGTAATATAGGTAGGCTGTGACTGGTCTCACACAGTACAGTATGTGGCGGTGTACGCACCTTAAAGTTGGATGCGATCTGCCAACCCAATCCCAAAGACAGATATAGAAACTGGAATATTTGGTAAAGTATTGAAAGAACTAAGGACATACACAACTTGCTTTACAAATACTTTAAACAAATACATTTAAAAATATATATATTTTGTGAAGGCGACTACATCAAAGTTCATTTTTTGTGTGGTTAACCACAAATGTTTTTGAGATAAGGGTACAAATATTATTTATAAAGTATATATTTTTTAATTATAAAAACATTTCACCAGGCTTTTGGGAGTTTCTCCTGCCATCCCATCTTCAAATCAGGTGACCTAACATGGGGTCGTGACCCCTAGTTTGGGAACCACTGTTCTAGTCTGAAGTGAAAACATGTATAGATATGTAGAGCAACATTGATATTTACCCATACAACCTCCAGCTCTTCATTCAACATGTCAAGTTTTTCAAAGTCCTCTTTGTTGATCACAAGGCCACCAGAGTAGAGCCTCCAGTTGTTCAGCTTCCAGTTCTTCACCCAGCTGGTGACACCTGAAGGAAAAAACACACCAACATATACCTTTTCTTAATTGCATTCTCCTCGCCTCCTTCTCAAAACCCATTGGAAGAGAAGGTCAGAGGAGAGGGACCTCTGGATTTGTTATCCAATGGTCACAGTAGGCCTAGCTAGTAACATGCCTGCAGCATCACATGATGCCATGCCACATTTAGTCAGGCCCTTGCTGATAATGTTGGTAGAATGTTGTAAGCAGCACATATTTACCATTTATGGTGAACTTGCTGTCTGTATAGAGCACCAACTTCTTGATGTTCATCTCTTTGGCCTGCTCCAAGGCTTTACATGCTGCCTGTTATTTAGAAGCAAAACGTGAGCTTACATCTCTGTGGGGTTGGTTACAATCTAAAGGGAATTGTGGCAATTCAATGAGCCTAAAATAATAACAATATGATATGACAAATCATGTCAAATATGACATTAACACAGTACTTTCCTGTAATTCGGCTCTCTGGTTGGTCTGTTTTCCATCCAGTCGTTCAGCTACATTCCTACAATAAAGACAGTCAACATGAACACTTCTGGACTCTATTGTGTCAAGCTCTCTTGAAGTATAATTTACTACAGGCCTGAATCAACTCACAGAGGATGGTCACGTCCCCAGTACACTCCGATGCCAGCTCGGGCCCCGGCCTTCCCATTGCCTGAACAGCAACCGTCTGTGTACACCACCACTGCATCACCTGGAGGAAAAGACAACACTTTGTTTTTCCCCCCTCCCCTTTATTCACCCCAAAAACATCGGCAGTGACCATTTCCCATCTGCAACATTAACAACACATTGAGAATGTCTGTAATAACCAATGTAGGTGAATCCATCAGATCTTTTTGAAGATGGGCTGCTGTATTGACTCTGTTTGGCTCGTTTGGCAGGGGACACCACCTCCTCGTCTATGTGATCAAGGGCCTCCGGTGCTCTTCTAGGGAGTGTTGCCTCATAGCTGGCCCCTAAAAGATAATATTGTGGTCTGAGTGCAAGTCTGATTCTGCCATGCCTGAATGGTGCACTAGTTGTCTAATGATTAGACTCGCTGCCCATTCCTAGAGCCAGTAACATCAGCACCCATCGTATTGCCATTTCGGTATAGCAACCTATAGAGAAAGAACATAGCCATCTACTGTATCTACCCTCTGACACGTCTGGCATTATCGACGTTGCTAGGCTTCTGACGAATGCCCAGGCATCCTTTTCTGCTGAAAACTTCTTGTAGCTGGCATACGGGAACTTGTCAACTTGGCTCTTACATTCATCCCTAAAAAAAGTCAACACATGCAATTATATGAATAGAAATGAGACTAGAAATGATCATAGAAATGTCAATGTGTTTTAAGACACACTACAGTTGTAATTAGCTAGCTAGCCAACTACACCACAACTCACCAAGTTTTGTAAACGCCAGGTTTGAATCCTTTCCTCACAGCGTAGAAGAATTTGCCTTTCACGGTGTCCTCTGTGCCATTGCAGACTGCCCTGCGTACTATACTATACAGACCAGTCCATCTGAACATCACTTAGACCAGCAATGACTTGAAAGTGGAGGCAACGGTCACTGCGCGGTCTTAACTTGAGCAATGTGAACAAACTAACTTGCTATGTGTTGAAATGCAAGGGAAACGATTAGCTAGTTGTCATTGGAACTAGTACAGGCATGTCAACAGCGCAGCTAGCATGCTAGTTAACCCAACAATCATATTCGGCTGGCTGGCTACCGTCAGGCTAGCTGCTATCTGACAAGCAAATGTGTTCTCTCTGCGTGACAAGCGTCACGTCAACATATAACCATACAAGTTAGCTAGCTACGCATTGTAACATGATGTGCATTGGCGTACTTATGCTTGTCTTTTGCCTATGTATTCGCATTCATTCATGACTTTTGCTTTCGAAATACACTATCCGCTGGTGGGAGAAAATACGGGTCTTCAAAATAACAGCTACTTCCGTGTTCCCATGACTCCCGAGCGCGACGTGCTGTTAGCGACCTCTCGCGAGACTCCGGCCTCTTCCCTGGCCGCTGTTGACTGAGGTTGGTCGTGATCATGCTCCCACTAATCGGGATTTCTCGTCAAAATGTTGAGTGTGTGCATCAAATCCCCTGTTTCTTTGGTATCAGAGTGCATGTGAGATGTTTGATGCGTTAGATTGTTATATTTCAGATTTTGGATGGCCGGTGTGTAATGAATTATGGAGTGTTTCAGGATAGACCTAACGTGAATGACATGGAAGGAAGGACTGGTAGTATGACTGGCGCGGGTTGAGGCCCATGTGTTCCTACAATTATTGCTTGTATTCGACGAGTCCGTTCCTTTAACCGCGTAACTTAGTATTTTAACTTTTGTCTAGTGGCCTGTCAGATTTTTAGACTGAAATATGGTGTATGTTTGAGTACTGTGTTCCCTGACGTTAGCCGTTTGGAACCTGGGTTGAAAGACACTGTTAGCCGGCTAACGCTGGCTAGCCAACTAGTTAGCTTGGGGACATGCGACCCTAAGTGTACTCACTTTAGCTAGATTGGTTCAATGCAATCACCTGCTCGGTTGTTTGCGAGATCATATGGTTGAATGTGTTCAGTGGAACCAACCAGGGTCGACTTCGTTTGATCAACCTTAGCTGGGTGATAGTATAGCGTTGGTAGTGTGGCTTTCTAGAACTAGTAACTGTATGTATGGTGAGATGGCGTTCAGCATGGACCACTTTGCTGCTGTTTTAGTCTCATCTGAAACATTCAATTATGTCCAAAGATGTACAACATGCTCAAATGTTTTTATTGTATTCCAGAGACGTAGGCCATGTTCAGCACCAGCGCCAAAATCGTGAAGCCCAATGGCGAAAAGCCAGATGAGTTCGAGTCTGGCATTTCCCAGGTAACCAATGGCCAAATGTTAGCTATTGCATGTATGGCTAATTTAAACAACTTCTTTAACTTTCTTAGTCACTTGGCTAATGCTGTTTGCAGTATTCAACATGTCTGCCTTTCTAGGCTCTTCTCGAGCTGGAGATGAACTCGGACATGAAGGCTCAGCTGAGGGAGCTGAACATCACTGCTGCAAAGGTAAGGACCTTGCACTGCACCCCATGGAGCATGTGTGGTACTTGCCTTATTTCTGACTGTTTCTCAGACCTTTCTGGATAACTGAAGATTCATGTTTATTTAAATGTTTGAGGAGTTTCTGATGCTTAGGAAGAGAGTGGTGTTGGGTTATTATTTGAGTGAAACCCCTACGTGGACATCCTGTGAGGTTGCTCTCACATGGCTCTGTCCTTGTGGCGTATGGGAGCGTAGCGCTTCACAGTGCTGTGACGTACAGTCCCGTTCCACGACGTTGGAGAGCAAACTTTGTCCCCGGCCATTGGGCTGGTGAGGACGGTGTTCTGTATATTCCTACATCTTCCCAGAGCCCTTTGGGCCATGACTGGGGGGCTAAACCATGCAGTGCATAGTTTTTTAGCTGTCTGGATGAAAAAGTATCTACTAAAGTGTTTGTATTTGCCTCCGTATGTCCAGACAAATCTTTTCCTCTCCCCCAGGAAATTGAAGTTGGTGGTAGCAGGAAAGCCATCATCATTTTTGTCCCTGTACCCCAGCTGAAATCTTTCCAGAAAATTCAGGTGCGACTCGTGAGGGAGCTGGAAAAGAAGTTCAGCGGCAAACATGTCGTCTTCGTTGCACAGGTAAGAATGCAGCGGTCCTGTTTTCTGAGTTGCAGGGGCAGTTTGCATAGCTGTTGCTGTGAACCAAGCTAACAGAATGGGGTCCTTTTGAGAAGACTGTTTACTGATATATATATATACACACACACACAGACACACACACACACACAAAAAGTATGTGGACACCCCTTCAAATGAGTGGATTTGGCTGTTTCAGCCACACCCATTGCTGACTGGTGCATAAAATTGAGCACACATCCATGCAATCTCCATAGACAAACATTGGCAGTAGAATGGTCTTACCGAAAAGCTCAGTGACTTTAAATGTGGTACTGTCATAGGATGCTACCTTTCCAACAAGTCAGTTTGTAAAATTTCTGCTCTGCTAAAGCTGCCCTGGTCAACTGTAAGTGCTGTTACTGTGAAGTGGAAACGTCTAGGAGCGACAACGGCTCAGCCGCGAAGTGGTAGGCAACACAAGCTCACAGGACAGGACCGCCGAGTGCTGTTGCGCGTACAAGTGGTCTGTCCTCGGTTGCAACATGCACTACGGAGTTCCAAACTGCCGCTGGAAACAACGTCCGTACAATAACTGTTTGTCGGGAGCTTCAAGAAATGGGTTTCCATGGCCGAGCAGTTGCACAAAAGCCCAAGATCACCACGCGCAATGCCAAGTATCGGCTGGAGTGGTGTAAAGCTCGCCGCCATTGGACTTTGGCGCAGTTGAAACACGTTCTCTGGAGTGATTAATCACGCTTCACCGTCTGGAAGTCAGGCGGACAAATCTGGTTTTAGCGGATGCCAGGAGAATGCTACCTGCCCAAATGCATAGTGCCAAATGTAAAGTTTGGTCTGGTGTTGTTTTTCGGGCCAGGCCGTTTAGTTCCAGTGAAGGGACATCTTAACGCTACAGCATACTATATTCTAGACGATTCTGTGCTTCCAACTTTGGCAAGTTTGGGGAAGGCCCTTTCCTGTTTCAGCGTGACAATGCCCCCGTGCATAAAGCGAGGTCCATACAGAAATGTTTTTCCAAGATTGGTGTGGAAGAACTTGACTGGCACGCACAGAGCTCTGAACTCAACCCCATTGAACACCTTTGGGATGAATTGGAATGCTGACTGCGAGCCAGGCCTAATCGCCCTACATCGGTGCCCGATCTCAATAATGCTCTTGTGGGTGAAGGGAAGCAAGTCCCTGCAGTAATGTTCTCTAGTGGAAAGCCTTCCCAGTAGAGTGGAGGCTATTATAGTAGCAAAGAGGGGACAAACTCCATATTAATGAGTTTGGAATGAGATGTTCGACATGCCGGTGTCCACATACCTTTGGTCATGTAGTGTACATGCTGTGATTGTAGCATAATATCAACGTGGACATCCTGTGAGGTTGCTCTCACATGGCTCTGTCCTTGTGGCGTATGGGAGCGTAGCGCTTCACAGTGCTGTGACGTACAGTCCCGTTCCACGACGTTGGAGAGCAAGCTTTGTCCCCGGCCCTTGGGCTGGTGAGGACGGCGTTCTGTATATTCCTACATCTTCCCAGAGCCCTTTGGGCCATGACTGGGGGGCTAAACCATGCAGTGTACATTAGTTATCAAGTATGCTTCTTGGGCTTTTAAAGTGTGCCTAAGTAAATTGGTAATCCTTAATATTTTCACTTAACTTGCAGAGGAGAATCCTGCCCAAACCAACCAGGAAAAGCCGTATCAAGAATAAGCAGAAGCGTCCCAGGAGGTGAGTTATCATACCTGCATGTGCACGACTACATACTGTATGGAAGAGACATTTAAATGTGCCTTTAAATTTGGTGTGAATGGGTACTAGTTTCGAACTTCAAATCGTTTCTGCCATATCTGGTGCTGCCATAATTGCTCACCATTTTTGGACCCGACGTGGACATCCTGTGAGGTTGCTCTCGCGTGGCTCTGTCCTTGTGGCGTATGGGAGCGTAGCGCTTCACAGTGCTGTGACGTACAGTCCCGTTCCACGACGTTGGAGAGCAAGCTTTGTCCCCGGCCCTTGGGCTGGTGAGGACGGCGTTCTGTATATTCCTACATCTTCCCAGAGCCCTTTGGGCCATGACTGGGGGGCTAAACCATGCAGTGTACAATTTTACTAACATGTATATGCTTTCTACCACTCCAGTGTACTTGCACATTGTAAATTTGGTATTGGTATTGGCATGACCCTGAAACGTACCCAGTGTATAGCTTGCTTACGTTCTCTTTATTTCTGGTGTGTTTTTGTTCTTTTTATTTGTAATACTGATATTGGTTACTGCATTGTTGGGAAAGAGCTTGCAAGAAACGCGTTTCACTACGTAGGCATGTGACAACTTGAAACTTCTAATGGGATTTTGAATCAATCGATATATGGTTACAAGATGAACTGGAGACAAATCAACATTCCCTCTTATTACCTTGCGTTATCTAAAGCAGACTGCTTGTCTCCGGTGATGTGATTGAGACACCTGCATAGCGTTTTAGATTTTATTCCTCTTTCTTATACATGCATTCAGACATATATAAAGAATCTTCCTTTCATTTTGAATGAGACTGATGGTAGGAGAATTCGTTTTTTGTAAGGTTAGCTTTTTTTGTGTGCCAAATGTCTAATCCAATTTGTGATTCGTTTCTCCAGCCGTACTCTGACAGCTGTGCATGATGCCATACTTGAAGACCTGGTCTTCCCCAGTGAGATTGTTGGCAAGAGGATCCGCGTGAAACTGGACAGCAGCCGGCTCATCAAGGTCCACCTTGACAAGGCGCAGCAGAACAACGTTGAACACAAAGTGAGTGTCGTGTAGCAGTTTGCTGGTTCACCCAACTTGACCCCGACGTGGACATCCTGTGAGGTTGCTCTCGCGTGGCTCTGTCCTTGTGGCGTATGGGAGCGTAGCGCTTCACAGTGCTGTGACGTACAGTCCCGTTCCACGACGTTGGAGAGCAAGCTTTGTCCCCGGCCCTTGAGCTGGTGAGGACGGCGTTCTGTATATTCCTACATCTTCCCAGAGCCCTTTGGGCCATGACTGGGGGGCTAAACCATGCAGTGCACAACTTTTTTTGTAATTTTAAGTCTCCGAATTTAGTGTTTTGTACAAAATCATCATGACCTGTAAATGTTAGTCTATGCAGTGGTTAACCAGTGGTTGCTTTTCTATTCTTCAGGTTGAGACCTTCTCTGGCGTCTACAAGAAGCTCACAGGCAAAGATGTTGTTTTTGAGTTTCCCGAATTCCAATTGTAAATGACAAATGACAAAATAAATGTTTACTGTTAATGTCATTGCTCTGTTCTCTGAGGGTGGGGGGTTAGTCATGCTAATCCACACATGTTCAAGACGGATGTCCTTTCAAACAGAAGGAACCCGGTAACCAAGACCGTAGGACCATTGCCTCAAATAACTACACTTGGAGCAGATTTGATCATTTCCATTTAACTGCTAAGGGGGTTTGTTCAGACTTGCTTTTGTACCTCCATTCACTGATGCAGAATGAAATTGAATAGTAATCTATTTTGCCATTATTCTGGTGGTGGGCCGTAGCAAGACATCTGCTTTAGTTGGTGAGAGACGTCTCTGTCGAGGGAGGAGCTGGTTTTTACATATTGTGTATTTCTATTGGACAGATTTCCGTTTGGCAATGTCAATTCTTGCACATTTATTCAAAATACTTATGTTTGCTAGCTGGACAGGTAATTGCTGCCAAGTTCTAAACTGTGAACCAATCAACTTGTGTAGTATCTCTGATCACCAATCACATTATCGGCATCTTCGGTAAACCGCTATCAAATATTTGTAATACGTGATACCATCATTCCAAGCTGTAAAATGACAACGGAACACGGCAACCTTTTTATTGTAGCTAGCTACTGTAGTTGCAACAAGATCTGTTGCTAGCTAGCATGAACAGGTGGCTTTATCACACACTGTCATGTTCTGGGACAAGGAGAGATTTAGCTTTTTAAGGTTATTACAAGTAATTTAAGACTACAAAAATGTATAGGACAAGTAGTGTAAATCTAATAGTCATGAAGGCAGGACCCACATCATTCATACTGACAAATGCCACATTAATCCTATCAATAGTTGGGAGTAGGCTGTTTGCGGCGCAGTCTGTCAGGGTGTTTAATTTTCTAGCTTAACTACATTCCTTTGCTGTGATTTAGTGAATTTTTTTTTTAGTGCATTTTCGAGTTGGAACACCCACTACAGATGCAGTTGCTTGTTTGAGCATCTTTATTCACTGGTTTTTCACCTTAGTCTTCCATGATCTATTCACCTAGCCCTGCTGTTGCTATATAAACATTGAGACCATTTGTCTTTATTTTGTGTGTTTTGTCTTAGTCATGTCAGGGTGCTAGGTAGCCAAGCAGTTAAGAGCATTGGGCCAGTAACCGAAAGATGGCAGGTTCGAATCACCAAGACAACTAGGTGAAAAATCTCTGCCCTTGCACTTAATCCTCATTCCTCCTGTAACTTGCTTGGGGAAAGAGTCTATTAAATGACTACAATGGAAATGTCTACATTGGTGACCGGGGTGGGATACTATTGTGCCCTCATTACAAAACATTAGGAACACCATAATATTAAGTTGCACCCCCAATTCCCCTCAGAACAGCCTCAATTTGGCTAGGCATGGACTTCTACACTGATTGAAGTAGAGGTAGTGACCTCAATCGATCATAGCTTTCACATGGTCAGTCTGTCATGGAAAGAGCAGGTGTTCCCATTGTTTTGTACACTCAGTAGGTTATAATATATTTAGAAATGTCAAATACTGCCCGAGACACCTTTGTTACTTGTCTCCATACTCAAATGGTGAAACACTATTTGTGATGGGTGTTCTTTGTTCGTATGTATTTGCATGAAACATACATTGAAAATATTTCTCACACAGTCATAGGATAACAAATGGATTGGCGAGATTCTGGCACCTTCGACTTTTATAAGGTTAGTACAAAGGTTATTCATTTAAACCACCTAAATATACTCGCATTCACTGAACATTGAGAATTTGAAACTCAAACATTCATTTCCCAACTGCTGTTTCTATAACCCGACAGGCTCTTTATCATTCTCCATACCTTATATTCCAATGGATCCAACATTATGCATGCCCACCATGGTATTGGGCAGCTGCTATTTGAGAATTAATCTGGTTTAGAAATCAAACTGCTTATCTTATACAGTGGGGAAAAAAAGTATTTAGTCAGCCACCAATTGTGCAAGTTCTCTCACTTAAAAAGATGAGAGAGGCCTGTAATTTTCATCATAGGTACACTTCAACTATGACAGACAAAATGAGGAAGAAAAATCCAGAAAATCACATTGTAGGATTTTTAATGAATTTATTTGCAAATTATGGTGGAAAATAAGTATTTGGTCACATACAAACAAGCAAGATTTCTGGCTCTCACAGACCTGTAACTTCTTCTTTAAGAGGCTCCTCTGTCCTCCACTCATTACCTGTATTAATAGCACCTGTTTGAACTTGTTATCAGTATAAAAGACACCTGTCCACAACCTCAAACAGTCACACTCCAAACTCCACTATGGCCAAAACCAAAGAGCTGTGAAAGGACACCAGAAACAAAATTGTAGACCTGCACCACGTTGGGAAGACTGAATCTGCAATAGGTAAGCAGCTTGGTTTGAAGAAATCAACTGTGGGAGCAATTATTAGGAAATGGAAGACATACAAGACCACTGATAATCTTCCTCGATCTGGGGCTCCACGCAAGATCTCACCCGTGGGGTCAAAATGATCACAAGAACGGTGAGCAAAAATCCCAGAACCACACGGGGACCTAGTGAATGACCTGCAGAGAGCTGGGACCAAAGTAACAAAGCCTACCATCAGTAATACACTACGCCGCCAGGGACTCAAATCCTGCAGTGCCAGACGTGTCCCCCTGCTTAAGCCAGTACATGTTCAGGCCCGTCTGAAGTTTGCTAGAGAGCATTTGGATGATCCAGATGAGGATTGGGAGAATGTCAGATGAAACCAAAATATAACTTTTTGGTAAAAACTCAACTCGTCGTGTTTGGAGGACAAAGAATGCTGAGTTGCATCCAAATAACACCATACCTACTGTGAAGCATGGGGGTGGAAACATCATGCTTTGGGGCTGTTTTTCTGCAAAGGGACCAGGACGACTGATCCGTAAAGGAAAGAATGAATGGGGCCATGTATCGTGAGATTTTGAGTAAAAACCTCCTTCCATCAGCAAGGGCATTGAAGATGAAACGTGGCTGGGTCTTTCAGCATGACAATGATCCCAAACACACCGCCTCGAACGAAGGAGTGGCTTCAGAAGAAGCATTTCAAGGTCCTGGAGTGGCCTAGCCAGTCTCCAGATCTCAACCCCATAGAAAATCTTTGAAAGTCCGTGTTGCCCAGCGACAGCCCCAAAACATCACTGCTCTAGAGGAGATCTGCATGGAGGAATGGGCCAAAATACCAGCAACAGTGTGTGAAGACTTACAGAAAACGTTTGACCTCTGTCATTGCCAACAAAGGGTATATAACAAAGTATTGAAACTTTTGTTATTGACCAAATACTTATTTTCCACCATAATTTGCAAATAAATTCATTAAAAATCCTACAATGTGATTTTCTGGATTTTTTTTCCTAATTTTGTCTGTCATAGTTGAAGTGTACCTATGATAATTACAGGCCTCATCTTTTTAAGTGAGAGAACTTGCACAATTGGTGGCTGACTAAATACTTTTTTCCCCCACTGTAATAGGCTATACCATATGTATTGGCTAATATGCATATGCAGCTGTAGTTTTTAAACCTCCATTCTAGCATTCATGACAGACATCTTTCTCTATACATGCTTTTATGTGTTTCCATGCTAAGTGAATGATTTAATATTTTTTAAGCCTGCTGCTAGTTACTTGAAATGAGACATAATCGTGGCAAAACATGATTCAACAACTGAATTCACGGACAGAGATGGCTAATGAAACACAAATCGACATTTACAGTAGCTGACTAGGATAGTCTGTTAACATGGGCCTGCTTTTAATAAATAGTCAACGAAGTTACAGTACATCCTTTATATGATCAAGACAATTCGTATTGCATACTGCATAATACTGAACAGAAATATATGCGCAACATGTAGTGTTGGAAACCTGAAATAAAAGATTCCAGTATGTTTTGCACAAATATGTTTACATCCCTTTTAGTTCAGCATTTCCCCTTTGCCAAGATAATCCATCCACTTGACAGGTGATGCATATCAAGAAGCAGATTAAACAGCATGATCATTACACGGTGCACCTTGTGCTCGGGACAATAAAAGGTCACTCTAAAATGTGCCGTTTTGTCACACAACACAATTCCACAGATTGCAATTTGCATACTGACTGCTGGGATGTCCACCAGAGCTGTTGCCAGAGAATTGAATGTTCATTTCTCTACCATAAGCTACCTTCAATGTTGTTTTAGAGAATTTGGCAGTACGTCTAATCGGCCTCACAACCGCAAACCACGTGTAACCACGTCAGCCCAGGACCTCCACATCCGGCTTCTTCGCCTGCGCGATCGTCTGAGACCAGCCTCCCGGACAGCTGATGAAACTGGGGAGTATTTCTATCTGTAATAAAGCCCTGGGGAAAAACTCATTCTGATTGGCTAGGCCAGGCTTCCCAGTGGGTATGCCCTCCCAGACCCAACCATGGCCACACTCCTGCCCAGTCATGTGAAATCCATAGATTAGGGTCTAATTCATTTATTTCAATTGACTGATTTCATTATATGAACTGCAACTCAGTAAAATCGTTGAAATTGTTGCGTTTGTATTTTTGTTCAGTATATTTAAACTTCTTTCCAAAACAGATATTTATCTTATTTCAGTCTGGGAGCTAGCTAGCTATATACAGTTGAAGTCGGAAGTTTACATACACCTTAGCCAAATACATTTAAACTCAGTTTTTCACAATTCCTGACATTTAATCCTAGGAAAGATTCCCCTGTTTTAGGTCAGTTAGGATCACCACTTTATTTTAAGAATGTGAAATGTCAGAATAATAAAAGAGAGAATTATTTATTTCAACTTGTATTTCTTTCATCACATTCCCAGTGGGTCAGGAGTTTACATACACTCAATTAGTATTTGGTAGCATTGCCTTTAAATTGTTTAACTTGGGTCAAACGTTTTGGGTAGCCTTCCACAAGCTCCCCACAGTAAGTTGGGTGAATTTTGGCCCATTCCTCCTGACAGAGCTGGTGTAACTGAGTCAGGTTTGTAGGCCTCCTTGCTCGAATACGCTTTTTCAGTTCTGCCCACACATTTTCTATAGGATTGAGGTCAGGGCTTTGTGATGGCCACTCCAATACCTTGACTGTGTTGTCCTTAAGCCATTTTGCCACAACTTTGGAAATATGCTTGGGGTCATTGTCCATTTGGAAGACCCTTTTGCGACCAAGCTTTAACTCCTGACTGATGTCTTGAGATGTTGCTTCAATATAGCCACATCATTTTCCTGCCTCATGATGCCATCTATTTTGTGAAGTGCACCAGTCCCTCCTGCAGCAAAGCACCCCCACAACATGATGCTGCCACCCTCAAGCTTCACGGTTGGGATGGTTTTCTTCGGCTTGCAAGCCTCCCCCTTTTCCCTTCAAGCATAACGATGGTCATTATGGCCAATCAGTTCTATTTTTGTTTCATCAGACCAGAGGACATTTCACCAAAAAGTATGATCTTTGTCCCCATGTGCAGCTGCAAACCGTAGTCTGTCTTTTTTATGGCGGTTTCGGAGCAGTGGCTTCTTCCTTGCTGAGCGGCCTTTCAGGTTATGTCGATATAGGACTTGTTTTACTGTGGATATAGATACTTTTGTACATGTTTCCTCCAGCATCTTCACAAGGTAATTTGCTGTTGTTCTGGGATAGATTTGCACTTTTCACACGAAAGTACGTTCATCTTCAGGAGACAGAACGTGTCTCCTTCCTGAGCGGTATGACGGCTGCGTGTTCCCATGGTGTTTATACTTGCGTACTATTGTTTGTACAGATGAACGTGGTACCTTCAGGTGCTCCTAAGGATGAAACAGACTTGTGGAGGTCTACAATTTCCTTTCTAAAGTCTTGGCTGATTTCTTTTGATTTTCTCATGATGTCAAGCAAAGAGGCACTGAGTTTGAAGGTAGGCCTTGAAATACATCCACAGGTACACCTCCAATTGACTCAAATTATGTAAATTAGCCTATCAGAAGCTTCTAAAGCCATGACATAATTTTCCAAGCTGTTTAAAGGTACAGTCAACTTTGTGTATGTAAACCTTTGACCCACTGGAATTGTGATACAGTGAATTACAAGTGAAATAATCTGTATGTAAACAATTGTTGGAAAAATTACTTGTGTCATGCACAGAGTAGATGTCCTAACCGACTTGCCAAAACTATAGTTTGTTAACAAGAAATTTGTGGAGTGGTTGAAAAACAAGTTTTAATGACTCCAACATAAGTGTATGTAAACTTCCCAATTCAACTATATGTTCCTTTTCATCAGACAGCAGCTCACGTTTTCACAATTTCACAAGAATGCAAAAAATTAGAAACTGTTCAAGAATTGAATATGCCAAGAAATGACAAAGTCATCAGAAGAATGTTTTACTGGTATATACACTCCTAGACAGGAGTGACCGGTTCTGCCCAATGGTGAAGTCAGCTCAAAACAAGAATGACACTAGGTTAAGCACGTTGACTAATGAGTAGGATTCTGTTTTCACATGCAAAAGTGATTTATTTTGATAAACGCTTTATCTGCTTTTCCAATGAAAACTAGTTAGAAAATGTGAACATGTATTTGATGTAAAAGAGCCTTTTCAACAACCACCAAGCGGCTCAGATTGCTGTTCAATTTTAGGTAGGCGCGCCTCCCTCACGTGACGGACCATAGCCCAGTGTACCTCTGGCCAGTTTAATATAATAGTATGATACAGCGGTAAGATCCATCCAATTACAATTCAGTATGTTTACACATATGAATATTACACCCACCACCTATCTCGTTTAGTTTTTAACATAACACTGCTGTCAATGACTTCCCAGTCAATGGACTTTGCCCTGGTGGATTGATAGAAAAAAAGCCAGCACCAGAAGAATCTATTCATTCGTGGTTGTGGACTGCGTTTTAACTTGAAGTACGGGAAGCTGTATTATATAAGGCAGATTTATCTTACTGTATGAGGTAAATGACAAGATTATTTCCTCATTCTGGATTGAGTTACATGTAGGGATTGTAAATTATAGTCTGCAATAGAATGGCAGACCGAAAAGCAGTGAAAATTGTCAGTGGTCAACCAGACTTTCTGCAGTTTAATAACCTGGCCTGTGAGACAGCTGGAGGAAAAGTAAGTCTTACACCATGGACACAAGATTGACATTTTGATAACTGTAAATAACACAATATGAGACAATGTTCATCTGTTTATGTGCTCACTATCATCTCAGGTTATTTTTGCTACAGACGAATGGTTTGCACCAGCTAGCAATCTTTTGAAGGTACTGTGCATACTTACATTACTAATCCACTGTCATCTGTGGATTCACTACCACTCACATCTACCACCCTCTCCCTTTGTTCACTGCCTGTGGTGGGAAGAGAGAGCCACCAGAGTTCATAGCGTCTGCATTCACTGAGTACGGAAAATGGATGGATGGCTGGGAGACAAGAAGGAAAAGAATACCTGGTATAACTTGGAGACACAAACTTACCATCATTTCAATTGTGGGAAAATTGAATGAACATAGGTAGGCTAATCTGAATACAGAAGCTTGATCTTGTCTGCTATCTCTGCTAGGTCATGACTGGTGCATCATCCAGCTGGGTGTACCTGGCATCATACATGGCCTGGATGTGGACACGTCCTTCTTTACTGGAAACTACTCGCCCTCGGCCTCTGTTCAGGCTGCATGTCTGGGTATGGATGACTGTGTTTGAAAATAAAGGAGAGCTGCACACTCTAGGAGCTCAGATGCAAAAATGTAATTTAATGTATGGATGACTGTGTAACAGGCTGTGTTTACACAGGCAGCCAAATTCGGATATTTTCCCACTAATTGGTCTTGACCAATCAGATCACCTCTTTTGCCAATAATTGGGGGAAAGAATCAGGTTGGCTGTGTAAATGCAGCCATATAGATTTAGACTCTGTCTAATACCTCATGGTAGGTTAGAAAGATCCATAGGGTGTTTTCACATATGGAATTCAGTACCCTGGTTTGGTTCCTGGAGTGTGTCAGAATTCTACAGAATATGTTTTGCTTTCACAAGACAAGAAAATAACTGTTTCAGGGTGTGATTAGCACGACCCACATTCTACCTGACATTAGCAAACTAACCAGTGTGAAATGGCTAGCTAGTTCGTCGTGAGCGCTAGTAGCGGTTCAATCGGCGACGTCACTTGCTCTGATACCTTGAAGGAGTTGTTTCGAAATAGAGTGAAACAGTGAGGTACTACTTGAACTTGTCCAGTAAGAACACAGCTTTTCTGTAACTTTTGTGGAGCGATGGGTAACGATGCTTCGAGGGTGATTGTTGCCGATGTGTGCAGAGGGTCCCTGGTTCGAGCCCAGGTTGGGGCAACACTGTTACAGTTATGTATGTTTTTGTGTTTTGTCTGTCTGATCAGATGAGGCCCCAGCACTGACCCTGGAGGGAGACCGCACTGGCATGGCTGCTTCCGAGAGTCAGTTTGAAGCAGTTGCTAAGGTACAACTGTTTACACTGACACTGTACACACACAAGCACACACTGGAGAAGATCAATGATCAATTGTGTTTGATTGACAGTTGCACTCTGAGTCGTGGGAGGAGCTTGTTCCTGTGACAGAGCTGAAACCTGGATACTCCGACACCTGTCATAACTTCTTCCCAATCACCTACCCCAGCAGAGTCACCCACATACGGCTCAACATGTACCCAGGTAACACCTCCATGTCAGATACAGTGGAGGTTCTAGACCCTTTCAACTGGGGGGGCAAGCTGGGGCCAGTTGTACTGTTAGAGGGGCCAGTTACATTACGTTATTGTTGTCATATCGTTTTCTTCACGTCATTGCAGGCATTAGCAGGCAAAAGACCATGTCCCTCTAGTAAATGTGTGGGTTTAATTAGTGTTCCACGTTGCCACTGTCTACTAACGGATGTAAAAAAAGAACGATAGCAAAAATTAGTTATGCAAAAATTATTTCATATTCCACATTTAGGGGGGCCACAAGGGGGTCCAAAATTGTTGTCACAGGGGCACTGCCCCCCCAGAACTGCCAGTGGTCAGATACTCTCTCCGCTATTGGTTTCATAATTTCTCATCAATATTCCTGATAGAGGATCTGTACTTATGCTTGTGTTGCAGATGGGGGGATTGCTAGACTGAAGGTCTATGGCGTTGGGCAGAAAGACTGGTCTGCCCTGCCCACACAGGACCAGGTGGACCTGGTGGCGCTGGTCAATGGTGGGGTCTGTCTGGGCTACAGCGATGCCCACTTTGGCCACCCACGGAATATGATTGGTATGCCAATGCTGTCAGTCTGCACACATTTCAACGGGGCTTCTGTCATCATACTGATTAAGGAATCAATCACTTCAGTACAGATAGCACAAAGACAGATATAACAAAGACAGATATAACAAAGACAGAATTCTTTCAACCAGCTGTGTCCATCTCATTTGTTGATCTATCTTTAACTAATGAAGTGCACACATTATTTATCTATTTAGTAAATGATTCCAGCCAGTTGGGCCTTTTGTAGCTGAAAGATCTTACTCCAATCTTATGATGTACCTTTGGGATTTGTAACTGTTGTTGTTGTCGAAGGAAGCAGTGTGAGTCTTGAATAGTTAGGTGTTCCTTAATATATACAGGGAAAATTACTGGCAGGCCTGTGATGTTTTAATGAAGATGTCAATATTGGCAATGGTTCAGAATCTCATCGGTAGTGCATACCATTGGTAATGACCATATCAAAATGAGAAAAGTCTATGGACTGGGTTGACCGGGAAACGTCATACCCTTGCAGGTTTGGGAAGATCTGCAAACATGGGTGATGGATGGGAGACAGCCCGTCGACTGGACAGACCCAAAAACCTACAGGTAACTTAAAATCAAATTGAATTCGTCACGTGTGCAGGATTCAGCGAGTGTAAATGGTACAGTGAAATGCTTACTTGCCGCTCTTCCTCAACAGTTGGGCACATGCTGTAGCACTGGATCGTGTTCAGTCGGACACGTCAGAGTAGAACTTTTTGAAATGTTTGCTACACGACCCTGTTGTATCATCTGGTGACATGATACTGTGCTCCATAGGTGGATGGGAAGGGCATCCTACAGGTACCAGGTTATGAGTGGGCCGTTCTCAGACTGGGGCATCCCGGAGTCATCAGCCAAATTGAGATAGACACCAACCACTTCAAAGGTAGAGTAACACACGCACACACATTCTGTCTGTTCCAGTCTCTGTGAATAGGCTTGTGTTACTAAGGTTAGATTTTTCCACCTTTCGGTTACTGGCCCAACGCTCTTACCCGCTAGCCTACCTGCCTTAATCCTAACACCCAACAACAACTGCTCACAGAGCACTTCTCTGATTCACAGGGGTTCGGTTAAATGCAGAAGACATATGTCGGTTGAATGCATTCAGCTGTGCAACTGCCTACTCGGTATCCCCTTTCTCTAGTTAAGACATTGTAACAGGTTCAATTACAAGCGATCACAATAGAGACATCCACATCTTTCGCCTCCGTTGTAAATACGGCAGTCCACTGTACAGACTACTGAGACTTTGAGCTTTTTTGTGTTTCTCTTACTGTATCATGTGACGTCCACACGCAGGAAACTTCCCAGACTCCTGTAGGATAGAAGCGTGCTATCTGACCCCCGAGGAGGAAGGGAAGTATGTGAGTGGCAGGTGGAGCAGCGATCCAGGAAACAAATGGCGGGTGCTTCTGCAACCTCAGAAAGTATGTCAACCATTTTCCCTATAATTCACTCCAATGCCTGGGCCCGTTAGAGTGCTGATCTAGGATCTGTTTGGCCTTTTAGATCAGAATGAATAAGTTCACAATGCATAGGGGGACCTGATCCTAGATCAGCGCTCCTACTGAGACTTTATCAGCACATTTTCATCCAGAAAGTGTTTTTCAGCATTTTAATCACTTCAAAACATATTAGTTAGGTAAACAATATTGAATGTGCATGTATAATCTGTCTCATCTGTGAGAGATGTTGTGCTTCAAGTTTCTGTGACGTGAAATGTCTGCCAAGTCAACAGTCCATCCAGCTTTCTTTTTTTCTCATGCTATTGCGCCAGAATTCTGCTTAAGTACCAAAACAACTCATAACCTACAACCAGTGCTGATAATAACCATTCCAAACTGCAACAGTAAAACACATCAGTTTGGTGAGAACTGTTTTCTGTCTGCTCTAGCTCCAGGCCCATCACAGGCACTTTTACTCATGTGATTCGCTGGCGCTGTCTGGGCCGGTCAGTCACGTGCGCCTGGTCATCGCCCCAGATGGAGGGGTCAGCAGACTCAGACTTTGGGGACGTCCGACTTCCACAAGACACACCTCCAAACTGTGATGCATTAGGCCACATTAATGGATGAGTTTTGGTGAGCTCATTGTGGAAATTAATAGCCTGAGTGTAACATGTAGTCTACTGTAGGCTACATATGAAGCCTAAAAAATAAACATTCATCTGAAAAGACACTGCCTGGGTCTAAGGAGATGCATAAACTATGTATTTCTTTACATTCTTTTTGAGTTTAGAACTTGTATTGGATGCATTTAATTTAAGAAATCTTGCATAGCTGCAACAGTGGGTCTCACAGGGTTAAGCCGTTATAGGAAACAATGGTGTGTGTGTGTTGTGGTGTCAATGCCATGTGAAGAATTGTAGCAGACCGTAAACAAACAACTGCTTGCACTTGTTGGGGATTCAGCACAACGGACAGCGGTAAATGGAATCCCCACGATCTGAGCTTCAACACTATTTAGGCCCAGTCATAGGTTTGCACTGTAAACAATTCAAGAATATTGTAATTTTCCATTTGTTTCCAACATTCAGAGCGCTATCTAGCCTTATCAACCGCAAACGTTTTTTGTCATGTTTAGGCTACAATGTAGGTAAAAAGTGAATTCAGACACACCGGCCTACTTAATGTAGCCTAACATTTATTTTGCCATGTGACTATGAGATAATAAGATGGAAGTAGACTGAATTGTAAACAGCTTAGCATCTTTGAAAAGAATGTGTTGCCTATTTGTTACAGACTTGCCATGTTAAACAGAGTCATGCTGCCATCTAGTGGATAGACTCATCTACAACGTTTTAATTTTGAAGACTGATTGAAAATACTGTTATTGAAACTAAAAGTTTGACAAACAATTTCAATCAAATACTTAAAAAAAAAAAGTTTGCAGTCATGTGCCCATCAATGTCAAACTATGGTTCTAGGCAGCTGTGTCTGTAAGGAAAAAAGAAAGAGAAGACAGACTATCTCAGATTTATCCTTGAATCTCCTGTTTCATGTGGATGCAGCTGGTGTATCTGTGATGCCAAAGTCACCGACATAGTAAAACTGTAATAGGAAATGTGCCTATGAACTGCAATTAAGCATAGGCCTATTTATGTATTTGTTTATCTGGATAGCCTGCCCTATCCCATTACTTTAAGTGAAAAATACTCAGTGCAGCCTACCCAATGAGTTGAAACTTCCAAAAGATATGCTGAAAAATATGGTAGCCTACATGCATGTGTTCTGGTGACGTGCTGGTGATAATTGGATTTGATTGAAAAGCTAGTTTGGAAAGAACTGTCCAAAGCTTTTGAGTTCGTCTGAGCTTTTGGGTTTGTAGTATATCATGATGACTAATTCAAAAGTGTAAGACAGTGATGACGGAAAAGTGGATCGTACATGTTCTACCAAAACAAATCCACAATAGGACGGCGTAGGCTACAGTGCATTCGTAAAGTATTCAGATCCCTTGACTTTTTCCGAATTTTGTTACGTTACAGCCTTATTCTAAAATGGATTACATAATTTTTTCCCTCATCAATTTACACACAATGTCTCATAACGACAAAGTGAAAACAGGTTTTTAGACATTTTTGCAAATATGTTAAAAATATAAAACAGAAATACCTTATTTACATAAGTCTATATAAGGTCCCACAGTTGACAGTGCATGTCAGATCAAAAACCAAGCCATAAGGTCGAAGGAATTAGAGCTCAGAGACAGGATTGTGTCAAGACACAGATCTGGGGAAGGGTACCAAAAAATGTCTGCATCATTGAAGGTCCCGAAGAACACAGTGGCCTTCATTATTCTTAAATGGAAGAAGTTTGGAACCACCAAACTGAGCAATCGGGGGAGAAGGACCTTGGTCAGGGAGGTGATCAAGAACCCGATGGTCACTCTCACAGAGCTCCAGAGTACCTCTGTGGAGATGGGAGAACCTTCCAGAAGGACAACCATCACTGCAACACTCCACCAATCAGGCCTTTATGGTAGAGTGGCCAGATGGAAGCCACTCCTCAGTAAAAGGCACATGACAGCCCGCTTGGAGATTGCCAAAAGGCACCTAAACAAGGTTCTCTGGTCTGATGAAACCAAGATTGAACTCTTTGGCCTGAACGCCAAGCATCACATCTGGAGGAAACCTGGCACCATTCCTACGGTGAAGCATGGTGGTGGCAGCATCATGCTGTGTGGATGTTTTTCATCGGCAGGGACTGGGAAATTAGTCAGGATCAAGGGAAAGATGAATGGAGAAAAGTACAGAGAGATCCTTGATGAAAACCTGCTCCAGAGCGCTCAGGATCTCAGACTGGAGCGAAGGTTCACCTTCCAACAGGCCAATGAACACAGCCAAGACAATGCAGGAGTGGCTTCGGGGGAAGTCTCTGAATGTCCTTGAGTGGCCCAGCCAGAGCCCGGACTTGACCCTGATCGAACATCCCTGGAGAGACCTGAAAATAGCTGTGCAACGATCCAACCTGAAAGAGCTTGACAGGATCTGCAGAGAAAAATTGGAGAAAATCCCTAAATACAGGTGTGCAAAGCTTTTAGCGTCATACTGAAGAAGACTCAAGGCTGTAATCGCTGCCAAAGATGCTTCAACAAAGTACTGAGTGAACGGTCTGAATACTTATATAAGTGTGGTATTTCAGTTTTCTTTTTATACATTTGCAAACATTTCAAACATTTCAGTTTTTGCTTTGTCATTATGGGGTGTTATGGGGTGTTATGTGTAGATTGGTGAGAAAAAAACTAACAATTTAATCAATTTCAGAAAAAGGCTGCAACGTAACAAAATGTGGAAAAAGTCAAGGGGTCTGAATACTTTCCCAATGCACTGTATATAGCTAACTGAAGTAGGACCATTTCTGTGTTTTGACTTGTAGAGAGTGGAAGAGGAATAGTAGTGCCAAGAATCCAGGGGAGCAGGGCACTGACAATGATGCAGGTAAGAGATGTAGGCCACATCATTGGTTCTCTATATCCGTCTGTGACGTGCAGGCCAATTGTAATCCGTTTTCAATGAAACTGTAGTCTAACTGTAGTCAATATTGTAGTCAGCATGAAAGGTTACATGGATAGTTTTATTCAAATAGACCTATAAAACAATTATATCACTATCAGAACATAGTATTGAGAGAGAGAACGTAGATTTCACTTGCATTTTCTTCTACTTCCTCAAGGTGCTGGAATAGCGGTGCTCCTGTTGTCTTTGTGCGGACTTGCGGTAACTCTGTGGTTCTAAATCAGCAGTTGTATAGTAAACTATCGAAAACATGAACTTGTTTGACCATGCTGCAGGTGATAATTGTTGGTAGGCAATGTTTGCTTTGTGGACAGATGTTGGTCTCTGGTTTTGTGATGAAACAAACTATGTGTAGTTTGATTTATTCCGCCACTGTGTGTGACGGTGGTCTTTTTGTTGTCACGCCTTATTGTATATCACGGTGGCTCATGAGCAAATGGATCATAGAGCAAAACAACGCAATTATCACAACATAGGTTGTAATGTGGCTTTTTTTTGCTGGCTTGGCTTAGCTTCCTCAGTGATTTTACCCACGCACTGGTACTGTGAGTATTTGATCATGAATTGCTCGTATTTTGTTTAAGTTCCCAGAGCTCAGTGAAAGTCCACCTAGGTACGTCAGAGGACAGTATCATCAGCAGTGTCCAGGAGCAACTGTCTGACCATGAAATGATGTTCTCCTGCCCACCTGAGCTGACTGCTGGTCTTTATCAAAGAGGTGACTGAACAGCTCAACTTTGTCCTATCTGTGACCATCAGCAGAACCCTTTCTGGGCAGTCCTCCCCTTTTGCCTCTGGTACTCCGGCAACTGAACAGATGGTCAACATGGTCCAGAAGTGTTTCAATGATCACACCAATTCAGAGGACATATAAGATGTCGAGTCCTGCATTCCACCCGCAACAGACAAAGAGGATGACTGTTTTTGAAGACATGTTGGATAAATGGAAAAAAGAAGATCCGGAATCGTCTAAGCTGCTTTGAGAAGTGGCTGTGAAAGTTAAAATGTTGGCATCTGGCAGTGACCTTGCATTGGAGCACCTGGATGCCGAAGACTCTCCTGTTCCAGAGAACCTGAACATACAGTATATTGCAAGGCATTGGTGAAAAACCTTGACACTCTGTCAAGTGCCAAGTTCAACACCAAAGCTTCAAAGGCTGTGAGATTGTAGCTAGAAGGTTTTGTAGCGTTACCTCTTTTCTGGTTCAGACTTCCCATTCATTTAGTGCCACTCCCAGCTTAATGAATACATCTGGCCCATCTGACAGGATCCTTGATTCCGTGGCCATTGGGCTCATACAGACAGATGTGGATTTGGAGGCGTCGAAAAGAACGGACAACTTTGTTGTTGATGTCAAAGATATTGTGAAGGAAGCTGAATTAGATAAGCCAACAAGCACCCAGAGAGATCCCCAAATGGCACATTGTATGTCAAAGCAAAGATGATAAACTCTTTCAAACTAGAAAAAAACAAGGCAAAACAACAATGGCTCAAGGCAAAACAATCCTCAGCCATATTCCGATTTCCAAAGGAAAAATCTGACCAAACGGTGACAGCAGGAGAGCTTTCACAAATTGAGAATGTGGTCGGAATTATGCTGGAGGACATTTGAGAAGGTAAGCAGTGGATGTGGTGAGGACCTGGAATCCATTTTGCCAAGGTCATCAGCCAAATCAACGTCATCAGCCAAATTACGGAAGAGAGTGGGAATCTGCACCCCCTGGCACTCTCATCCCTTCTGAATTACCAGAGAGTAATACTCCACCCAATTGTGAGATGTCGAGTCATCGACATGAGCGAATCCACTAAGCCAGAAACATTGGTGTGTGATGCCAGGAAATCCATGTCTGCTATAACAGATGCCATGATGAAGGAGGAATATCCAGAGGAAGATCTGACAGCTGGGAAAGCTAGAATGGAGGAGGTCATATATCAGGGTAGGATTGGTGCTCTCTCCCATGATCTTACTCACCAAGTCAAAATTATCAGTGACAGTGGAGGCTGGAAAGATTGCATCCGGTACAGTTCTTACTAAGCTGAAGAGAAAGGACAAGAAGGTTGGGAATCCAACAGCTTATGAGCTTGTTCAGCTGTTTGCAGATGAGTCTGTGAAGCATCTCCTGCATCCTAGCCTTGTGCTTTCTTTAGCATCAATGAGTTAAGCTCAGGGAGTCAGTGTGTCGGCTAGCATGTCCGAAGATAGGATTTCCTGCTCCTCTTCTTCATCAGTATTCAGTGAGTGACACAGTCAGTCTGTTTAACAAAGTTATGGTAAGCCAGGTCATGGACTCTGGTTTCTGATGCCCAAAGCAAAGGGTTATCTTCAACCGAGAGAACAGAATCCCTCCAAGTATCTTTGACCACTGTCACTGACCTAGGCAGTTTAATGAGTGGCAAGTCCTCCCCTCAGCCATCTCTCTCCCGTGTCAGTGTGGCAATAAGTGAGACCTCCAAAGTAGTACGAGGCTTTGAAGCCAACATGGATGGAGAGAAAGACGATACCACCAGTCGTTCTGGTGTAGCTCAAAAAATAGTCAGTGATCAGATGTCAACTGGCCCAGATGTGGTCAAATATGCCTTGCCTCCATCCCAATCCTCTGACAACTCAGACATTGATGATGCCTTTACAGGCCTCGTCAACATGCAAGTGATGAGGCTTCTGTCCAAAACCCAAACCCAATTGGATCTGTACCCAGTTGATGTCGCACGCACATCACAAGACCCGATTCCGATGGTAATGGCTGTCTTCTGTGCAATGTCAGGCTCCTCTGAGACCCAGGCTCATCCAGAGAACATTCATAAAGAGTACAGGGCCGTGTAAAAACATATGTTGGAGGAGTTTGGCTAAGAGAATATCCTCCAACTGGCATTGTCGACTCACGACTATACCTTTGATAGGATTCTTGTCAAGTCCTTGAGTAAAGAGCTCCTCGACATATGTAATAAGGCATCAAGGACCACCTCAAGAACATTGTTCGAACCCACCGGATCTAAAGCTCTTCCTCTGGCTGAGGATGTGAAGGCTAGCAAAGTGAAGTTCTCCTTTCTACAAAGGCTTGCCAGAATTGTCAATGTGAGTAAACAACTCATTCATGAGTGTTTCCAAATATAAAACCATCCATTCATTTATGAAACAACAAAAATGATCTCGTCTAGTAATCTCTTATGTAAAAGTGTTTCTATTTTCCAAAACTCAAGTTGCTGGTTCTCATGTATCAGTGTCATTTATGTTGTAACCGAGAATAGATGTTATCGTACGTTATAACAACATTCCTAAATTAAAGTACATGTCAAATCGGTCTTCTGTAGTGCCCAGCATAGTCCCACATGCTGCCACGCCTGCCACATCTGCACTTCCAGAGGATCTTCCCTCCACGTCTCAACAGGAGAAGCCTTGCAAGCATACCCTTGTCATCAGGATGTTTTCGGCGATCTCCAAAAGCCTGTCCAGGCCCTTCAAGCGCTTCTCAAAGAGAAAGTAACCCAACCAACTTATTGGCTAATTGATTAAATATCATTGCATGAATTAATGGCCTTTCTGACTTCTTGTGGGGGACATGTGTTAAATCAGATTAGAAAATAACTTTCATGTTAGTCTAGTAATTAGTGATTACCACCTAACAGGGATTAATGCAGGTTGAGGACAAGCGTGGAGTGGCACACTAAATTGAATCATAACATATTCATATCCATAACTATATCACCATCTACACAACCAGTCTATTACTAAACAGAGTAATGCTGTCCATGAGTGTTGATGTGTAGATTCTAGATGCCAATTTTGAAAGTATGATGTTAACAGGATCAGTACAATCAAAGCTACAGTTGATATAATGTGATTTGATGAAAATGTATCTATGGCCAATGACCTTGAGACTTCTTGGATGGGCACTTGTAATTGAACTCTATGGCAGCAACCAAGGGGCTTGAATTCTCGAGCTCTCCCCATAGATTTTGAGGTGACCTGGTGTCCCCATCAGTGACAGAACACTTAGCCAATCACAGCGCAACTAGAGAACATTACCAACCTGAAACACCTGCAATTTGGAGCTGCCTTACTCAAGAATGCGGATTTATATGTAGATTCTAGATGCCATACACACACACACACACACACACACACACACACACACACACAAAATAGTTCAGATACTTCCTACCTCAGTCTAAAATAACTGATGCAATATTAACTTTATTAATATTAATATTAATTAGTTCATATGTAATGCATTAATAAAGGATGCATGACACTCAGTGACAAGGAAATCAACAGTTTATTTTGTTTTTTAATCATTGAAGAGAATTCGGTGCCATAATACATATCATACCTGCATATATCCAGTAGGTGGCAACATATACAGTATACACAAGACACAGGACCACTACATTCTATCATCAACCACTCATAGGAATATATTTTTATTTCAGATTTTTCAAGGGGTGCTGTAGCACCCTCGGCACCCCTACTTCCCTCAGCTATGGACATAGGATCAAATTATAATCTACTAAATAAACTATAAATGCGATTGAATATACTCGAGCTTTGGGCTATCAAATACCATGAAGACATAACGGAGATAGGCCTACATGATATAATTGCCCAAAATGTAGTGGGTAGAGAATGATAGAGCACCCCATGATGACCTGTGACGGAGGCATCGTTGACGACATGCTGGCGCCAAAACACATCGTGGGATTCAATCACGATTCGTGGCATTGTCCGGATGGAGGGCGTATGTTTTCACATTTTAGGGGCGAGGCATTCCCACACTTGCATCTTCCCCCCGGAACGAGACTCTCACGTTGCCCACAAGAGTTCCTGGTGCCATCAGAGGTGTGAAGAATGATCAAACTTGAGTTGACATATGAAATGTAACTGTATAAACTGTTCTATGTGCATAATACTTTACACTCTATACAAAATGTACATTCGAACTAGACCTTGACTGATGCAGATAAACAATTGAATTGTAAAAAAGCCCATTTTGTGTTAGACATGTATGTCAGAGTTTGGTTAATGCAATAAACTGCCCATTGGATGTAGGGCCAGTTATTTTAAACACTAATGACAATAGAAAATAAGACAAAAAGGCTCAATCTTTTTTTTTCACGTTTGGAATCTCATTAGCTAATAAAAAGCTGAACATTTTGATATGTCTCACTGTATTGTATGTGGAACAGATATTTATTTCCAGAGATGCTCTACTAAACTGGTTTCATCAAAGCAGTAGCAGCCCTGTTGTGCGCTCATATTATTTAGATTGAGTTGTGATGATTAGATTAGAGAATGTGTGTGATGTTTTTATTCTCTTTGATTTCTTTGTTTTGGCTGGCAAAGTGAAGCTAATAAACGTTGGGGGTTATTGAAATTGGGTTCCGCCCTGGGTAGGATAAAATGAGGATGTTTGTCCTCATTCAATTTGTCATTTGTAATTACAAATCTCCTGGCTACACTTTGACTTCGCCATAGTTACGGTGTATGCTATGTTCTAGACAGACTAACTTTGACCTTTTTTATATTGACGACTTATGGTATGTACTCTTTTGATAATTGTATCTTATTGCATTCCTGTAATACATCTGATTGGTTTTAAATTGATACATACTGTTGTCCTCATACTTCAGAGTAATATTATTTGATTGACGTTATGGTTTAATGGTACAGTTAATTACACAACACATCTTATGCTTTGGTTTCCAACTTGGTGTAACCTTCCGGTTCTAAATCCTTTCTGAGGCATGGACACGATAGTACTGGAGCTCAAACAATCTTTGTTTTTTATTTCTGGGACAGACAATAACATACACCGCAGTGTTAGTTGACTTATGACTTCTCCCACACTCCATTAATTCCATCAGCATGAAGCAGTCTGTTATATTATTCTTGTTCTGAACGTATAGTATTTTAACTTGGCATATGAGCTCCATTCAAAATGATCAAATACAAATGTACAATAGCAATTACATGGAATAAATACCCGATTGACAACATACCTGGGACAGACAATAACATACACCGCATTGTTAGTTGACTCATGGCTTCTCTCACACTCCTACAACATAAAAGGATAACAATTGAACAGAAATGTTGAACCTTCTAGGTTTGGACAGGGCGCACATGTTGAAACCAAGCTAGATAACATTGTAGATGAGTAACAGGACGAGAGCTAGCATAACTTTACGATTTAGCATGAAAAAACGGTTAAAACAACCAAAATACACTTCACATCAGTGGCAATTTTATAATGTAAATCTTGGTGGGTAATGGCTTACTCAAGAATGCGGATTTATTAAGTCTTTTTTTTTTTTACTAATAATATGCATGCCAGCAAAGCCACTACACTACACAACACTAAACAATAGAATAATTACACTATAACGGTGACAGAACAGTGCCCACAAACTGTTAGAGCCTACATAGAGCTGTCCCAACAGCAGAGTCCCAACACCTAACCACTGCTACACCTGGCCATCAGTGGAGCCTTGACTCATTTACTGCCTTAAAAAACATAGCTGATATGGCTAATTTGCTTAAAACAAATGTGGTTTCTACTGACAACTAAGATGTACAAACTATGGCATAAGGGACGACGAGCGCATAAGAGGCAATCCGTAATTTCAATGAAGACATTAATGAGCGAGCTAGGACCGACGTAGTTAATATAACTATTTGTTCAGCACTTTTGAAATGTACAGCGACAGAATTCCGAACATGGGCCGTTCTTACCCAATTAAAATGATTAGGGCAAGGGACATGGGCTACTAACAGTTTACTACACAACATACACTTAGTATTATTTTCTTAGCTACGGTATACATATCTCCATGTCTTATTACATAATTTATCCAGAAGCATACAAGAGATTTTTGGACTCACCTTGCTGTGTTCACTTGAACATGAATGTGGTGCGGCAGTCCTTCCTGTGTACATTTTGTCATCAAATTTTGTCATCAAAATCTGTCATTCTCTGGATTTATGGTGCTTTCAAGACAACTGGGAAGTCGGAAAAAAACAAGGTCGAATCATGACCTCAGTGATCTTCCGGTCGGAGTTCTAGAAAGAGGCCCGAGTTCCCTTCTTGGAATTCCGAGTTGGATTGCCATTCAAAACATATTTTCCCAGTCCGAGCTCGTTTTTTTTCCGAGTTCCCAGTTGTCTTGAACTCACTGAAGTCCGAGATTATCCAGTTCCGAGGTCCAGTTGTTTTGAACGCGGCAGAATGGCCGATGTTGAATGTGAATCCTTTTAAATTTGGAAAAGAGACCCTTAAACACAGACTTGGACCACCCACCCACAACTGAATATCAGGCTAGAGATTGCTTTGCGATTTCCAACTTGTTGTGTAATGTTTATATCCAATGGCCGATGAGCACCGATACGTTTTATCTATACTTTCTCTTCATATTTTCTCTTCATACGACAAGGATTAAAAAGGATTTGCCAGTAGATTGTCGACTTGATTCATGATGATGACTGCTAGCTTGCTAGCTAAAATTTTGAAAGTATGATGTTGACAAGATCAGTACAATCAAAGCTACAGTTGATATAACGTTATTTGATGAAAATGTATCTATGGCCAATGACCTTGAGACTTCTTGGATGGGCACTTCTAATTGAACTCTATGGCAGCAACCAAGGGGCTTGAATTTTCGAGCTCTCCCCATAGATTTTGAGGTGACCTGGTGTCCCCATCAGTGACAGAACACTTAGCCAATCACAGCGCAACTAGAGAACATTACCAACCTGAAACACCTGCATTTTGGAGCTGCCTTACTCAAGAATGCGGATATATTAAGTCTTTTTTTTATTTTTATTTTTTACATTGTTTGGAAACTGATATGTGACACTTATTAATGCCAAAATAACATGCAAAACAGGCAATAAATAAATTATAATATATATACAGTACCAGTCAAAATATTACAATATTTTCTACATTGTAGTGAAGACATCAAAACTATGAAATAACACATATGGAATCATATGGTAACCAAAAAAGTGTTAAACAAATCAAAATATATTTTATATTTGAGATTCTTCAAAGTAGCCACCCTTTGCCCTGAAGACAACTTTGCATACTCTTGGCATTCTCTCAACCAGCTTCATGAGGTAGTCACCTGTAATGCATTTAAAAAAAACTGGTGTGCCTTGTTACAAGTTAATTTGTGGAATTTCTTTCCTTTGAGCCAATCACTTGTATTGTGACAAGGTAGGGTTGGTATACAGAAGATAGCCCTATTTGGTTAAAGACCAAGTCCATATTATGGCACGAACAGGTCAAATAAGCAAAGAGAAACAACAGTCCATCATTACTTGAAGACATCAAGGTCAGTCAATCCGGAAAATGTTAAGAATTTTGAAAGTTTCTTCAAGTGCTGTCGCAAAAACCATCAAGCGCTCTGATGAAACTGACTCTCATGAGGACAGCCACAGGAAAGGAAGACCCAGAGTTACTTCTGCAGCAGAGGATAAGTTCATTAGAGTTACCAGCCTCAGAAATTGTAGCTCAAATAAATGCTTCAGAGTTCAAGTAACAGACACATCTCAACATACATTTCTCAGGGGAGACTGCATGAATCAAGTCTTCATGGTTGAATTGCTGCAAGGAAACCAATACTAAAGGACACCAATAAGAAGAAGAGACTTGTTTGGGCCAAGAAACACAAGCAATGGACATTAGGCCATTGGAAATCTGTCCTTTAGACTGATGAGTCCAAATTTGAGATTTTTGGTTACAACCGCCATGCCTTTGTGAGACGCAGAGTAGGTGAACAGATTGTCTCCGCATGTGTGGTTCCCACTGTGAAGCATGGAGGAGGAGGTGTGATGGTGTGGGGGCGCTTTGTTGGCGATACTGTCAGTGATTTATTTAGAATTCAAGGCACACTTAACCAGCTTGGCTACTAAAGCATTCTGGAGCGATACGCCATCCACTGCTTTACATTATGACAAACTACATGTCATTACATTGTACATTAGTTCATACATATTCTGTAACAATTTGGACATAATTATATACAAAGGAAGTGACTTTAACTGGGAAAGGCGTGGAGAAGCATTATTTACCTACCATTAATTCTATTAGCATGAAACAGTCTGAGGGAAAATGGTGCGCAAAACTTTGTATGCAGTACCGTCAATCAACCACAGGATGTCAGTCAAGTACCCATGAAAGAATCCGATCAATAGGAATAATTGAAACCATAAAACATATTCAAACAAGTATTCAATTCTTATGAAACAAATTTTTAGCAAACTTCACAATTAAAACAGGATATATTTCTTACTCTGTTACATTGGCACCTCTGCTCTAATTTGACTAAATTCATTTAATGCTAGAACCTTGATTGCAAGGATCAGCATTTTGTATTTTTGTAGTCTATTGTTAGTTGCATAACCGTTAATTTCAGTGTCTGAAACTGGTGACGCTTAGGCTCGCTACCTGGCTAGATCCGTCAGACACGAACAGAGCTTCTTGCATTTAAGTACACATGATATGGAGACAGATTTAGATACTCCTAAATTAATTCTGCCATCCCCAGAAAGTTGGAGTGGATTTTCAGTCTATAACTACAAAATAAGGGTAAAGTGATGTCACGTGTAGATACATGATTGGGTCTAATTTTTCTCCAATTTCAATGCAGATCTTGTGCTCTTCCTTAAAATATGCAACGGGGTCGTTTAGTGAGATTTCACCACCCGAGTATTGCGTAATGTTTGGTGAATGCATATACTATTTAAGTATATTTCCGCTAAGTGAACAATAACATAATTTAGGCATCTACTTAGCAGAGTGAGTGCTGTAAGTGTTTATGCTTGATAACACATCCACCCTACTTTTTTTGGTCACCCTAACAATGTTTGATCTAGCATGGATGACAGCCGTTAACAAACATTTTATTTGCAAGCACTTTTTCCACATTTGCTGGTTATACGATCAGAATGGGAGCAGAAAGATTTAGGCGTCTTCTCCCCTATGACAATACATTTAATGTCCAGTAGGTGTCACTACAGCTCCAGCAAATGTTGAAATCCAGCAACTCCCTCAGTATTGATGCTATCGTTCCACAATGCCACGTTAAATTGTTCAGATAAGACTGTCTGTTCTGTTCTGAAATGGAGTCTGAAGTCCAATATTTTGAAGCAGTCTAGTCCTAGACTCTTAGTCCATATCATACCAAATCATGCAAGGCCCTAATCCTACTGTAATCAATTAGGATACATTATGCATTGGCTTATTCTCTATAAACCCTTAGCACAAGATGGAGGAAATACTTCAAGGCTAGTGTACAGCACACTGAGGTGTTGTGAAATGGGTCTATGCAAGCTGTCTATGGTGGGAGCGGAGCTGGCCTCTATTTCACGCTAAGTAGAGTGCTAGCTCTCACTACTTACGCTAAGTGTACAAAACATTAGGAACATCTTCCTAAGATTGAGTTGCACTCGCTTTTGCTCTTAGAACAGCCTCAATTCGTTGAGGCATGGACTCTACAAGGTGTCAAAAGCATTCCACAGGGATGCCGGCCCATGTTGACTCCAAAGCTTCCCATAGTTGTGTCAAGTTGGATGGATGTCTTTTGGGTGGTGGACCATTCTTGATACACACGGGAAACTGTTGAGTGTGAAAAACCCAGTAGCGTTGCAGTTCTTGACACAGTCGAACCGCTGCGCCTGGCACCTACTACAACATGCTGTTCAAAGGCACTTAAATATTTTGTCTTTCCCATTCACCCTCTGAATGGCACACATACACAGTCCATGTCTCAATTGTCTCTAGGCTAAAAAATCTACACTGATTGAAGTGGATTTAACAAGTGACATCAATAAGGGATCATAGCTTTCACCTGGAATCACCTGGTCAGTCTATGTCATGGAAAAAAATCAAATCAAATCAAATTTTATTTGTCACATACACATGGTTAGCAGATGTTAATGCGAGTGTAGCGAAATGCTTGTGCTTCTAGTTCCGACCATGCAGTAGTATCTAACAAGTAATCTAACAAATTCACAACAACTACCTTATACACACAAGAGTAAAGGAATGAATACGAGTATGTACATATAAATATATGGATGAGCGATGGCTGACCGGCATAGGCAAGATGCAGTAGATGGTATGGAGTACAGTATATACACATATATATATATATATATATATATATATGAGATGAGTAATGTAGGATATGTAAACATTATATAAATGGCATTGTTTAAAGTGGCTAGTGATACATTATTTCATCCAATTACAATTATTAAAGTGGCTAGAGATTTGGGTCGATGGCCGAACGGCATAGGCAAGATACAGTAGATGGTTTAGAGTACAGTGTATTGTGGGGTTCTGACATTTTTATACCATAATAGTATTGACAATTGCTAATAATCATATTGGGGGTTAGTCAGTAGGGACTTGTGTATGTGTAACCCCTGTGCGGACATCTTGAGAAAGTTGCTGACTTGTGGTTAAGTGGGGGGTGTGAGGTATTTACTACAAGACCCTGGCTGGTGGAAAAATACTGAGCTGCCAAAGAACAAGAAGATAAATCAAACAGAGCGCCAAAAGGGGGACCAGCCTGTGTGACAACGATTGGCCAGGCAAATCTAAACCACGCCCAGGCACTGTTCTGATAGGCCAGTTTACGAAGCAGGAACTAACTCTGTCAGAACATATACCCATGTTATCAGCAGAAAGGCAGTTCATTGTTTCGTCCTGCGAGATGTTACAGTGAACCCGTATATACGGAAATTGTATTTGCCATTCATTAACTTTTGTATTAAACAATTGTTTTAACCAAGTTCAGGTGTATTATCGTTCCTATCTCAGTTGAACCTACGCATAACAGTATACATTTGATATGAGTATGTCGGATACGTAAACATTATATACAAAATTGTTTAAAGTGGCTAGTGATACATTTGTTACATCCAATTCCTATGTATAAAGTGGCTAGAGATTTAAGTCAGTATGTTGGCAGCAGCCACTCAATGTTAGTGATGGCTGTTTAACAGTCTGATGGCCTTGAGGTAGAAGCTGTTTTTCAGTCTCTCGGTCCCAGCTTTGATGCGCCTGTACAGATGTTCCTAATGTTTTGTTCACTCAGTGTATAAGGACGGCATCCATATTGTGGTTCTCGTTCTCTATTGTGGATCTCTTTTACTCAAAGATCTTCCTTCCCTCTTTTTTCTCTTCCTTCCATTTCGTCCATCCTTCCTCCCCCTTTGAGGTATATAATGTTTAGCTGTGAGAGTGAAACCAAAGAAGATGGAGAAATCAAGATAGTTCACTCAGGCCTTTTACTATTGAATTAAATGGTCAGTTCCGGTCTACTTAACTGGGTGTGTCTCCCATAGACATCAATGCAAAAGCAGCTGGGTCTGGTCTACTTAGTTCATTGACCTTTGTTGAACCAGAAAAAAACGGAAGAAAAAAAACATTCTCCTTACCGGCCAATTGGTTCAAAGCATTGCTGTCCTGGCAGGGAAAGGCACATCCATTTACACAGAGACAGTGGGGGTGTTAATAGTCCAACAAAATTCAATGAAGGAGGAAGTTTTAAAATGTATATTGGAGGAAGGGAAAAACAAAAGGTATGCGCTGCAATGTTGATCTCATGAATATGCAACTGTAATGATGCAGGTAGGCTAAGCATTGAGATGCTAGGAGACAAAGCACAGCTCTCTCTCTCTCTCTCTCTCTCTCTCTCTCTCTCTCTCTCTCTCTCTCCGCTCCTTAATTTTCCATTGAAACATTCCATTTTTATTTGATTGCTAATAAAGAGCCCTTGCGTCAGATAGAGGGTGAATCATGGCAAGATGCTTTTCTCCTTTTGTAGCATTCACATCCCATCAATGGCTGGACCTACTCATTCACTCTCATTGAGTAGCTCTCATCAACACTGTGCATTCCCAGTAGATTACCACCTCTATCAAGGATTCTCATGGTGCAAGAAGATGCAGTAGGTATGGTGAAGAGCCCATATGCCAATGCAATATATATATAAACATTTATCTGGGTATGGTGATTGTCACACATGCACATATGATGTAGAGGACAACCATATAATTCCATATATGTATTATTTTCTAGAGAGAGAACGGAACTCATCAAGCCATGACTCACTATCCACCTTTCTTATCTTTGGATTGGTATTAAAAAGGCTCAACGTTCTGAATTGTGAATTCGCAGAGCTGCTGAGAGAGCCTGAGAGTCCGACTGATTCATGAAATGAGCTTAACTGGGAAAACTGTGATCCGTTGCCCATTTCCAGACTTAAGATTGTGATTTAAAGCATTTTACGCCCAGCTGCCAAAATTAGGTATCAAATGTAAATTAAAGAGCTTTTTAATCCATTCCAGTGTAAAAAGTAAAAATATCTCAAGCCAGAAGACCCATCAAGGTAGGTCTGGCAATGTGACTCTCAGCAATAGTAATATTCTGCCACATGCAGCCACACAAAGAAGAATTGTATTGCCTCTAGAGTGGGAGAGAGTGAATATTAAATACTATTACATGGCCTATTTGCCAAGCAGCTGTGCTTGTGAAATGCATTCAGTGTAAACTCTATGAGCCAGTGGGAGATGGAGGGCTGTTAAGAACTAGAATTCAGTTAGAATGTCCCCTCTGTGGGACTCACCACCTTTGATCCTTAGCTTTAGAATATAATGTCATGAACTTTATCACAAATATTTTGTTGTGTATAAGTGTGTGTGCATACATATTTGAGTGAATATTGTATTTAACGTTACCTCAAAGTAGACAAGTGTCATAGAATATTATGTGATATAGTCTGGCATGGCCCTTTAAAGCAGTCTTGTCCGAGCCAGAAAGGCAGCAACCTATTTTCTGTTGCTATGCTTTTTAGAGTCTCATTTTAGTCTTTGGTGTGACTCAACCGGGGCTCGAACACCTAACATGATAATCTCAGGGAGTACAGTATAATCACAAGGCCGCTGAGTTGGTTGTATGGCGTGAACCTTTAGTGCTCCTTATCTGCCTTCATCACGTCTTCTTCCCTGTTTCATTCTCATGTTTCTAGCATCAGCTTTCCTAATAATATAACATCAAAACAGCTGCTTTACTCTCTGTCACAAGGTTTGGGTGCATATGGCAGCTCATTACACTAGCATTAGTGCCACAAAAGGCCAGGGACAGAATATTCTTCCCAACTAAAACAAGCGTGGGAAGTGAGAACTATTAGTCAGAAAGATTTGGGTGAAATGGCTTCCAGGTTTTCTAATTCGATCATCTACCCTATCTGTTGCAGCCTTTGGTGACTTTAGGTGACTTCAATCTTCAGCTCAGTTCGGATACAGAGCTTCTCTAAAATCAGATTGGATATAATATCATAAATAATGGATCAGGGGGAGACACGTAGCGGGGGATCTCAAGTTAGGTTGCTCTCATTTCGGAGTTTCTGAGTCACTGACATTGAGGGGCTATTCTGAATAACCTTGCAGACGATGTACTTGGTAACTGATGATGCATCCCAGTTTATCTTCTCATGTCTCATTTCAAAATGTTCAGTTTAATGGTCTGAAAAATAAGAACAATTAAAGTTGTTGGCACACTCAGACTAATGAAGCCTAATTATCCACCAGCTTTAGAACAGAACACAAAGGAAGAATATTCACTGGCCCAAATACAATGACAAACAATGAAGAGGAAATATATATCAGTGCTATAAGAAATAAGCAATATTAATTGTATGTGAGTAGTTGAAAGACTATTATTGATGCATCTGCAGAACATTCCAAACTTTTAAGAACATTTATTTTTCTTGCTTAGATTCTCCCAGAGTTCTCACCACTCAAAATGTGTGGCCGGAACTAACGATTTTATAAGTAGAAGTCATTTCCGAAATCCCGAAGATACAATATGGATCAAGCAATGATGAGTGACCCTGAATGAAACCATTGACAAAAATCTTTCCCTTTAGGGCCACCTTACACAGGGCCAACATAGTACTTTATCTATGGTATACATGAGGTTGAATACTCTCGACTGACACGTTTTGTACTGGAAACCACTTTGATTCAGTAAAGTGTCAAATCATTACATTCTAATAAGATGTAACATTATATAGCATCACACAGCATTACACTCCACTAAATTGGACAAGCTTGGGTAAATAAACAGCAAGAAACAAACAATGAGCAAGATGAACTAAACTACGTTTCCAGATGAATACAAACCTGCTCCCCCTCACAGCAGGATCATGGGTAAAAGATTGCAAGTGTCTGTCGATGAAACAAACCCTACGAACGCACGCACACACACACACACACACACACTAATATCAATCCTACAAAGAGCTTCCTCTCTGTTGGCACTCTCTCACCATCTTTGAGTTTCTTTTTGAATCCTTTTCCCCTGCCAAATTTCCAATATGTCACAAAATTCATATTTCAAGTGGAGCCGCATCGTATAAATCACTAGGTCATTTTCATGGGTGTGAAATAATAGAGTGACGAGGGAAACTATTTCTCTGCTCTCTGCAGTGCAGGCCTCCTCACAGCAGACTGCCCGGTGTGCACAGGATGGAAACGGTGACGTGTTCTATCTATCTCTGTGTCGTGTGTTTGTGTGTTCCACTGTCTGAGAAAGCCCAGAATGTAGAGATCAGTGCTGCAAATGCCAGGAACCAGTCGTCTCTTTGTCTTTCTCTCATCCTCCTACCGCACACACACACACGCCTTCCCACACATACACACAGTGGATCAGAGGCAGTAGGGAAGACCCGGGAAATTCTCTTGATAAGTGTGTGAATTGGACCCTTGTCCTGTCCTGCTATGCATTCTAAATGTAACTAGTACTTTTGAGTGTCAGGGAAAATGTATGGAGTAAAAAAGTACATTATTTGCTTTAGGAATGTAATGAAGTAAAAGTAAAAGTTGTCAAAAATAGAAATAGTAAAGTAAAGTACAGATACAAAAAAAAACGACTGTACTTAAGTAGTACTTTAAAGTATTTTTTTACTTAAGTACTTCACACTACTGCACACACACCCAGTGAGCCCACACTTACACTGCCAACCATTTAATTCTGCTGTCCTATCTCTGTCAGAGACAGTCAGTGAACCTCATAGACAGGGCAGTGTGTTCTAGTGTTGGTAAAACGAACGGCTCGTCCATCTGCTAGCAGAATCAGCGATGAGCATGCAGCTGACTGACAGCTTTTTATAATCGCTTTGGTACTATTTTCACAATTATGTGGTCCATTTTCACAACTCTTAATACAAACCTCCAAACTGGTCATACTTGTAACACAGCCAGTCTTTTATTAAAAACCTGTCATTGTGCATTCATTTAGATTATAAACTCTCACCACACAACCATTGATTCAAAATATAAGTTTATTGTGAAATGTAATGAGAACATTGGTTTAATCACCAAAACACAACATAATTATATCTTTTCAATTTAGTCGTTTTAACTACCAGTTAATCCAATTGCAAACAATGCAAGATACGTGTTTCAAATCTCCCTTAGAAGTTCTGAAAGTAATATACTGCAGTACTGTAAATTGCAGTAGATTACACAGTTTTCACATTAGGCAATACACTTACATTATCCAACAAAATGTACGGAAAATCTATAATTTCCATAATATCTATCCAATGTGTAATCAAAGGTGTGCTCAATGAAGACATTCTCTGCAATCATTCATGCAAATATAGATTTTCTTTCAGATAGAATTGCAACATAAAGTAGGTGTACTGTCTGTATTCAAATGTAAGAAATGAAATGTAAATAATTTAATGAATGAAAATAAAACAAACTGTTTATCATGCATTCATTTGCATCAAGCCTGTCTTGTGCATTTGGCCATAAATTCTCATCCACATCACAGTGAATGTCCTCATTGTTCATGTACTGCTGGAAAAATATTTTGGCATGGCGAATCCGTGCTTGACATTGGTCTTCATTGATGTTGTCACATGCCTCATCCATGGCCAGAAGGGTGGCACACTCATGGGAATGGCAATCGTACACCTTCAACCTCCCAAAAATTCCTCAATAGGGTTGAGGAAAGGAGAGTATTGGGGCAGATATATAGGGTCACAAATCTGGGATGGGCCCCAAACCATGCCTGAACCAACTCTGCATGGTGGAACCTGACATTGTCCCACACAATGACATAGGAGACCCCTTCATCTTGACAGGCCTGCTCAATTTAATTGAGAAACACAATGAGGTGTCCAGTGTTGTAGGATCCAAATAATGGCCTACGTCCTACCACACCATCTTCAGCGATAGCTGCGCAGATGGAGATGTTTCACCCATGTTGTCCAGGCACTTGGATGGTCGTCCGTTGGCCGATGAGGTTCTGCCCATGGCGCCGAGTTTTGACCAGGTTGAAGCCTGCTTCATCAACAAAGACATACTTGTGATGGTTCACAGCTTCATCAAGCACCATCACCCTCCAAAAATATATTTTGGTTCGTTATTTTTATTGTGAAGTAACATTAATACAGTATAGTGCTGTACTTGAACATACTCGGCCCGCAGTTGTTTCACCCAGTCGTTGTTTCTCTCAAAAGGCACCAGGTAAATGTGTTTCATAGATACAGTACCTGGTGCCTCTTCTAAAGGTGGGTGATTGTTGGTATGCTGATGGATGCCACATTGGCAAAGGTGTCATCGTTCTCCTCGATGGCCTGCTTTATTTTGGACAGCCATATGTCACTCCTGGCCCTCACCATTTCCACCAATTCCCACTCTTGCTGGTCGATCAGCACAAGGCCACGGACACCACCATTGGGTCTTCTGTCAATTAGGAGCGTAGAACAGAGTATACTGTCAATAGATAATACTGTAACATGAATTTACATGCATTACAATATGTAATTTGCTGTAAATATAATAGTAAAGCATAATGAATATCCAGCAGACTTACCAGTTTTCTTGGCGAAATGTTCTCATAATTGAATTGACAGTTGATCTTTTCAGATTGGGGTGAATTAATCTGGCAGCCTCGGCCACGGTCTCTGTTTACCATATGGTCAACGACGATGGCCCGGACTTCATTAGACACAATAGTTCCCTGCTGTCTGCCTCCCTCTCTCTGATGTTCACCTCTGACGGGGCCCATGCCCACCTCTTTGACCTCTTTGATGGGGCCCGAGCCCACCTCTCTGACAGGCCCCTTGTCCACGAGCTCTTTGATTTCTTCCTCTCCCTTGCTGTCTATTCTGCTCCATGTTGAAGGAAATGTGTTCACACAACCCCTTTTACATCTATATGGTGACCATATATGTATGCTTATCATGTATCATACATGTCATTTACATGTTTATACTTTACAAACACACATTTTATTTCTGTAGTTCTCACAATTCATATACAGTATAGTAGACAAACCAGTTAAAAATCTATAGGTTAACCAAATGGTGTGATTAACCAGTTAGCGCGGTTGGATAACAAGTGATTAACCAGTTAGCGCAGTTGGATTAAGTGATGGTCAAATCATATGAAAGGTTTTGTAAAAGGTGAATTGTAAAAAGAAATTACTTTAGAGTATAGGTATTTCTAGATGAAACACTGATTAGGTTTGGTGAAAAAGTTACTGTGTGATTCAGTGTTTTGAAAAACGGCCTTTTTGATGATCTGTTTCGAGTTTTGTACTACGAGTTGTGAAGCGTTACCACGTACTCTACTTGTGAAAATAGTACCAAGGAGTTAACAAAACACTGTAACAACAGGATGCTAACGGCAGATGGATGTCCTTGAGTTGAAAGCTATAGTAGGTAGGCCATTCCACAGCTAATTAAGAGGCTGATCCATCGTCAAAACACTCATGAGATGAGGTTAATTGTCATGCTGCGATGCCAATGTTAAAGCTATTGCTACAGTGAGTAGGGGTATACTGTACAGAATCAGCTTTCACTTTCACTAGAAATGCATCTATGGCACTAGCTGGAGGTATAAAGGGAAATACGTGTAATCAAATCAAATCAAATGCTATTGGTCACATACACGTGTTTAGCAGATGTTATTGCGGGGGTAGCGAAATGCTTGTGTTTCTAGCTCCGACTGTGCAGTAATATCTAACAAGTAATATCTAACAATTACACCACATATAATAACCAATACACACAAATCTAGTAGAGGAATGGAATTAAGAATAGAAAACATATGGACGAGCAATGTCAGAGCGGCATAGAATAAGAGGCAGTAGAATAGTATAGGATACAGCATATACATGTGCGATAATGCAAGACATGTAGACATTATTAAAGTGACTAGTCTTCCGTTTCTTAAAGTGGCCAGTGATTTCAAGTCTGTGTATATAGGCAACAGCCTCTATGTGTTTGCCACTCCATAATTGCTGTACCGTAGCTCTTCCCTGTTTGGCACGTTCTATTCTGGTAAAGCCCACTTTTTTTGATTTAAAGGATCTAATATGTGTGTTATCATTTAACATAGGCTGGGGCTGCGTGACCAAAACCAGCTGCACTGTTCCGCCCTCGTCCCACCCCTCTGGATGCCTCTTCCCTAGAGCTACACAACCGAATCAACCATGTTACTTTACCCTGAAGTCTTCCTAGCAACCAATTTGATCAACGTGATGATGTAGCCTATGTCTCTGCCTCATACTTCTGAACAGCTAAAATGTTTTTAACTGCAGCGATTTTAACGAACATATATTTTGTAGGCTAATTTAGGATGAAGGCTACAACCTTCTCTGTCTGTTGTAAGTAAGGATATTGCAGTAGCACAAACAAGCCGGACACAGTCTACACATTGCATTGGGGGCAAAACAAATAACTTCAAACTGTTTCGCTTCTCAGAGTAGCCTGTTCCACCTACAGTCGTTTGTTTTTACGGTAACATCAAAAGAAGTCCTGTCTTCCAGCATGCACAGTACTTCCTTTCACACAGACCTGCCTGGCCTCTTGACTTCCCCAATCACTAAAGCAGCTTAAAAGCACAGTGTAAAAGTACTCTTAAGGCTGTAGAGGGGCTTGTCACAGACACCATTAATTCCCCTCTGACAGGGAAGAGGGTGAGAAATTAACTCGTCTTTGTTCGCTGGTGAGCCCCTTCTATGCCATATGAAGGTGAAGGGTGGTGTAACGTATTGCATGCTATATGATTGGTCCACTCGTTATTAGGGTTATGGTGCTTCAATGACATTCTGTTTGTAAAAAAAAACAATGGAACAAGTCAACATAATGACTCTAGCCTACTTACATTTTGAGGAAGTATTGAGAAATCATTGCAGGTGATGGTCTACGGACAAAGCTGGTTTGCGGATTATCCTTCAAGCCTAAAGGAGACCCCCATGGCTCCATGGTTCCTTGAGATATGTTTAGAGGAAAACTCTCTCTCTCTCTCTCTCTCTCTCTCTCTCTCTCTCTCTCTCTCTCTCTCTCTCTCTCTCGCTCTCTCTCGCTCTCTCTCCTAAAGACCTTTCACCTCTTTTCACCAGCTCTGTGTCTGTTCTCTAGCTTAAAAAAAGAGGAGAGGAAAAAAAGACATGATAATCTGGCTCATAATCAGTGTGTGCGTGTGTGTGAACCCAGGCCAGGTAGAGGCTGTGTGGAGTACGTGTGCTGCATGAAGATGTGGAGGGAGGGAGACAGAGAGACAGACCTTGGAGGCTGGAGTGTCAGGACAGGTGGAGAGGGGAAGAGTGGAAAGGGGGAGGAGGGGGAGAGGGATTAGCTCAGGAGGGGATTTAAAGGCATAGGGGAGGAGAGGTAGTTGAAAGGGGGAAGAGGGGAGGGCGAGAGACTAGGTGAGACTGGCTATTGTGTCTGCCACTGATACAAGAATATGGAGTTGTAGACAAAGGACACACACACACACACACACAGTAATTTCCCCCCTACCATGACATTTACGCTTAACTGCAGTCTGCCTCGTATGTGTGCCTATGTGACAGGGAGAGAGAGTACACTGAAATGGTGTAGTGTGTAGTCGTTCATCTTAATCACATAATGTGGAGAAGATAGGTTAGAACTATGGAGGGTATTAGGGAATAAACAGGGCTGATTCAGAGGGAAATGTGACAGTGTTTTGACAGAGTACGTGCACTCTATTCCAGTGGAGTCATTATTTATGCATTAGTGACGGGGCGCTAATTGCATCCATCACCTCCTCCCACCATCCCACTGAGCTCAGCTGACACCGCTTCTGGATTTATCATACACTACATTAACATACCGCTGTTGTGTAGAAAGGTGTGTTTGTTGTGTGCGTGTGTCATGAAAATAAAAGAACAGCAACATCGACTGGACTCACAAATATGAAATATGAAATATAGAAATGTACAACCATCTACTCTCCTGCTGCATTCCTCTTCTCTATAGGGACACCCTGAAATGCAATAGTACTGTAGGACAGTCACCCAGAGAGCAGTGAAGATGTTTTCAGTGTTGGGTAATGGATGGAAATAGGGTTGTTTACAAACTGTAAAACGCTGTTCTGGTGCATATAAACAACTGTAAAATCAGTCTGAGAGGGCTGAGATTTATATGTGGAATATTGATTTTGGAGCACTGTATATGTTGTTAAATTCTGTTGGGGCAGTTGAGGGATGTAGCAGCCCAAAATCATATAAAAAAAACAACAACACTGTTCCGGGAAAAAAAGGGGATGTTCAAATTTGGCCTTAATCAGTAGGCTAAATCTCGAAATTGGAAGCCGAATGTGTGAGTTTTTCCTTAAACCCCATCCCCATCCCCAACCAGCCACCCAGAACAGCATCTGCTGGACGGCTTGACTGTCAGAGCGAGAGAGAAAAATGACAGAGCGAGAGAAAGAAGCAAAACAAAGGCGACAGAAGGCAACACTTCGGACTCTTTAGTCCTGGCTCTCCCTGGCTCCCTGAGTTTCTAATCGTAGCAGATTCTGTCCCTACTGAACTCACTCACAATTTGGGGATGGAAAAAGTTCCCTTGCTGGGTTATCAATTTGAACCCCTCCTCTCTGGTGGATACAGCTTTGATGCCTTACATGTTAGAGCAGAATCACGCTAGCACTGCACTGTATCAAGCATGATCATCCTCGCTAGCTAACTGTACCCACTTTAAACATAACAAAGTGCTGAATGCAACACAAATGGTAACATCAATATTTGAGCAAGATTGCCATGGGGAGTTCAATCTGTACACATTGCTCAATTTACCTGATGCCCCTCATGCAGAGAGGCTCTCAGGTTGGAGAACTAAAATGCTGTGCTCTCAACAGAAACCTATGGAGATCATGATGACTGTTGTGCCTGTGTGTGGGTTTGTGTGTGTAAAACAGTAGCATCTTTTGGTGATGAATGGTGAACAAGTTAATGTCTCTCTCTATATCCTGTGACAGTGAAGCTGTATGACAAAGTAACTGTTCTCTTCATAAAAAACAGTCGGAGGCTATTCCATCCCCAAAAACGGCATGGTGTTACCCTGAGGTGTATACATCAATAACTCAATATTTGGAATTCACTTTGGACGTTTCAGTGGAGTATTTCAACAAACAAAATGATCAAGGCCTAATAACAGTGACTTGGGGAGAACAATTTGCTCATACTTTTCTATTTCCATAGAACATATGAAATTCCTTCTTTGCAACTTCATGTAAATGGACCAATTGACCCTTTATTGAAAATGAAAGCAAATCTGATTGAAGTTTTGATTAAATCAAAAGCAAACAGTTAATTTCCCGATATTAATCCTAACTCGGCCAAACCATTCCATGTAATCCCATTCCACGTGTTGATACTGTAAGAAGCTGGTGTGATTACATTATATTATATAGCACTCAGAGCTTCGAACCAATTTGCTGAATTCATGCATTTTCTGTTCTTTGTTTACGCCTTTAACGAAAACCCATAATTACAAATAATTATCCTCACAAAATATCATGGCTTGGGGCCCCGAAAGAGTTGAGATGAAGCAACAACGGTGGGATTAAATATTCATTTTGATTAGGAAATAATTAGGACAGCCTGTACTCTTGATGTTTAGTGTTGCCATGACTAATACATGAGAAATAATCCAACCTTTGCAATATTTACAGGAATTACTTGTTCTGCTACAATTTTGAGACACTGTGATTTTATTTTGTCATTCATAAAGCAGAAAAAAGAGGAGGAAGAGGAATAGGAGGAGGTGATTGAGCAAGAGGAGGAAGTGATGCAGGAGAAGAGGGAAGAGGAGGAAGGGTAGAAAGAAAAAGAGCAGTTGAGGAAGAGGGGGAGGAAGGCCCAAAAAAGGCCATCACATATACAAACGTCCTATCATTAAAACAAATATTATTCTGACCCTGATTTGAATGTTTCAGGGGGCAACCAAGTGTTTTCTACATTTTAAACATGATATATTCATTTCATCTCAGAAAGCAAAATAGTTTACACTGCATCTCTCTCCTAAATGGGCAACCTGGACTCAGGGGTAGACGTAACATAGTAAATGTTAATCCGGACCACTCCAATTACCATGATATGTTACTTTTCGTATGGTATGTCTTCATTTGTGGATGTCCATCATCCATTTCGCACAATATGTTACGAATTTGAAAAATTTATGTTATGTTACAAATTCCAATTTGTTGTGGCTAACATTAGCTAGGTGGCTAATGCTAACATTAGCTAGATGGCTAATGTTAGCTAGGCTAGGGGTTAGGGTTAGTGGTTAATATTAGGGTTAAGGTTACGAGTTTGGTTAACCGTCTACAGTCTATTGATGCACCAGTGTGTCAATCTAAGTTACATAACAATAAAATCCCCATTAAACTGTGTCAGTTTAAGCCATAGATATCTGCATTGGATGTGTCTCAATCCACTACATCCACCAATGTCTCACGTCCGCCTCTGCGATGAAAGGTGGCAGAGCTAGAGAGATGTTTGTCAGACTATGAGAAAGGGTATTTTCGGTATTTTCACATAAATGTCTGTAGTGTTTGAACAGTTTGACCTACAAACTATGACTCTCATGAACACGATGGTGTTCTCCATTTTGCTCTATGATCCCCACAAGTGTCAGGAGACTCGTCTGAAGTCGGTACTGTCAATATGCCAACTTCTGTTTGGTAGTGTCCAAACCGTTTGGGCTACAAACTAATGGGACCGCACTGTGGAAATGGGATATTCTCACAAACACTAATTAGCTAAAATGCTAAAGTTGTCCATGATACGATTCAAATGACTCAAGTAAAAGTGAAAGCCACCCAGTAAAACAACTTGAGTAAAAGTCTAAAAGTATTTGGTTTTAAATATACTTAAGTATCAAAAGTAAAAGTATGACTAATTTAAAATTCCTTATATTAAAGAAATCATTTAATTTTTTTAATTTATTTATGGATAGGCAGGGGCACACGCCAACAGTCAGACATCATTTAAAAAGTAAGCATTTGTGTTTAGTGAGTCCACCAGATCATAGACAGTAAGGATGACCAGGGATGTTCTCTTGATAAGTGTGCGAATTGGACCATTTTCTGTCCCGTAATTTTGAGTGTCAGTGAAAACATATGGAGTAAAAAGTACATTCTTTTCTTTGGGAATGTAGTGAAGTAAAAGTAAAAGTGGTCAAAAATTGTGTTTTAAAGTATTTATACTTAAGCATTTACACCACTGTACCCTACTATCGTTTTCAGTTAGGTATCCCCTTTCCCTTTCCTTATGTAACCATGCCAAATGTAACATATCACACTCATTTGAGTGTTCCAGATTTTCACTTACTGTGTTACGTCTAGTCTATGAGACCAGGCTGCAAAGGGAATCCACATTATTTTCAGGGGCATTTAAGTTTATATTATCAAAATCCCCATTTATGTCATTCCTTGGCCTAAAAAAACAGTTAATATGAGTTAATGCATAGAGCAGTTCTTGTAAGATTACCTCCTAAAATCCCCTTTCCTCAACACAGGCAAACACCATGCTGTCTAGAAAACAGCCGCCACGACACACTCCATGTCTCCAAATCCTTGATGGAGCTTCAGCTAAACAGCCTATGGCTGTATAATGTAATCGGAGGTAATCTCACTATGAGATAACAGTATAAAAAAGACAACCTTCACATTTCAGTTTGACCTTATCAGAATCTTTCATCTAGACTATCTGATTCGCTGTGGCTTGCAGCCCGAACACTGTTCTATGAGGACCTATTATGGGTATATTCTGCTTCTTTGTACTGCTGGAGATTGTTTTCCCTTTCTGCACCTGTCAGTCCTGCCACCATTTTCCCATCTGCCAAAACAATGATCTAGGCACTGAACCACTGGCCTTTTCCTTTTGCCCGATAACGTCTGTGAGAGGAGAGGACACTTGTAATGCCACCTTAGGCCCTCTTTTTCCGATACTGTGTGGGAGAGGACAGGACACTGGTAATATCAGGAGGACACTTGAAATGTCACCAGGCCCATACAAGAGGGTCATGACTTCTCTGTTCCTTGTCAATGACGTCCAACTTGTTCCAAACTTCTGTACTTTTAAGAGATATTTCCCAGAAACATTTTCAAACTTTCTGAAATCATTATCTAAGTAACAACATCCCCCTGTAAAACTCCAAACTTAAATGAACATATTTGAATTTTATAAATCAGATTTTCTCTCCCACTCTCTATGCTGTCCTAGCACCAATAGGTCTCTCCTCCGTATTAATCCAATGTGAATGTGGTTGATGGGGCGGAGGACACACATCGTAGGTAATTGATCATCTCCATGTCCTGAGAACAATTGTTCCCTTGGCGGGTGAGAAGGGGAGAACGAGGGGGAATGAGAGGAGAGAATAGAGAGAGAAGGCAATCAGAAGAAGTGCTGATAAGGGCTTTTTATCCTCATTTCCACCGTCAATCTAATTGTATGAGTTTCTGTGTCACTTTCAGAAATGCAGCAAGCAGGAAGTCAATGGTGACAAAGGAGGATGGCTGAACCCTCATCTTTTAGGCAGAGTAGGTAGAAAAGGTAGGAAAGACAGAGAGGAAGAGAGTGAGAGGGGGGAGGTGTAGAGTTTCACCTTCGTCAGCAGGTTCCTTTAACAAAAGAATGGCACTGCTTTGTGCTGTCACAGCGATGGCTGGAGAGGATCCCGAAGGGAGTTGTATAAGGATTGTACTCTCTGCTTAAAAATGTGTTAAATAGTTAACACGCTGTGTCTTCACCTTATGGGGGGAGGTGAGACAGAGTGCAGTGTGTAACATGAATTAAAATTATAAGTACCGGTAGCTTTGACCATCCTCTGAAGGAGATAAGTAGTAGCATACATTTACAGTGAAAACACCGGCTACTTGTCTTCTAAGAAGAAAGGAGAAAGAGTAGACATGAGGAATCATGTGTTGAGGATTCCAACGAGAAGTGCATTTCTGAATATGCTATGAGCTCAAATTCAGCTACTAAGGTTTGGCATTTAACTAAATCTAAATCAAATTGTATTTGCCACATGCGCTGAAAACAACAGGTGTAGACCTTACCATGAAATGCTTACTTACAAGCCCTTAACCAACAGTGCAGTTCTAAGAAAAATAAGAGTTGTACTAAAGGTTATATACAGGGGGTACCGGTATCGAGTCAATGTGCGGGTGTACAGGTTAGTCGAGTTAATTGAGGTAATATGTACATGTAGGTAGGGGTAAATATTCCGGGTAGCCATTTGATTAACTGTTCAGTGGTCTTATGGCTTGGGGGTAGAAGCTGTTCAGGAGCCTTTTGGACCTCCTTTTCCTGTAGTCCACAATCAGCTCCTTTGACTTGATCACGTTGAGGGAGAGGTTGTTGTCCTGGCACCACACTGCCAGGTCTCTGACCTCCCTATAGGCTGTCTCACCGTTGTTGGTGATCAGGCCTACCACTGTTGTCTTGTTGGCAAGCGTAATGATGGTGTTGCAGTCGTGCTTGGCCACGCAGTCGTGGTTGAACATGGAGTACAGGAGGTGACCAAGCATGCACCCCTGAGGGGCCTCTGTATTGAGGATCAGCGTGTCAGATGTGTTGTTACCTACCCTTACTAACTGGGGGTGGCCCGTCAGGAAGTCCAGGATCCAGTTGCAGAGGGAGGTGTTTAATCCCAGGGTCCTTAACTTAGTGATGAGCTGTGAGGGCACTATGGTGTTGAACACTGAGCTGTAGTTAATGAACAGCATTTTCACGTAGGTGTACCTTTTTTCCAGGTGGGAAAGGGAAGTGTGGAGTGCAATAGAGATTGCTGCATCTGTGGATCTATTGGGGCGGTATGCGAATTGGAGTGGGTCTAGGATTTCTGGGATGATGGTGTTGATGTGAGCCTTGACCAGCCTTTCAAAGCACTTCATGGCTACTAGACGTGAGTGCTACGGGTCGGTAGCCATTTAGGCAGGTTACCTTGGCGTTCTTGGGCACAGGGACTATGGTGGTCTGCTTGATACATGTAGGTATTACAGACTCGGTCAGGGACAGGTTGCTGACCTGTTTAAAGGTCTTACTCACATCGGCTACGGAGAGCGTGATGACACAGTCATCCAGAACAGCTGGTGCTCTCATGCATGCTTAAGTGTTGCTTGCCTCGAAGCGTGCATAGAAGTCATTTAGCTCCTCTGGTAGGCTCGTATCAATGGGCAGCTCGCGGCTGGGCTTCCCTTTGTAGTCCGTAATAGTTTGCAGACCCTGCCACATCTGACGAACGATTCTATCTTAGTCCCGTATTCACTCGTTGCCTGTTTGATGGTTCATCAGAGGGCATAGCGAGATTTCTCATAAGTGCCCGGGTTAGTGTCCCGCTCCTTGAAAGCGGCAGCTCTAACCTTTAGCGAATGCTGCCTGTAATCCATGGCTTCTGGTTGGGGTATGTACGTACTGTCACTGTGGGGATGACATCATCGATGCACTTGGTATACTCCTCAATGCCATCGGATGAATCCCGAACATATTCCAGTCTGCTACCTGCAAATAGAACACACACAGTTGGTGTATCAGGTTGAATGAATAATTTTTAGTATTGAAGAAAAGAGCTGAATGTTAGATATCCACAGCAACCTAAAATGCTTTTTTTGTATTTCTAAAACGAGAGAAAAAAATAGACTGGAATATAAAAGCAGAAGTAATTTGATAGAGCCTGTGAATGCTTCAGTATGACACCTGTCTCTTTCATGGAGACTACCCACCGGCAGGCAGACAGGAAGCGGTGGAATGGAAAGATTTGGAGTGGTGGGTATCGAGATATTGATTGCTGTGTCCTTGCGGTGATGGAAATGCTCTGCATTCTCTAAATTGTATGGACTAAAGAGTAATCTAACAATTTAAAGTGTGTGTGTTTGTGTGTGTGTGTTTGTGTGTGTGTTTGTGTGTGTGTGTGTTTGTGTGTGTGTGTGTTTGTGTGTGTGTGTGTGTGTGTGTGTGTGTGAGTGAGTGCATGCGCTGTAAATAGATCTGCTATTATCCGGGGCCATGACTGATAATAACCGGAGGGTATTTGGTTTGATCCAAGTCAAAGCAATGGGGGTGGAGAGCTGTGATTGAAAGCTCACTGCAGTTCAAAATTCAAATGCAAAAAAGCTTGCCCTCGTCTGTGATATATTAAGGTAAATAGAATCTCATGCTCCCTTATTCACCGTCTTTCTAGAGTGTGTTGTTCAACCTTTCCGTGGAGATTCAATAACTTTGCAATAGAGAGGCCATGATTTCGTTAAATTCATGATATGAAAGAAATGCTGTTGCATGGTGTCAGAAGTGAGATAATTCAAACTCCAGGAATGGAGGACACTTTAATCAGGACTAATTTAAACCATTAGGGTCATAAAAGCTCGGTTCATTGACAATATGTCATTATGACATATCTGACACATACTAACTTATCAATCAATCAATCAATAGATTCCGTCATGTTTCTACCATTTTTTGTCATTATACGCTCTCGTTGACATTGTTACCAATCAGTCACAGCTAATTTCCTCAAACATGATACATCTACTGTCACATTTACCTTAACACAAGACCAAAATATGTACTTTATGTGTAAGTCATTTGAATGACACGTAATTGTCACGACAGTTAGTGTGAGTAAATTAACCTTGTCGCTTATGTCAGTCAACTCTATTACCTCCAGTAAGGAGGGGAAAAAGAGAGGAAGAGACTCTTGGTTATTAAGATCACAGATAAGACATCTTCCTCCCAAAGGACTGCTCAGGGATTCAGAATGGCATACACGTAAACCACCATCTGCACAATTCGCCCAGTGCTCTCCTTCCGCTCTTACTTTCTTTTCCTCTCCTCTATCCTCTCCTCTCTCGGAGTGTTGTGGTGGGATGTGCTGTGTTGCCTCGCCGGGCTCCATCAAACCCAGCAGACCAGATAGTGGCTGGGTCAGCAGTGACGCTGCATGGTCAGAGGTGTGAGGTTGGAGGCTGGAGGCAGAGGCTGAGGGGGGCTGACAGGAAAGGCACATGGCTCAGGGGGGCTGGGTGCATAATTTGTTATTGAATGGGTATGATGAGAAAACAGGTGATAATCTGCTCTTGTAATTCACAGAGTTGTAATCGGAAGCTGCACTCAGTCACACTTGACTATTCATGTTCAGGCTGTGAGTTTTCCCATGAATTAGGTTGAATATTCAAGTCAGGCTGTGAGTTTGTCCTTTGATTAGGTCGAATGTTCAAGTCAGGCTGTGTGTTTTTCCTTTGATTAGGTTGGCATGATTTTTAACATTTCGGTTGGTATCAATCTGTAGAAAACGGAGTGTTCATGTTTGTGTTGCTGTAATGTGTTGACTTGAAAGATATCAATCATTTTCTCCCCTTTCCTTGCATTCACACAGCAAACACACCAGGAATGAATTTAGCAGATAAACCCTGACTCTTATAAAGAGCTTCTGTCAGTGGATAGAACTGTCAAGTCAGGTGTGAATATGGGCACGTGTACATATACATGTCACATCTTTCACATGTTTGCTCGATCAATATGATAAAGTTGTTTGCAAATAGTCACTGCCGTGTGGATTACGAGGAATATTGATCGGCCTGTGTACTGTGAATCTGTCAAGAAAAATACACATTTTTTATCCTCTCTATGTTCTATCAAATGAAACCTGGACTGATCAACATTCAAACAGCAGCACCACTGAACCTCACGAGGAGAAGTATTTTTACCCAGAATACCCTCCCGTGCATTTGGAAGCCCAGCATTGTTTGTGCGGAGTGCCATTCGTAATAGAACCACAACTTGTATAACAATCACAATACATCAAAGTGGCACTAAATTCATTGTCTGCGCCATTCAACTGATGAGCATTTATAGTATACCTCGAGTGATTGGTTCAAATAGCCTGCTCATAAAACATCATCCATCATGACAGTGTGTATGATGTCCATATTAGGACATCCTCAGTCTCTACAGGAGTTAAGGCTGTCCTAACATGGACACTGTACATTGAAACAACGGAGACATTTGCAGAGATCCAGTGTTTATCTGAAAGGAAAGTGGGAGAACATAGCCCATCACTACAGCTGCTTTATTGATTTGTCGTTATGACTTGAAAAAGCAGGGGCCCATAAAAAGTAATTAGACGCTACAGCAAGCTGTAAGCCCCTCTGTCTGTGCCCAAAGCCCTTCTGAATTCAGGGGGAGTGCTGGGCCTCGGTGTGCAAACTAAAAAGAACTGCACGCTGCCTGATCCCGTGGACCATAGAACTTCCGCATCACGCACTTTGGAGACACTTCAACACCATATGCTGTTCTGTGTCTTCGCCTTGACCCTCGGCATACGTCTGATGGTAGGCATATTTGAGTTCTGTTATCTTTGTAGTGCTGCTAGAGGTGGATGAGATGCACACACACACCCACACCCACACCCACACACACACACACACACACACACACACACACGCATGCACGCACTTAATGGTTGGCTCTTAATGGTCCCAGCGTGCTGCATGCTCCTCGGGAAACAAGTCAACGAAATGTATCACACACACCAAAATCTAAGAGAGAAAGACATCAGATCCCAACACAAAGTAACCAACCCTTTCCCTGATTTATACTAAACTCATCGGTGTGAATTCAGTCGTGGTTGTGAATAATTAATGTCTCCACTTTAATCTACATGCAGATCTCGTTGATAGGCGCACGCGCACGCACACACACACACACACACACACACACACACACACACACACACACACACACACACACACACACACACACACACACACACACACACACACACACACACACACACACACACACACACATACCCTTCACAAGCTCGGACCTTGGTGCGGTGAGACGTGTTTTCAACATCACGCGGCCTTGTGGGGGAAACTGTATTTCACAGGCGATCAGTCTGCCTTTTGGTGTGATTGACCTAAGCAGGAAATCTTTAAGTTGCTCATGCATACATGGAGAAGCTAGCAGCATATCAAACCAGCCTGGAATGCAGATGTCTCAGGCCTGCTAACATGACAGCCAAGGTCGCACACGCTGCTAACTGACCGCTCCAAATTGGGCCACGTTAATTGCAGTTCGATCAAGGCGCCTCTTGAACCTCAATGATACCTTCCATTTAAAAATGTGTGTAACACTCACTTTAAAATACTTCTCCATAGTGCATTTATAACACTTGATGAGCAATGTTCAGTTGTATTCCCAGCAGTTTATAATAGCAAAATAATTTTGCCACCTCTTGAGTGAAACCTGTTTCATTTTAATAACACATTGAGAGAGTGTTTCATTCTAAAACGTTACATGTGAAAGAATGCTTTGAATTATGTCTCAATCTATTTAAGAGTGGGTTTGTAATACATCGTATTGATATGTAATTGACAAGGGGCAATAGCAAAGTAATTCATGTTTTTAAAATAATGAGATGAATGACAGAGAATAGATTTCTGACCTGTGGTCTTCTATCTAATCAGATATTGGAGACTCGTAAACAACTACACCCTCCCTTTTTCAAATATGTGTTGTTGTTTTCTGAACTAGGGGTCAAGTAAACCAACTGACCAGTCCACTTGTTGTGCTTTAATTGTATTTGAGAGTTTAAAGGGTCCCTAATCCTTTAACCACAAACACTGTGACATTTGATCATCTGGAGCAGTGGGTTGAGAAGATGATTGAATGCTGCAAAACCCATAATGCCCTCTTTGCACTGGTCAGCCCCTGGGAGCAGTGTGATGTGTGGGGATTGGATCAGGTCGATCAGCAGACCAGCAGGCTAGCAGCCCAGTGCCTCTGGTTCTGCCTCACGGAACCCATCAGAACTGGGTTCAAATACTATTTTAAATCATTCGAAAATTTTTGGTTTATTTTGGTTTAACTGACCATGCCTGTTGCAATGGAACCAGTAGAGATGGGCAGAGGTGCCAACTCTGCCCATCTGTCACTTCGGGCAGGCTAAAGTAAACGCTAAATGTATTTGAACCATTTCAAATACTATTTGAAGCCAGGTCTGATCCATGCAGCTAACTTTACTCAGGTTAATGTTTTTCATAAGGAATCTTGTTCTGAAGGCAGCTAGTGGTCACTAGCTGGCACAGCCACAAAGTCATAACCCTAACCTTAGCCCTAACCATAACCACGACGCTAACCCTATTGCCTAACCCAGCGCTAAACCAGAGGAGTGAGATTAATCAGGAGGTGAACACGTGGAGGGCCATGGGGACACTCCACCACACCGCGGCTGCATGCCACTCAACTCCCTGCCATCACACAGAGCATTAAATCAAAGGTGGGAGGAGGCCATAAGGATTAATGCCTGAGAAATGTGTTCTCCTAATTGGAGAGAGGAACTCCTGAGTAAACCTCAGACCTAAAGAACATGAGCTATTGTGTAGCATCCTCTAGCAGAGAGAGGTAAACCTGAGACCTTGAGCACATCAAGTATTGTGTAGCATCTTCAAGCATCTTCTAGTATAGCAGAAAGAAAACCTGAGAGTGAATCTAAGGGCTAAAGCACATGAGCTATTGTGTAGGCAGTGCTTGACTTGGGCAGGAGCTCACATTTATCTACTGCTTGAGCTCCTGCACCTCTTATAGAAGAATATTAGCTCAAAGTATTGTGTAAATATAAACAGTACCAGCACCCAAAATGAGTACCGGCACCTATTTCAGTTCAAGTCAAGAACTGTGTGAAAGATCATATAGGAAAGAGGGAGTAGCTTGGAATGATGAAAGGAGGCCATTTGGCCGGATCACGGACGGATCCCACTGCTGCCACCAACTGTCAACAGATACAGTGAGTTAAACTGCCCATTTCAGCACTTCATCAACCCCCACATTCAAAGGTTATTCTGTTAAGGGGATGAGAAAAGAGGAGCGGAAAATACAATACAGCAGGAGCTCTGGAGGAAGAAAAGATCCTTGGGAAAGTAGAAAGCCCCAGTGACACTGTCAGTCCAGGTAATGGCGGAACGGAGGCTCTACTGAGCGATTTAGGCCGCACAGTTCATTCAATCCTACAGGTCTGGCTTTAAAATGAGCTTCTCTGTACCAGCCCGAGCAGTGGGCCAACTCTCTCTGTCCAATCTCTTTGATGGAGGAGTGCAGTGGAGGAGAGCAGAGAACGGTGCGTGGACCCTCTTTTCTGGCGAGGCCAGGCGAGGCAGCGATGTACTGTAGCAGAGGCAGGGTTCAGCGGGGGGTGTTTTATCTGAGGTGAAAAGTTGCAATGTTTTCAAAGTGGACTGCTTCTCTACATCCCGCCTCGCCCGCCCGGGGGAACTGGCGAGAGATTAGAGGGTGATATTAGAAAGCAATGAGCTGTACCACCAGCACATAATCCACCTCCTCTCTCTCTCTTTCTCTCGCTCTCTCTCTCTTTGTGTGTGTCTGATGTGAAATGGCATCAATGTCATTACTTCCCACACTCATTGTGTTCCAGGGAGGGTGGACTTCTCCTCTTTCTGATTAATGTTTTGCCTGTGTCTCAGCTCAGTCTGTTAATGCTCACCTGAACTGAATCCCTGATCTTCTGCTGCAGTTCCTTAAGACTCCACCCGTGGCCCGCCCGAAACCCACCACTAATCATTAAGTCTGAGTCTGAACACGAGCGAGCACCGAGGCCTGGAATTGAGGGATCTGAATTTCATATGCCTGCCTCTCTAAACTTGCAATTCGGTTTGTGGTGATGGATTATTGTCTCTCACCGACGTGATGTTGACAATTTTCCCTGGTTTAATATGCCTTGCATTGCCCACCTGAGATAATGATGATTCCCTCCCTTGCAACAAGGGAACAAATCGGAGGGGAACAAAGCTGTTACTGATTATAACAATGGCTTGAGAATGAAAACAATATTACAGGAAAACCCTGTTATGCATTATTGCTGGAGTAAGTGGTTATCGGTGTCTTTTAGACGGGAGAGTTGCTTCCATAGCCTTTATAATACTTTTACAGTGAATTAAATGAGCCTGTTCTGTTCTTGAGTGGTAGTTTCATTTAACTTTTTGGGGGTCATTGGGCTTGTTAACATGTAAAAGAGAGAGAACTCGTACCCATGAGGCATTCCCATAATAAGGAACTCTTCTTTTGACAGACACAAACTACGCAATGCTTGTTCCTTAATACTTGTGTGGTCAAGAACGTGAGGAGACTGCTACTAGCGTTGCGTACTATCACCTAGTACTTAGACATATCTCTTAGAATCCTGTTTTAATGTTCTCTCTCAAATTCTCCTAATCCTCTGCTATGACTTTTAAGGACAGTAGCTAATGAGTGTAATTCAGTGTCACGGTCAAGCCTCAGACTTAATTGAAAGACTGGATTATTTCACTTAAATTTATTAGGGGCCATCTTTGTGCCATTAAGCGCTTAACCCACATTCATTTAGTGTTTAAATATAATCTGTTCTCACAATTGCTACCGAAATGGTCTTAGTATAGAAGAGGGATTGAGTCATTTGCAAAACAGAAATATTTCCTTACAGGTATTATAATCATGTTTTCGAGAAAAATCTAAGTAGGCCTAGTTTTTTTGTTAATGTTGTGTTTGTTTTGCAGTTTTGTTACAGCTAAAGACTCAACAAAGACAACTTCATTCTCAAATAGCTTTGAGGAGCTTTGTTTGTTACCCTCTTCAGTTTTTTGACTTCAAATTAAATATAGTTCTCCCCCTCAGCATATTTTAAGAGACTCTCGCTCCAGTTTTTTATGCCTCCCCCCATCCAATCATGCATGGTATGCCTGTGTAACAGAATGATGCTTACCCCATCTGTCCACCGTGTGTGGGTCTCTACAGCTGTGGCACGAGGCCTCCTATGACTTGGCACGACCGCAATGCCCACCGCCGCCTGTCTGCCATTCCCATTCCCATCCTCTCCTCATCCCATCCCACGTCCTGCCATAAAACTCAGTAACATTTAAAAACCCAATAAAAACACAGCCCATGATAATCCTTCTAAGTTCATCCATAATAAAGCACAAATTTGTCGACATCGTTGTAATTATGAGAGATTGAGCTCGGGGATTGCATGGGGGAATGATTTGCCGTAATTGCAGGGAACCATAAATGCATGTTTTATTGCCTTTATAAAGTATTCATGTTCCATGCTTGATGGTTTCAGAATAGTTCAGGATAGCTGTGTTCGTCGTCGGTTGCTGCTGTTGTGCAGCATGACTGATTTGAGTAATAAAACACGGAAAAATTGCAAATGGGAGATCATTTCTCCGGCTCCAAATAGCTGGGGTAAAACATTCAAATATTTTAACATGGTTGGGTTGTTATTCTGTAATTTGCGTAGTTGTATCCTTTCTTATTCCGTTAAATTGCCTCGAGGAAGGGACCCAATTTTGCAGACAGCATCTACTTCTGAGTTCACTCAGTGCAAATCAGTTGTCTCTCTCTATCTCTAAGGACGTTGTCTGGATGCTGAGAGATGCCGGACGGGTGAGAAGAGATGAGAGAAAGGACAGAGAGTCTGTGGGAAAAGAAGTCTGTGGTGCTGTGGTCAGGTCATCTGTGTCACTGTCCCCTCTCCCACACCTCTTAGTCCCACTCACCTCGTCACCACTGCAGATACCTTAGTGTCTTCATCAGCGAAGGGCAGTGTGCTTGTCTCTATGGATTAACCACAACTTTTAAAATATTTCTCTCAGTGCTGTGGAGTCGGCCAAAGAAATGTGCTTCTATTGTTCAGACGATAATTCTCTTTCTTGGTCGACTCCTTTGCTCTGTTAGAAAAATGTTGACATTGTGACCGTGAGTGACACCCAAATTATTGAAAACATAATGCTTTGTGAGCCAATGATAGTTGTGATCATGGGTGAGAGAGGCAGCACACGTAGACTGTTTGGGTCTATTAACTGTGATGAAGCCTGTCATCACATTTAGAGGTGGTACTTTTCTCCAAGTCTCCCACATTGATTTAGCGCCAGTGTGGAACCTGTAAGAGGACACCATTTGTTACATCAATAATGGACTTTTCCTTTACTAGATCCAGAAATAGAATACATTTTAAGTCTATTCAGCCTGAATTTAGCTACTAAACAACAAAGAAGAGTCTCATTGAAAGCCACGATTTAATTACCCCTGTCAAAAGACAAAAGTCAAATTGTTCACGTGATGACGTGCTTTGCCCCTCATGCTCAATTGAACAAATAATCTATTTCATTGCATTTCATTTTAAATTGTCCTTTGTACCCTTCTCATGTTGACAGCTTGCCTGGCATAATGGAGCCAATGGAATAATCTCAAATGTGCTAACCCCTAAATGAAGTATTTGAAAGAAAGCATGCTTATTCAACCCAGGTCTAATGCTAGGACAGCTGTGTTGTGATTTTGTTATCTCGCACACGCACAAGCACACGCGTGCGTACACACACACGCGCACACACACACACACACACACCCGGCAGACAGCTAGTAGTCATCACCCCAGGGACCAGAGAGGGATGTTTCTCTCTCTCTCTCTCTCTCTCTCTCTCTCTCTCTCTCTCTCTCTCTCAATCCTTTGGCAGCCAGCCGCCGCCTGGCAATCAATGCTCATTTTACCTCTTGTCCCACACCCCCTTCATTGATCTGTGTGTGTCTGACTGGACATCCGGCAGAAAGCAACCCAACCCAATGCTACTTTCTAACCCAGTCTGTCCGCAGCACAGATGGTCATCTGACAGGCACCCGGGATAGCGGACAGGGACCCGGGAGAGCGGACAGCGTCATGTTCCAGGTCTTTAGCTCAGGGAGTGGGAGGGAGATTTGGGGAGCAACTCTGAGGTCACTGGCTAGCTAAAGGGCCGCTGGCTGCACTTAGCTGCCTGGAAGTGCTAAATGATCATGTCTCGTAATGGTTTTAGCTCTTGGTTTAGATTTGATTAACTCGATGTGGCGCTTTTTGAAGCTAGACAACCTGAAGTTTAGTTTGAATCGTAAACAACAGGTGTAGACTAACGTTACCCCCAAAAAAAAAATCTAAACTGTGATGGTGTGGGGGTGCTTTGCTGGTGACACTGTCTGTGATTTATTTAGAATTCAAGCCACACTTAACCAGCATGGCTACCACAGCATTCTGCAGTGATACGCCATCCCATCTTGTTTGCGCTTAGTGGGACTTTCATTTGTTTTTCAACAGGACAATGACCCAAAACACACCTCCAGGCTATGTAAGGGCTATTTGACCAAGAAGGAGAGTGATGGAGTGCTGCTTCAGATGACCTGGCCTCCTAAATTACCCGACCTCAACCCAGTTGAGATGGTTCGGTTGAGTTGGACCACAGAGTGAAGTAAAAGCATATGTGGGAATTCAAGACTGTTGGAAAAGCATTCCAGGTGAAGCTGGTTGAGAGAATGCCAAGAGTGTGCAAAGCTGTCATCAATGCAAAATGTATCTACTTTGAAGAATATAAAATATATTTTGATTTGTTTAACACTTTTTGGTTAATACATGATTCCATATGTGTTATTTTATTACAATGTAGAAAATAGTCAAGTAAAGAAAAACCCTTGAATGAGTAGTTGTGTCCAAACTTTTGACTGCTACTGTGTATATAACTAGGAATAAAGTGAATGAAAGGCCACATCGTTTTTGCATAGATGGACATGCCTGGTAGATGTAAAGGTATACAACCTGAGCTTTCTCAATCAATAGCCAAAGTGATGCCACGTCGTTTTGAGAGTTGATGAAATGAGAGGGACATTTAATATGTAGCTAATTAGAAAAAGACAGAATCATGTTGGGACCTAAATTTAAAAATCTAAATGGTCACATTTTCTATGTTACTGCACCCTCATGGTCCGATGACCAGCACTTGCCCTAACCGCCCTCTGTGTGGCATGACATCATTTGGACTGGTGTCGTACGTTTTTTAAATAATAGTGATTAAATATTAGCAGTAGCGGCACCCACATATTCCCATGGTGCACGATTGAGACTCTGAGTTACCTTTTGAAATGAAGTCACTCACATCCTCTTGGATTCTAATGAGATTTATTTATGTCTTTAACACATTTTCCCTTTATATTCAGTGTTATTAATGGACAGAGTGAGTTGGGGTATAGAGACGAGGCTGCAGAGAGAGAGAGATCCCCCCCCAGAGGTCTGTCATACTAATCCCTTTGGCCAGAAGCTATAGCTCAATTAAATTCTTCATTTGTCTTTTATCTCTCCTCCCCTGTCTGTCTGACTCTGTCTTGGGGGATCTGATGCGTGTGTGTGTGCGCGCGCGCTCGCATGCTTGTCTGGGGATATGGTTCCTTTGAGGGTGTCAGGTGGTTCTCTTTATTGATGGTGTCTGTCAGAGAGAGTCTGTATGCATGTGTTGTGTGTGTGAAAGGAACAGCGTGATGAGAGATGGCTCCATTGGGAAGTCAAATAGTGGGCAATAACACTGGATTGGATGGAGAAGTATTAGTCAGTAAGTCAAGGTCATGGGAGAGTCCTATTGGAAGGATTACAAGATTGGGTTGTATTGGCTGCTGAATGTGGCAGTAGAGGCTTTGTCTGACCACTGCTTTATTACCCCACTTTATATCTTCAGTATCCTTCCCTGGATGAATGATGGCCTCCATATTTGTACAACAGCATCATGTACAGTGTGTCCTATCTGCAGCTCTTTCACTTTCATTTGGGGCAACAGCAGGAACACAAAAACACGCTGACAAACTGCAAACAGAGAGAGAGAGAGTCCTCCCGGTATCAAACCCGGCTTTGATGCCTTAGTTCAACCCAAGATGAAAGATCAGCACTTGTATCTTCGTTTTCTGTGCAAAATACAAATGAAAAGACTTCCTCTTTGTGCAGCTCTCAGAACACGACTGATGGTAAATCAAGAATTCTGCTCCTGCTCCCCTCTTCACTATGATATGATGAAGTAAATGCTTGATAAGGCTGCTTCGGCTTCTTTGCATTTCAAAGTCATTGTTCTTGAAAGACTCCCCCGCCCCTCCTTGCCTTCTCTCCCCTCCCACTCTCCCTCCCTGCATCCCTCTATCCTCTCCCTTACACTACCTAACACTGATGGTTAATTAAGGTGCAGCACAAGATTTTTAAAGGGCTCATCATTTTCTTTTTATACATTTGGCAGTCGTCGCAAGGGGCCAATGCCATCCACACATCCCTCCCCATTAGCTTTTTTAATAGCGCTCAAGAGGAGCCGCGTGGGGCTGGTCTAGCTATGATAAGACTACCTTCCTTTTTTATGTTAATAAAACCAGTGCTCCTATCTGCTGCTCTCCAAGCCTCCTGAGAATAAGATTTATTTATTTTGTATTTAGTTGACAGGTGCTTGTTCTGCTGCTAGAACCAAACTGGAGCAAAATTATTTTCCTCTTCTTCTGCAAGGTCACAGTCATGCAAGCGCCTCTCTCACTGTTCCTTTATTGACAAATCTTCAATTACTGTCCCCTCCTCCTCTCCTCCCTGATTCCCATCTTCATGACCCAGTAGGTATGAAGGCCGTGCATCAGAGGCGTTGAGGGGGCAGGTGACATCTGACCACAGGCATCTTCTCCCTGTCAGAACAGAGACAAAGAAGCCAGGCCCACGCAGTTACAACATGTGTGGAAATGAATCGAGCAGCAGTCTCTCTCTCTCTCTCTCTCTCTCTCTCTCTCTCTCTCTCTCTCTCTCTCTCTCTCTCTCTCTCTCTCTCTCTCTCCCTCTCCCTCTCTCTCTCTCTCTCTCTCCCTCCATGTCCCTCCTCCCACACAGAGATAGAAAGTCAACGTCAGAGCATCGCCGCCCACCACTGAACTACTGTTATCACAGCCAGCCTCAAAAATATAACCCCCCCGTATTGATTTGACTTCCTGTGTGTTGTTCTACATGAAGTTACTAAACTAACGACAGCAAACATAATGCCACTTTTTAAATTTCATACATTTTTAAGGTGAAAAAAGCACAGGATGTTAGCGCTTTTATAAATAACTAATTCAAAGACTTTGAAAATACCAAAATAATAGGTGCCCCCCAATCCCACCCCACTCCACCACTCTTCTCAACTTTTCTCCACAGCTTCACTCAGCTCTCTAGATGCTGAGGTCTAAACCTCTTCACTCATATTCTCTTCATTCACACTGTATCCACACAACAGTTCAGTTTGTACTGGAGATGGAAGTCGACATATGCACAGACGTCTTCGTTCGACAAACCCCTCTGGCTCTCCCTTTCATGGAAAAGGCAAACAAAACATCTCCTGAAACACAGAGGAGCTGCTGTCACATTATGTTGTCGAAACCAAGGTACACGTGGCAAAACAAAGACATGTCAGCCCGCTGTGACTTTAAGAGCAGACTGTAGGAACAGAGACTGTTTCTGTTGTAAGAGTTGCTGTGAGAGTCAAACTACACCTCAAAGTCTTTGAAGAGGGGATTCACCACAGATGCTGCTGAAGGCCATAGTTTTCACATTAAAATGAAAGGTTATTCAAACATTTATGTATATGAAACTAACTACAAGATAACTAAATGTATGTAAACACAGTATTTCACATAGCATTCTTAAATATTACATGGTTTCCTTACAAGTTCAATATATGATCACCTTCAAATATTTGATGTCTCCAGCTTGATCCAGAGTGATGTAGCTGTGTTAGATAGTACATGCAGCCACAGGGCTAGGTCCCGTGGGCCTCGGGCTCTGGGGATTTGTGTATGTGAGCGTACATGCATGCATGCGTGTGTGTGTGTGTGTGTGAGGTGGCAGTAAAGGTTAGCCATTCTTGTGAGAGACAAAGAGAGAGAGAGAAATAGAGAGACAGAGAGAGAGAGAGAGAGAGAGAGAGAGAGAGAGAGAGAGAGAGAGAGAGAGAGACATTATCTGGGAGCGAGGCAGGGTCGGTGCGTGTGGGAATAAGGATGAAGTCTGTGGATTAGCATGTTTAGACAGGGTGACTGATTGTTTGAACAGTGTCAGTGACGGAGTGAGCCGGAACATTGACTCTTGTGGCCAGCGGGAGATTACACTGAGCTTCTCTGGCTATTGTTATTCCACCCATAGTAGTGGTGTGTGTGTGTGTGCATGTGTGTGTGCGCGCGTGTGTGTGCTTGTGTATATGTATAAGAAGAGGGTGATGATCATACAAGTATATCTGACCAAATTATGAAAGACAAGCATTGTAATTTTAAATTCCATAAAGTAAGTGTGGAAGAGGTGAAACATTGTGTTTTGTCTATCAACAATGACAAGCCACCGGGGTCTGACAACTTGGATGGAAAATTACTAAGGATAATAGTGAATTATATTGCCACTCCTATTTACCATATCTTCAATTTAAGCCTCCTAGAAATTGTGTGCCCTCAAGCCTGGAGGGAAGCAAAAGTTATTCCCCTACCTAAGAATAATAAATCCCCCTTTACTGGCTCAAATAGCTGACCAATCGGCCTGTTACCAAGCCTTAGTAAACTTTTGGAAAAAATGGTGTTTGACCAGATACAATTCTATTTTACAGAAAAACAAATTGACAACAGACTTTCAGCACGCTTATAGGGAAGGACATTCAACAAGCACAGCACTTACACAAATGACTATTGATTGGTTGAGAGAAATGTAACAGTCTGATGGCCTTGAGATAGAAGCTGTTTTTCAGTCTCTCGGTCACAGCTTTGACGCACCTGTACTGAACTCGCATCTGGATAGTAGCGGGGTGAACAGGCAATGGCTCGCGTGGTTGTTGTCCTTGATTATCTTTTTGGCCTTCTGTGACATCGAGTGCTGTAGGTACCCTGGAGGGCAGGTAGATTGAGGGTTTTAGGTGCCAAGCCAAATCTCTTCAGCCTCCTGAGGTTGAAGAGGCGCTGTTGCGCCTTCTTCACCACACTGTCTGTGTGGGTAGACCATTTCAGTTTGTCAGTGATGTGTACGCCGAGGAACTTGAAGCTTTCCATCTTCTCCACTGCGGTCCCGTTGATGTGGATAGGGAGGTGCTCCCTCTGCCGTTTCCTGAAGTCCATGACCAGCTCCTTTGTTTTGTTGATGTTGGGTGAGAGGTTATTTTCCTGGCACCACACTCCCAGGGCCCTCACCTCCTCCCTGTAGGCTGTCTCATCATTGTTGGTAATCAGGCATACTACTGTTGTGCCGTCTGCAAACTTGATGATTGAGTTGGAGGCGTGCATGGCAACGCAGTCATGGGTGAACAGGTAGTACAAAAGGGGTCTGAGCACGCATCCTTGTGGGGGCCCAGTGTTGAGGATCAGTGAAGTGGAGGTGTTGTTTCCTACCTTCACCACCTGGGGGTTGCCAGTCAGGAAGTCCAGGACACAGTTGCACAGGGCGGGGTTCAGACCCAGGGCCTCGAGCTTAATGATTAGCTTGGAGGGTACTATGGTGTTGAATGCTGAGCTATAGTCAATGAACAGCATTCTTACATAGGTATTCCTTGTTCAGATGCGATAGGGCAGTGTGCAGTGCGATGGCGATTGCATTGTCTGTGGATCTATTGGGGCGGTATGCAAATTGAAGTGGTTCTAGGGTGTCAGGTAAGGTAGAGGTGATATGACCCTTGACTAGTCTCTCAATGCACTTCATGGTGACAGAAGGGAGCGCTACGGGGCGATAGTCAGATAGTTTTGTTCAGATACTTTTGCTTCATTGTGTACAGGAACAATGGTGGACATTTCCAGACCAGTGTTGAATAGTCCTTAGCACGAGTACTTCCTGTTTGAGTTTCTGCCTGTAGGAAGGGAGGAGATAAATGGTGTCATGATCAGATTTTCCCGAAGGGAGGGCGGGACGAGGGCCTTGTATGCATCCCGGAAGTTGGAGTATCAGTGGTCAAATGTTTTAGCAGCGCAAGTACTACAGTTAATGTGTTGATAGAACTTCTGTAGTGTGTTTCTCAAATTTGCTTTGTTGAAATCCCCAGATACAAGAAATGTGGCCTCAGGATATGTGGTTTCCACTTTCCATAAAGTCCAGTGAAGTTCTTTGAGGGCCGTCGTGGTATCGGCTTGAGGGGGAATATACACGATTTTGACTATAACCGAAGATAATTCTCTTGGGAGGTAATAATGTCGGCATTTGATTATCATGTATTCTAAGTCGGGGGGGGGAAAAAGGACTTGAGTTCTTGTATGTTATTACAATCACACCATGAGTAGTTAATCATGAAACATATACACCCCCATATGTTTTTTTCTGTCTGCGCGATGAACTGAGAACCCAATTGGCTGTACGGACTCAGACAGTATATCCTGAGAGAGCCATGTTTCCGTGAAACAGTGTATGTTACAGTCCCTGATGTTTCTCTGGAAGGAAATCCTCGCCCTGAGCCAGTCAACTTTATTATCCCGAGACGGAACATTAGCGAGTAATATACTCGGAAGTGGTGGGTGGTGTGAGCGCCACCTGAGTCGGACCAGAAGTCCGGCGTGTTTTGGATCAGCCTCTGGAATCAGTTCAATTGCCCTGGGGGGTACAAACAAAGGATCTGATTTGGGAAAGTCATATTCCTGGTCGTAATGCTCGTAATGCTGGTGAGTTTCCGCCGCTCTGATATCCAAAAGTTATTCCCGGCTGTATAATGGCTGTATAATGTCAGAAATAACACATGAAAAAATAAATACTGTAAAGTTTCTAGTTCATGTCTATGCTGGGCTTGCAGGTAGCATATAGCATGTAGCAGATAGCAGGTGTACGTGGTGAAAAGTGTTGACCTGAAGTGGAGAGCTTTTGACTGGACTTGCAGGCCCTGTAGCTGCTAGCAGGTAGCAGGTGTGCGGTGGGAGTACAACATGCTCAGACTGCAGACAACAGAAGGCACCAGCAGGCCCTAGAGATCACAGGAGCAGATGGAGAGCAGGCTAATTGTAGCTTCGCTCCATTAGAAAGCCTGTGTGGCGGTATTGTGTCTGAACAGGCCTCACCTTCTCACTCTGCTCCCCCGTGAGCGAGTCATATGCCTGGGAAATCACTGGAGACAGTGATTCCAGTTTTGGAATTGGTATTTTCTCTACTCTGTTTGGAGGGGAAGGATTTCTTCATCAGTGAAATACAAAATAATTGCTGTTGCTGGGAATCATGATATGGTGTGGTTGAGATTTTTTTTAAGCTGTGCTCGAAACAGTTTCTTGAGCCAAACTTGGTCTGTGTTGCTTGATCCAACTGGAATCCTTCACTCCATATCCTTTCTAACCACTTTTTCCATGTCTTAACGAAAAGGAATAGGTTAAGTTTCTTCAGAGACCATTAAACGCGTCCTAATTAGTAATGATACCTTTTTAAGAGACCTCTTGGCTGGAATCAAACAAGTTTCACCAGTCATGAGCCCAAATTACTTATTTTCTCATAGAGTACTACAGGGCTGTGTGTGTGTGTGTTTGTGCGCTCGTGTGTGTACATGCATGTGGGTGTGTGTGCATGTAGCCATAAGGCCGGAGCTCCGTCTCCAGAGCCAGTGCACGGCCAGGCAGTGAGGCCAAGCGAGGCCAGCCAAAGGCCCAGGCACACAGCCGCTTGTCTGGCTAGCCACCAGTTGGTCAGTCCCTGGCACAGGAGCCACGGCTAGAGCAATCTGTTGATGCCAGTGTTGAACACAGGCACAACAACTAACTCCTGGCTGCTCGGCCAAAACACCCAGAGCACAGCTCAACCACACCCAAACCCAGTCGACTGCTGCCTTCACTCCCACTATATGTGAATCTCCCTGACTCTCTCTCTATATATACCTCTCTTTCTTTCCCTCTCTCCCTCTCTCTATACCTCTATCTCTTTCTTTCTATTAATCTCTCTCTCACGATGACAGAACTAAAGAAAAAGTAACCAATAAGTAAATGGTTCTGCCGTTTCCCCCCAAACTCAAGACCTTGCTGTTTTTAGCTAGCCAAACATGGCGATGGGGTGATCAATCATTCTACTGAAAGGTTTTGCATGGCCTTTTTGATGAAGAGAGCCAGGGGAGCCAGTCAGTCAGCGAGTGGTTTGGAGCTCTTTGGAGGGATAGAGGAAGGAAGATGGCTTGGATAAGAGACAGCCGCCCATCAGCAATGTGATGCAGGGGCAAAGCGCATGCCAGGGATTTAAATCAACGCTAGTACCGTTCAGGAGAGAAGTGCTGATGCAAGGCAGTAATGATCCAGGATAAGGTTACACTGCTCATTTTGTGTGTGTGTGTGTGTATATGTGTGTGTGTGCGGATTAGGTTACTCTACTTGATATGAGAGACAGAGAGACAGCTGGAGATGCTTCAGGGCAGAAGCCCTCTGTGTGCATTAGTACAGCGAAATATCTGAAGTGATTACTGTTGTCTCCCCTCACATTGACAGCTTCCCAACCTCAGGTGCCGGCCCTGTGCCTCATAACATCATCCAATAAGAGATTATTCTACCTCTCTGAACTTCCAGAGGGTTATATATATATATATATATATATATATATATATATATATAATATACTGTAAGTGGTTTTGGATAAGAGTGGTTGGTGGAATATATAAATATATATATAAATATATATATATAAATATATATATAAATATATATATTTATATATTCCACCAACCACTCTTATCCAAAACCACTTACAGTACAATGAGTGCATAAGTCAATGTTTAAATGATCCCTGTGGGAGAGGAACCCACGACCTTGGCAATGGTAGCCATACAGGACCATACAGTATTCAGTAGTCATAGTCAGTACTCAGGCAGCCAGATTGACAGGCATATTAAATGGTATGAATTTAGTCTCGTATCTTTCTCTACTTTAATGCGTTCTGGTCTGAGTTAGATATTACAACACAAATACACAGAAGTGATCTCACAACTCAACTAGGCTCCTGTCATCTGAATGGTATTGTTGTGTGGTTTTCATCAAGTGAACTAGGCTTTATAACAACAATGACATACACTGTGCCGCAATTATTCTTTCTCAAGGTGGTTGGAGTAGTCAACATAGCAGCATGACAGAATTATGGTGCCATGTTTTTGAACTACCTGTAGTTTTTTTTAGAAGATGTAAATATATAAAGCATTCTCTGCATTTGAACAAGAGCATACATACACCTATTTCACTTTGAATGTGAACAACTGAATGACCACTGCTGCACATACTGCCACTGTTTTGAACAAATTAGATTATACGATTTACAATGAGCAGCCAGCTCAGGAATGAATGAATGCATCAGGGAGAACGGTTGTCACTAGTTACCACAACTACAAAGTCATAAAGCCCACCAATTTCTACAATTTCTCTACTTAAAATGTGATAAACATAACTCTAACCTTAACCCTAACATTAAATACACAGCTAACCTTATGCCTAACCCTAACCTTAAATTAAGACCAAAAAGTACATTTCTATTTTCATACATTTGTAAAATTTTGCTAATTTTGACTGTGGCTGTGGTAACTAGTGGAAACCAGGGAGGTCTCAGCAAGCATGCAGATGCAATAAGTGAAAACACATCTAACTGGGCATGGCTAGCTAACATAATGCCACAAATTATGACGTGCTAGCCAGGTAACTTTCATTGTAAAATAACCTTATATTTCTGAGTTAGTTAGTCAGATATTCGTTTTAAAAGACTTGAAATTGGCATAGGGAGCTAACTAGCTATCTAGCTGTTTATCAAAGGTAGATAACTGGTTAATTTGACAAAAGAAAATACCAAACTCTTTCTCAATGTTTCTCTAAATTACTGTAGCTGGATAATTAATGTGAACATGCTTTGTGATACACCTGGTTTTATGCTGTTTTATTCCACAAAACATGTCACCCTGTCACCAGTAGAACCTAATTAACACCATGGGGGAAACAAAATTGGCCATGCTTTTTTTCTTACCAGATCCGTCATGAGAAGGTTCAAGCTAGTGTATACCTCTATCCTTCGAGTCTTGTTGGATGTTGTTGTCCGGTTTATCAGGTCCCAGGCTCCCATGACTCTTATGATTATTTATTCACAAGTAATAGAATTCGCTTTTTGATTTAGCGCTATCTCTACCTGATTGAACAGATCTAGTCTCACGTGGAAGTACTGTAAGCCGTCTGCCGCGAGAGACTCATTGGGAGGGAGACTAGAGCAGACGTAGAAGTTCTGACTCAACGGACGCACATTTGGGCACCCCAGGACGGTCCAAATAACTGGCAAAACAATCCAAGCAATGTTCGCATGGCCTATGCACCCATGGAAGCTAAGCTGCTGCTGCTGGCAGTCACTTGACATTTACTACACTTTTATGAGCATTTAAAACAATAATCAAAGAATGATATAATATATATGTTTTAATGTTGTTGAGCAATCATACATTTGTTTTTTTGGGATTTGTGCTTATTTTTGGATTTCTTGCTGGATTTTGGGACTAACGTTTGTGTGTGTGTGTGGGCTTGTGTGTTTGTGTGTGTGTGTGTGCGTGCGTGAATGTGCGATGTGTGCTTATGTGTGTGTGCATGCATGCATGCATTTTTGTGTGTTGTGCGCGTGCATGAGCTTGTGTGTGTAATGCCAGGCCTATGAGTGGAGCCCCATTACCGGGCTGGTTAGCGCATTAATGAACCAAACGCATTCCCTTTAATGTGTCCTTCTGAATTATGAGTCTAATATAGGGTGGAGAGGATGGGCTTTCTGAGAGACTGTATGAGACCTCGCAGGATGCCCCCTGTAGTGAGCTGACCACACACACACATACACACACACACAAAACTGTAGTACACACACTGGGGTGTTTACTGTAGTGTTTTTTGCGGACTCTAGTATTACTGTAGTTTGCTTTATTAACTTTGGCATAGAAGTGGGGGGCTTTCTTCTTGAGGAAACCTACTGGAGAAATAATAAATAAGCACATTTTCTATGACCTGTTACCTGTAGGTAGCTAAGACTGGGTTTTGAACGGAGAGTTCAGAGCATCTACTGTTGGGAACACAATATATAGGGAAGACAATATAGGGGCGTGGACTCAACAAGGTGTCTAAAGCGTTCCACAGGGATGCTGGCCCATCTTGACTCCAGTTCTTCCCACAGTTGTGTAAAGTTGGCTGGATGTCCTTTGGGTGATGGACCATTTTTGATACACACAGAAAAAAACCAGCAGCGTTGCAGGTCTTGACACAAATCGGTGCACCTGGCACATACTACCATACCCTGTTCAAAGGCACTTACGTATTTTGTCTTGCCCATTCACCCCCTGAATTGCACACACACACCATCCATGTCTCAATTGACTCAAGGCTTAAAATAATTTTTTAACCGGTCTCCTCCCCTTCATCTACACTGATTGAAGTGGATTTAACAAGTGACATCAATACGGGATCATAGCTTTCACCTGGAATCACCTGGTCAGTTTATGTCATGGAAAGAGCAGGTGTTCTTAATGTTCTTTGTATACTCAGTGTACTTGGCATGTAGATTTTTCACTTAGCACAAATTGGGATATGGGGGAGGGACATTTTGCAGGTTATATGCCAATTAAATACTTTTGTATTTACTATTGTATATTTTTTTATAGTTTTTGCGGACTATATTGTCTTTGCTGACATTTCTGTAATATTTAGTATAATATTTGACAGTATACTACAAAATGTTATACTACACTGAACAAAAATATAAATACAACAACATATTTTTTTTTTACTTAGTTACAATTCAGATAAGAAAATCAGTCAATTGAAATAAATGAATTAGACTCTAATCTATGGATTTCACATGACTGGGAATACAGATATGCATCTGTTGGTCACAAAAAAGTAGGGGAGTGGATCAGAAAACCAGTCAGTGTCTGGTGTGACTAGGGCTGTGGCAGTCATGACATTTTGTCAGACGGTTATTGTCATGCAAAAGTATCATGGTAATTGCCGTTAATTAACATAAAAAATATTTAGCAGATCCAGACCAACATGCATACAAGCCACTGATGAACCTTGGGAACATCTACATTTTAAAAAGTAAAAAAAAAATCTATTTAATACACAACATCACAATAATTCCATTATTTAATTTAGGCAAGTTTAAAGAAACATTATGATATGAAGAAAATGCATTTTAGAAGAACAGAATATGAGTTAGCCTACTGTATGTTATCTGGCTACGCACCATGCCATAGGTTTCAGGCTTGTTCATTTAGCAGACAAGATATACTATCAGTCCCATGTGATTATTTTATATTATATGATTTTATATTAAGACGAATATAGTTGAACTTGAAATAATATAATAGAAAGGATATTATTACATTCTGGAGCGAGTGCACATATGAAGTGACTATGTTGACTGTAAAAGTGATAATTTGAAACAGGTCCTATACCATAGATTTAGAGTTATTTGGCAACGTTAGTTGTGAATGGTGTTAATGCCCGAGAAGCCGGTGTTTGGAGGATATATTGGCACGGGTGTTATTAGGCCCGAGACAAAGTTGAGGGCTGGCAAACCGTGCCAATATATCCTGCAAACACTGTCTTTGAGGATATTATCACCTTGTGGTTACCAACCTATTTAAATAACAATTGAAATATTTTAATAAAAAAAGTTATTTTGATTAATTTATTCATTCTATTTCATCCTTCCACAAGATATAGTACCGACACAAATCTATGGTTGCTACGCAAGCTGGCTGGTCGTTCGTTCTATCAGATCGGTTGCCAGAGATAGGACCAAATCGTTTTGTCTTTTGTTCTGTATCTGTATGGGCGCGACCCAGTCATTCTTTCTAAATGTTCCACTGGCTGGCAACGTTCTTATCCCTTGCTTGCTAGCTAGCCAACTACGGCTAATTTACAGTCACGTCAAACAGTGCAGCCAGAATAACAAAGTAGCTGCATTTGCTTTTGTTTAAGCTGTTTTCTGGTGACATTTATTTGGATACATCCATAACAATGAGCTAATTATGCACATTTTTCGCCTGGCATAGAAATTGTGCTCTCTTGTCAGGACACTGTTGTTCAGAGGAGCTAGCCAACAATACAGCTAACACAATAACTTCAAACTGAAGCTGGAAAGACAGCAAACTAGCTGCATTTCGTTTTGTTTTACCTTTTTTATTTTGATGTTTCTTTGTATATATCCATAAAAATGATGCCAGCTGATTCATGATTTTGATTGGCTGAGAAAATATGCCTGCCTGTCTGTCTCATCCCGACAAGTTCATTACTATGCTATGGGACAGCTGGATATCGAATTTCAATATTGAAACAATGTTGCAAATGTCAGAGAGACAGACAGCAAGGTTAATACAAATCTCTGAGATAAAGTCCAGATGCTCTTATAGTGGAGATCAAGTTTATAAATTGCCTGGCTGGGCTGATGAGATAGTGGTTTGCTCAGTGAGATGGAGTAAATAGGCATTTCAATGTCATAGCTTTAGCTGGAAGTAACTTCTGGAATAGACAATGGCTGGAATGCGGTTTTAACCAATCAGCATCCAGGATTAGACCCACCCGTTGTTTAATGATGATTTGAGAACATAAAAAAAAAGCTGCATACGCTGATCTCTCATCAAGTGACCATATTTCCACCCTTCAGATTATTCTCAATTTAACTTCTTAGGGCTAGGGGGCAGTATATTGAAGTTCGGATGAAAAACGTGCCCAAATTAAACTGCCTGTTACTCAGGCCCAGAAGCTAGGATATGCATAATTAGTAGCTTTGGATAGAACATACTCTGAAGTTTCTAAAACTGTTAAAATAATGTCTGTGAGTATAATATGGCAGGCAAAAACCCGAGCAAAATTCATCCGGGATGTCTGAATCAGTCATGTCACACTGTTTTCAATTGGCATGCTATTCAATGCTGGGTATTTTAGCTCCCAGATTGCAGTTCCAATGGCTTCCGCTAGATGTCAACAGTCTTTAGAAAAAGGTTGGAATGTTCAATCATGAAAATCAAGGGAGTAAGACCACTAGTTCCTGGGTTCACGTCAAGTGTACTGTTTTGGATTCTGCGCATAACAGGGAATGCACGCTCAATTCTTTTTCTCTTCTATTCAGCAGGTTATATTCCGTCTGAAATATTATAGTGTATATTCATTTTAGGGTATCTGAGTATTGATTACATATGCTGTTTGACTTTTTCCGGCGAACTTTATGGGTACTTTTGGGATACCGTTTGTCTGCATGGATGAAAGCCTCTGGGCAGGTGGATTACTGAACAAAATGGTGTAACCTGGACACTTTGATATGCCATCAGAGGAAGATCATCAAAGGTAAGCGATTTATTTTTCTGCTATTTTTGAGTTTTGTGATACCTCTGCTGGTTATGTTATTATGCTAATTGAGTTTTTGAGTGGGGGTGCTGTCCTCAGACAATCAAATGTTCTGCTTTCGCCGTAAAGCCTTTTTGAAATCTGACAATGCTGTTAGATTAACAAGAGTTTAAGCTTTTGAAGGGTGTGCAGCATTTGTATTTTCATGAATGTTTGAAATTAGTATTTTTGTAATTTGAATTTGGCGCTCTGCATTTCACAGGATGTTGTCAAAATTTATCCTGTTCACGGGATTGGATCCGTAACAGGTTAATCTTGTCTTTACTAATATGTAAAATTTGTTTCGATTTAGAGTGGCCCATTATCAAATGGGCAGGAACAGGGGCAGGGGAAAAAAGACATCCGTATTCACTCAATAGCGAATGGAGGTCACTTTCCCGCAGGTTCATTCAATCATGCTGCTAGGCTACTCCTGTTATTTCACTCCATGCACCAACCACTGTTTGAGGAGCATGCAGCATCTTGCTACATGACAGGTGATATTCCGTACAAACTCTGTATGCCATGGGCTCTCCAACCCTGTTCCTGCAGCTACCCAGTGCTTAATTTGGGAAAGCAAGTGAAATCTGTTCGGGAACATCTTAACATGTTTTCACAAAGATACATATTTCGTTAATCTGCGCGCTGGGGAAAGGAATTAAGGAAAGAGAGGAGGAGATGGACACGCACAGTGGTGAGCTATTCTGTAGCTAATGGTAATTTCAGCCTATTAATTATGAAAATTAAAATAAATACCCTATTACTAGGTTATTCAAAATTAAATACACTATAACTGTAGGCTTACTCTGTAAGCCACCCTCCACAATCAATGAACCAACAGCATCGCCTAGGCTTATAAATGATTTCCTAGACTCATGAAAATAAAGTCTGGAGTATAGCATAAGGTAACCAGTCCAACCAGTATGCGTCATAATACAACCTATACTCAAATGCAATTACTAGAGTTTGTTTAATTTTGGAGTATAGGCTAGACTAGTGGTTCCCAAACTTTTTATAGTCCCTTACCCCTTCAAACATTCAACCTCCAGCTGCGTACCCCTTCTAGCACTAGGGTCAGCAAACTCTCAAATGTCGTTTTTTGCCATCGTTGTAAGCCTGCCACACACACACACACTATACGATACATTTATTAAACATAAGAATGAGTGTAAGTTTTTGTCATAACCTGGCTCGTGGGAAGTGACAAAGAACTCTTATAGGACCAGGGCACAAATAATAATATAATAATAATCAATAACTTTGCTCTTTATTTAACCATCTTACATATAAAAACCTTATTTGTTTATTGAGAATTGTGAATAACCCACCACAGGTTAAAACCTGTTAGGGATCGCGGTCCACCTGCGACAACATCCGGTGAAATTGCAGAGTGCCAAATTCAAAATAAAAAATCGTAATATTAAACATTCATGGAAATACAAGTGTGTTACAGCATTCAAAGCTTAAAATCTTGGTAGATTTCAAAAATACTTTACAGCGAAAGCATAGCATTCGATTGTCTGAGGAGAGCGCCCCATGTCAACATATTTTTCAAACCAACACATGCGACACAAAATCATAAATAGCGATAAAATAAATCACTTACTTTTGAAGATCTTCCTCTGTTTGCAATCCCAAGGGTCCCAGCTACACAATGAATGGTCATTTTGTTCAATAAAGTCCTTCTTTATATCCCAAAAACGCTGTTTAGTTGGCGCCATTGAATTCAATAATCCACTTGTTCAACATGCAGACAAAAGAGTCCAAAAAGTTACCGGTAAAGTTTGTCCAAACAAGTCAAACGATGTTCCTAATTAATCCTCAGGTACTTTAATATCTAAATAAATTATAATATTTCATACAGAGAGAACTATGCTCAATAGGAAAGGAAAAGAACGAAGAGTGCGTCCTCAATCACGCGTGCCAAAACAGTACTTTTGCCTTGGTGCTACTCTTGGAAAGAGTAGCAAAAAACAAGCCTGAAACCTTGAATAAAGACTGTTGACATCTAGTGGAAGCCATAGGAACTGCAATCTGGGAGGCGGAAATTAGATGTTTCAATAGCTTTGCATTGAAAGAGCCAGGGAGCTCAACATTTCTTATTTACGGATGGATTTTCCTCTGGTTTTTGCCTGCTATATCAGTTCTGTTATACTCACAGACATTTGAGTGTTTTCAATGCCAATAATTTTACGCATATCCTAGCTTCTGGGCCTGAGTAACAGGCAGAAAACTTGACCCTAGCCCGTAGATGTTAATGAGAAGTTTGTGCTTGAAAGGATGCACATAACTCTGCAATGTTGGGTTGTATTGGAGAGAGTCTCAGTCTTATATCATTTTCCACACACAGTCTGTGCCTGCATTTAGTTTTCATGCTAGTGACGGCCGAGAATCCACTCTCACATAGGTATGTGGTTGCAACGGGAATCAGTGTCTTAACAGCACGATTTGCCAAGGCACAGAACCACTTGTTGCAATTTCGATGTGGCTCTCTTGTTCAGATAATGGTAAGTGGACTGGTGGCAGGGCATGAAAGGGATAACGAATCCAGTTGTTTGTGTCATCCGTTTCGGGAAAGTACCTGCGTAATTGCGCACCCAACTCTTCACTATATCACATTGACATTGTCCGTGAGCTTGAGTTCATTTGCACACAAAAAATCATACAATTTTGGAAAGACCTGTGTGTTGTCCTTGTTAATGCAGACAGAGAACAGCTCCAACTTCTTAATCATAGCCTAAATTTTGTCACGCACATTGAATATAGTTGCGTCCCTGTAATCCTAGAATAAGATAATTTAGGCGAGAAAAAACATCACCCAGATAGACCAGTTGTGTGAGAAATCATGCAAGTGGTCAGACAAGTGAGCTCGCCTCTCAATTTAAAAAAAATGTGTCAATACTTTGCCCCTTGATACCCAGCACACTTCTGTATGTTGTAAAAGCGTTGCATGGTCGCTGCCCATCTCATTGCATAGTGCAGAAAATACACAAGAGTTCAGGGGCCTTGCTTTAACAAAGTTAACCATTTTCAAAACATATTTCAAGCTGTCAGGCATTCCCTTGGCAGCAAGAGCCTCTCAGTGGATGCTGCAGTGTACCCAAGTAGTGTCGGGAGCAACTGCTTGCACGCGCGTTACCACTCCACTATGTCTCCCTATCATGGCTTTTTGCGCCATCAGTACAGATACCAACATGAGCAGCATCTACGTTTGGCTACATAAGGACCGTTAGTGGAATTCCTGCGAGAGAGTAACGGTTAATGTGATTGTATGTTAATTATTTGACTAGGCTACCTGATTTGACCTTGTGTTGTTATTCTTCTGAACACTAGATGGGTTCAATTTTATTTTTGGCAGTGAAACGAGGCTACTCAGGCGAGGAGAAACCTCACCCAAATGTATAGCCCCGTTGGAAAATATAAATATTTGAAAATGTGAAAAAAAAAAAAAAAAAAAAATACAATATATTATTATTATGATTATTTGATTACAAAAATATATGTGAATCACATTTTTATTTTGCGTACCCCTGACAGCATTGCGCAGTTTGGGAATACCTGGGCTAGACCAATTATGTACCAAAGATATCTTAAAATCAATTATTTTAGTTTTTCTGCTATGCTTAATATGCGGTTGGCTATGTATTGTGTGACGGCACAATCACTATTTTAATTACATGGGTTCATATATAGGCCTATGCATATGCATAGGCTCTAATTTGCATATGGGTGTTTTGAATGAATCATCACCTTAGAAAGTGCTGTCCATTTCATTGTGTTAAGCTTTGAAACAACCACAACAAACATTTTCCCCACTCAGCTTCAACCTGTTGTTGTACTTCTTTCTTCAAATTGATCAATCACATGGAATTTGACTGCGTTCATGAGTCATGACTGCCGGTGTGGCGGAATAGGATCACCGCAACAGCCCTAGATATGACCACCATTTGCCTCATGGAACTTGACACATCTCATTTCACATAGAGTTGATCAGGCTGTTGATTGTGGCCTGTGGAATGTTGTCTTACTCCTCTTCAATGGCTGTGTGAAGTTGCTGGATATTGGTGGGAACTGGAACACGCCATTGTACACGTCAGCCCAGAGCATCCCAAACATGCTCAATGGGTGGCATGTCTGGTGAGTATGCAAGACAAGGAAGAATTGGGACATTTTCAGCTTCCAGGAATTGCGTACAGATCCTTGCAACATGGGGCCGTGCATTATCATGCTGAAACATAAGGTGATGGTGGCGGATGAGTGGCACGACAATGGGCACCAGGATCTTGTCACGGTATCTCTGTTCATTCAAAATTGCCATTGAAAAAATTCAATTTTGTTCGTTGTCCGTAGCTTATGGCCCATACCATAATCCCACTGCCACCACTCTGTTCACAACGTTGACATCAGCAAACTGCTCGCCCACCCGACGCCATACACTCTGTCTACCATCTGCCCGGTACAGTTGAAACTGGGATTCATCAGTGAAGAGCACACAGGGAGCATTTGAAGGGGAGCATTTGCCCACTGAAGTCAATTAAGACACCGAACTGCAGTCAGGTCAAGACCCTGGTGAGGATGATGTGCATGCAGATGAGCTTCCCTGAGATGGTTTCTGACAGTTTGTGCAGAAATTCTTCAGTTGTGCAAACCCACAGTTTCATCAGTTCTCTAGGTGGCTGGTCTCAGACGATTACGCAGGTGAAGGAGCTGGATGGGGAGGTCCTGGGCTGGCGTGGTTACACTTGATCTGCAGTTGTGAGGCTGGTTGAACGCACTGCCAAATTCTCTAAAACGACGTTGGATTTGGCTAATGGTAGAGAAATTAACATTAAATTCTCTGGCAACAGCTCTGGTGGACATTCCTGCGTGGCATTGTGTTGTGTGACAAAACTGCACATTTTTGCGTGGCCTTTTATTGCCCCCAGCACAAGGTGCACCTGTTTAATGATCATGCTGTTTAATCAGCTTCTTGATATGCCAAACCTGTCAGGTGGATCGATTGTCAAAATCGAAATGCTCACTAACAGGGATGTAAATATTGGAAACTACAACTCCCTACTAAATCGCATAGTTCATCGCACAGTTCAGTACATCGCACAGTTCAGGCTTGATCTGATTTATCTCTACAGAAACTGCTTATCGAGCTCACAGAAGAGAAGAAAAACGAAATGGAATTCAAATAGTTGAATGTCGGTTAATCGCGCAACACAAATTATTCTACAGTACGCAACAGTTTAATACAGAATTCTATAGTAAGTACCATAGTATTCTATAGTAAACTTTTTATGTGGGAGGTGACTTAACAAGGCTTTTGGCTGTGGCAGGAGCTGTGTGTGTTTGTGTGTTTTTTGGTGTGGGTGTGTTATTTGTGTTTTTTGTGTGTGTGTGTGTGTGTGTGTGGCAGGCAAGAGCTGAGCTGTAGGATACAGGCTGCAGGGCTATCAGGGCTGTTAGAACACATGCAGTTAATACTGAAATCTTCATAGTGACATGGATGTTATATTAGTTGTACTGGAACAGATTGAAGGCCTACTAATGCAAGTTGCTGGTACAGTAGTTTTAAAAGAGATATTCAAATGCTGGATCATTTAACATTGTTATTCAAGGCCGTTCGCATTAATCAGTTAACCAAATTCTTACAGTATTGTAGATAAAGAAACATTTGTTTTAACAACTATGGCTGATCTGTGAAGACATCGTTCAGTATAGACAAGGTGAAGGTTTCTATTGAATGAAAAAAAAGATCCACTGAAAGAAGACTTTCTCAAAGAAGATCCTAAGCACATAAAGCTCTCTGGCCACTCAAGTGCATTCTTCCTGTGCTAACATTAGTGATCATACAGCTGAGCTTCTCTGCTGTCTTGAGGTCAGAAGGATTGGTTACCAGGCGATGGGTTGCCGTGGACACCATAAATGACAGGTCGGAGATCAAGGACGATGTAATGTGTGATGGAGGGCGAGGTGTCGCCCGACTTTACATCATCTGACATTTTTATTGGACAGGAGAAATGAAAATATAGATGGCTTTCTGAGAAAATTGAGGGGCAGAGCAGAGCCCTTGCTTATTTTTTTTCGGAGACCATTTATCACACAAGGACGAGGAGATGAAGACAAGGGTATAAAGCATATACCCGGCATAGTCAAATGTTGGACTTGTAACCGGAAGGTTGCAAGTTTGAATCCCCGAGCTGACAAGGAAAAAAAATATATATATATCTGTTGTTCTGCCTCTGAACAAGGCAGTTAACCCACTGTTCCCCGGGCGCCGAAGATGTGGATGTTAATTAAGGCAGCCCCCCGCACCTCTCTGATTCAGAGGGGGTTGGGTTAAATGTGGGAGACACATTTCGGTTGAAGGCATTCGGTTGTACAACTGACTAATAATGGTGACTTTGATGTTACCCTACAAGGTCCAGAGTACTACTGGTTTTCAGTTCTACCTGATCATTAATTGCACACTGCTTGTGTCCCAGTTCTAAATCCCTCCCTGATTAGAGTGGAAGAATGCAAAAAAGCAGTGGATCTGGCTTTGAAGTCCAGATTTTAATTTAAGGGGTATACTGTAATGCCAACAGCTGTAGATATCAGTTTTACAGTTAGCAAACCATGACAACAACAGTCCCAAGGAATTATGTCAAATTTGAACCACGATAAACACAAAAACTACATCAATACGAACCACTGTATATGGTAGTTATGATACTATCGCTTTTACAGCAAGTATACTATGACAACAACTGCCCATGGAATCTAGTTGAATTTGATCCACTATAAACACAAATGCAACCAACCACTATATATGACAGTCACCATATGACACGTTTATAGTAGAAGGATGAGGAGTCACCATGGATCGAATCACTCTGTGGAATCAATGACAGAGAGAGGAAACCCTGGAGGTTTGAGCTCTGAGTTAAGAGACCTGTGTTGCTGGGGTGTAAATCAATGCTACACAGCTGGCTGGGATAAATCCCCAGAGTTCTGATGGCCACCGGCCCACTTTCCATCCCTCCCTCCCTTACACCACCCCACAGACACACAAAACAATCTCAACCCCCTGTCAAAACAGCCAAACGCTATCAGTGACATGGATCACCAGCGCACTGATATGTCTGCTGAGCCTGGGCTTAACGCCTAAAACCAATAGCTAGATAGCTAGTGAGCCGGATGGACGGTCTTTTGTGAATTGTGACATCTGAAAAGGCTTTGAACAGAATGACTAGTGTCTGGCTGACTGTATGATGTGTTGCTGGGCTGGATGATGCATGGCTGAAAAATATGTATATTTTTTTCTGTGGATAGAAGAAAGTTTGGCCTCCTGGTCATCCTACAGTTGTAAAGCAGAATAATAATCATGGAGTGGATTTACATTCTGTAGTGCTTTTCACTATATCTGAAAGCTTTTAACATTGTGTGGTGCTATCGTACCCTATCCACTACCGTTAGGTACTGTAGCACCAACCTGGTTGATGCACAACCACCATTTTTGCACCAGAGCACTCACCACACATTGGCAATTATAGTATCAGGGTAAGAGGTAGTGTGTCTGGGTAAGACACCTCCTCCAGAGGGCAAGCGGAGATTTCTGAAGCTCAAAGCCTCCGTCTGCAAAGCAACACTGAATCAGAGTGACAAGCCTGAGAGAGCCTGGTAATAGGGGCTCCAAGTCAAGGGACAGGGATGGGCTGAAATATCCTAACACATCTCCTCATCCCCCATCAGGACCACTGAAGACTAAGATCAACCAGGGACAGACGGCTCCGTTATTCCACGACTTGACCTGTATTAGCCGGCTGTCCGTTATGTGCACCCCTCACCCGAAAGGCACTATTACTCGACTGAACAATCCCAATTGTGTAAACCATTGGTCAGTTTGGAGTCTTGATGTTTTAACAAGTGTCAATCATAGTATGTGGGCTTTGGTGTAGAAGTAGGTGGGAATGGGGAATTTGAGGAATGAGAAGGTATTGAACGTTTATTCTAAATTGGAATGGTTGGTTGATTGATTGCTACATTTTATTTTGATAATTTAAAAACACAATTTTGAACCAAATATTTACGCATAGGCTAAAGTAGAAGCAGGTTGTTTTAGAGTATGGGGGGGTCGGGAGGGGGAACATAAAACATCTAAGAAAAACAACCTTATGTACTTTCAACATACTGCACATGTAAAAACCTTTAAATCATAAATTGATAAACGATCAAAACTAGAATGAAGCCAGTTTACTATGCACTGTATATAGTGGCCTGGTACCATAGGGAGGGGAAATTGAAGCTACACGATGCTGTTTTGGGTGATATACTGCATTGACATGGCTGATGCATTTTTATGTCCAAAACCAGAGGGCTTTTCTCAGCTTCAATTTAGAAAGTGTTTGCTCAGCACCCAGGCCCATAGCTGATACGACGAGTGAGAGCACCTGCATTAAATATGACTGCTCTGTCATAGAGGCTGCTCCCTGTCCCGTCACCTGAGGGGTCTGTCTGCATTATGCTAATGAGATTGGAAAAAGGGTTTCACCTCACTAATAAACGTCTGTCGTTGGTTATGGTGGTGTGTGTGTACAAGAGATTGTGCATTGGGCCATTGGAAGGAGATCAACACTTGACTTACATACGAACTATGGGCTTTGCCTAAGGACTTCAATTAAATCCATGCACGTTTTACAACCTACAACCCACCACAATCTGACACACACTGTACACTATGCAGAGCTCCTGGAGAAGGACATGTTGTATCCTTAACAGGATGTTCTGCTGATACCTTTGACATTTGTTTCGTCAAGTTCATTGTGCAACCAGTGCTTCTTCAAGCCATAGCGAGGACAGTAGTTTGTTTCTTGTAGGCTGTAAGGCAGGAATATTTTATGGACAAATATTCAATGAAAACGATTACTCAGGTTGCCTTAATGCTCGTTGGGAATGCAAAGACACGAAATATCAACATACTTATAAAATATGCTTGTGTCGCAGTTGGGTGAAACAGCACTTATTTTGTTCAGCAGTTAAGTGTGTGCAACTAGCGTACTTATAGAACTGAGCAGTGTGTCTGTGTCCAGCAGAGTTGAAAAAAAGTTGTATCCTGTAAAATCTAGAAAAAAAATCTGGTTGACACTGAAGAGTGTGAAGAATGTTCTAGGGGTAAGAAGAATCAAACCGTCTTGTCACTTTTATCCTGCAAAAAAACAAAGAAAATAGTGATGGCCTTTAGGAGTGAGAATCAAACCATTTTGTCAGTTTTATTCTGGAGTCTGAAGAGAGATGAGTCTAGTCTGAATAGAGATGTTCTTTAGGAGTAAGAGTAATTATTTAGGAGTAAGAAGAATCAAACCATCTTGTCAGTTTTATCTTGTAAATCTAAAGTCTGACAACTGGAGTCTTGTCTGAAGAGTGATGTTCATTAGTATGGCCCAAGATGGCTGCTTGGAGTCAATGTGGAGCCCTCTGGGGGTGTTCAGTGAGCAAGATAAAGCACATGTTGGTCGCTCTCTTTGCAGGCCCAAGGCAGATGTCTATTCTACAGAGAATAATTTACAATGATGTATGTCCCTGCTATGAGCAAATCCCATTCTGGCTTTGGCTTCAACCTACATCTGTTTTCTCAATTGATAGTTGGGTGAAAAATAAGTAGTGTTTGTTTTAATTTGGCTGAATTTCACTTAATTAATTGTTAATGCATATAATCCTTAAATTAAATATTTATGATGTGAATCATTTGGAATAATCTACATCAATGAAGGCATAGGGCTATAATATCTCAAGGTTTTCAGAGGACCCTCAAAGACAGCACTCTGCTGTGTTTGTTTACCTGAGTGGTGTGTCTGAGGTTAATTGTTTGAGGCTTATTGGTGTTTTAAACACTGATGAGGAATGGAGATGGTTGCTTAGTGTGTCTGGGAGAGTAATACTCTCAAGTAGTGCTGCATTTTGGAGAGTTAACGTTGAGAGACTTAATGATTGAACCTTCTTTTGAAAGTCATGTCAGAGTGCTCTCTCTCAGCTGTGTGTGTGTGTGTGTGTGTCTGTGTGTGTGTGTGTGTGTGTGTGTGTGTGTGTGTGTGTGTGTCAAAGTCTCAGCTGGGTGAATTCTGGGATTGACTGATTGTTTACCACAAAATAACAAGGAAATAGATCCCTTTCTTATCCTAACCTTTCTCTCTCGCTCCCTCTCTCTCACCTCCCCCTCATACTCTCTACTCTCATTTTCTCTCTCTCCATCCTCTCCCTCGCGCTCTCTCCTCATTTCTCATGGACACTGAACAGTATTGTAACTACCCTGAAAAGAAATGGGCTGAGCTCATCCTAGGTCCAACACACAACAGAAATGAATTACCAGAAGCCTGAACAGAAAATCCATACACAAAGAAAGCTGGCCTTGGTCAGTGTAGCACATCCTTATTGAAGACCATGGTCCATTCAACTCCTTTTCTATGTCAGCATAAGACCCCAGCAAACATGTCCACATTAACAGGATGTGGGCCCAATGCGGGCAAAAGTATTGGCCTCATGTAGGCTGCCAACATTGGGCCAATGCGCCTTTGCTCATCGGCTCCACGTTGGCCCCCAAGGCATTTGCCTAGTGTGGCCCAGTGTGGGCAGCCCATTATCTGGTGAAGGCAGCCCTCACTTTGCCTGAAATAAGCCTATCTTTTCCCAGCAAACATGCCCACTTTGGCACATCGTGGGCCCAATGTAGGCAAACATTTTGACCCCATGTCGGGCCACATTGGGCCGATGTGCATTTTCTATTTAATAGAAATGTATTTAATTATTATTTACAAATTAATTGAATGGATACATTGCATAATTTTCAAGCCTTAAAGGTATTGGGGGGACGTGATACAATGTATCAGAAAGACAACCAATTTGGGCATCACAGAACAAAACACTTAAACTGGAATGATATACTGAGCAACACACTGTGTGCATACCACACCCCTAAAATATTCTAATGAGCCCCTGCTTGGAGTGGGCTTGGTATGGGCTAGCCCATGCCTACCTTGCCCACCAAAAATCCACCAGTTTCATCATAGCCCTTGATGTTTTTTGTGACTGCACTTCTTGACATTTTCCAGATTGACTGACTGTCATTTCTCTTTGCTTATTTGAGCTGTTCTTGCCATAATATGGACTTGGTATTTTACCATATAGGGCTATCTTCTGTATACCACCTCTACCTTGTCACAACACGACTGATTGGCTCAAATGCATTAAAGAAGGAAAGAAATTAACTTGTAACAAGGCACACCTGTTAATTGAAATGCATTCCAGGTGACCTCATGAAGCTGGTTGAGAGAATACCAAGAGTGTGCAAAGCTATCATCAAGGCAAAGGGTGGCTACTTTGAAAAAACAATATATTTTTTTGGTTACTACATGATTCCATATGTGTTATTTCATAGTTTTGATGTCTTCACTATTATTCTGGTAATAGTAAAAATAAAGAAAAACCCTTGAATGAGTAGGTGCGCCTAAACCTTTGACTGGTACTGTATATAACTAACTGAAAGCCACACCCGCAATAAGCCACGGATATGACTGCATTTGTCACAGTGCTTCTATTACTATATGCACCATGCCATTGCTTATTTCTTTTGATCAATTAGAAAACAAGACACCTCATAAACCAGTGCCTTTATCTCAGTAAACACACCTATATTTATTTAGCTTTAATGAGCTTTTAAAATGCAACATTTTCTCTCTGCCACATGGAAAAATGTGTAGAATAGCATGAGATGTGCTATGAAACTGCACATTTTCCTCTCTGCCCCATGGCAAAATGTGTAGAATTGCAGAACATTTTCTTTAGAACAGCAACATTTTCTCTCAGCCTCATGGCACTACTCATATACTCATGGCAGAACAAAACAGTACGGAAATGTATGCACTCATTACTGTAAGTCTCTCTGGATAAGAGTGTCTGCTAAATGACTAAAATGTAGATGTACAATGTGCAGAATAGCATGAGATTATCTATAAAAAGGCGAATGCTTCTCTTTGCCCTCTGGCAAAATGTGTACAATTACAGGAAGTTAGCTCCTTCCCTTTTGTTGGGGGCCCACCCAAATTTCTGCAGGCCCACTCACCAATGAATTTCTGGTTACGGCACTGACACACGCACACACACCACAGCATCTGTTCTACGACTTGTAAATAGGAGACTAGGCTTACGCCGGCAGAATCCCCAGTGCGGCTCCTGACTCCCAGCTTCTAGCTGTAGATAAGAGGGGCGGGTTCTGATATGTTATGTTATGGCAGGATAATGTGAGTAGATGGAGTGATTCAGTGAGCGTGACTCTGTCTGCCTCAGGGGTTCACTTCTTCATTACCTCTTCCTGTTCCCTGTCCCCAGCCTGCTCACAAACACATACGCACGCCCATGCACACCCACACACGCACACACACACACATACACTTCACTTATTCATTACATCCCTGTTCCCAGCCTGGGCCTGCCCTCAGAGGGACTGTTCACTGAGGAAACTGTCATAACTACCAACCTGCTCCTCTTCTCCCACTGCACCTCATTACAAAGCAGATGCCCCAAGCACTACTTATCTGGGATCAGCTCACCTGAGCGCCAGCCCCCATCCCCATGCCAACCCACGCGCTGCCTGTTATTAAAACTGATCCCAGGTTAGTGCTTTGGGATATAGGTTGTTTCTGTGTGTGTGCGCGTGTGTGTGTGTATGCCACCTCAGGGTATGATTCCCTGCCAGTGTAAGTGTGCTTATAAGGCTTTGCTGGTGTTAATGGTTCCAATACGCAGATAAGTTCGTATTTCCTACTGTACACAGCAACAGAGTGGATAGAAGCATCCTACTAGGCTAGCACTGCCACTGCTATGCGTCTCTGTCCATCGATCTACCCTTATTCGTCATTATTATCGATTTACTCTCATTCCAGCCATAAGTCAATGGAAATAATAGTTTCTTTTGACTTTTATGTTTTTGACCATTGTCTCCTAAAGCTTGAATACCCACTGGGAAAAAAAATGGTTGAATCAACGCTGTTTCCAAGTTATTGATGTAAAAACAAATATGTGATGACGTTGAATCAATATGGAAAACTGATTGGATTTGCGAAAAGTTATCAACGTGAGGGAATTTTGTCTTTTTTTCACCCAACTTTTAACCTTAATCTAATGACATGGTGAAATGTTTTGTTGATTTCACATTGAATTCTCGTTCTTGGACAGCTAAACCAAATGTAAATCAAAACTAGACGTTGAACTGACGTCTGTGCTTAGTGGGTCGGTACCTGATGTCTGCACCACGTTGTCTTTGGTAAACAAAACCCTGTGTGTGTGTGTCTCAGTAGTTAATTCATGAACAAACAGAAAGGTGTAAATTAACGACTGCAGGTGTGAGAGATTGTGGGCCTCATTTACATATTTTTTGTAGCAAAGGTGTTAATGTGACTAGTAGGGCTTCCTGATGATATTTGTGCATCAGAACTAAGTCATTACAAACCAGCTTTTGTCCTCTCTGTGTGCGTCTGACATCAAATGCAGCTGAAAAACATTGAACACTGGGAACGGATTTACTTTGGCTGGCTTGTTGACAGAAGGGAAATGAAACCCTGGCAACAACTGAATGAATCATCATGTATGGCGTTAGAACTTAGACAATCATGTCAGGTATAATAACATTGACTGGTGAAGCATTATAAGTGGAAAACAAACTAGAAATAAATAACTAGAAAAATAATTGCCACCACTGATTATTAAATATAAATGAAATGCACTAACACATATCTCTTTAAAAGGCTAGACCTTAAAGTGTTGCTTAGGCATTTCCCCACATTGAATTCTCCTGTCCATGTGTCACACTATTCTCATGGTTCAACAATCTACAGAAGATTTGATAGAGTCTCTCTGTGCTCAAGTGGTGTAACCCCACTCATGGTTAAATAACGCTTGAGAAGATCTGATACAGTCTGTTCGTGCTTCACACACCCTTCCCATGGTTAAACACCCTGGAGACGATTCAATATGCTTCACACCATATAATCTTTAGAAAACGTTCAGAAGATCCGATAGAGCCTCTCCACGCTTCATACCCCTCTAACGGTTAAATAACACTCCAAAGATTCCATATCAAGTTTTTTTATGTATTTATTTTTGGATGAATTCCAATTAGCTCCAATTAGGCCCTTTGCTCTGCACGCCTCTCCAGCCCCGGTCTGTTTCTGCTGAGGTTAGCTCTCAGTGTCTCGGGAGAGCTTGCGGTTTCTGCTCACAGCAAACTGGTGTGCCCTCAGAAGCATATTTCCCATTTTCTGCTTCACTGAACTGGTAGTCCCCAATAATCCACACACCATCATTTAGTCAGCCAGACAGACCTGTTTTTTTTCTTCTTTTTTTTCTCTCTTATGCACCAACCACAGAGTCTAGTCGGCTGCCAAGGTGAGGTTTGACTCCCTCCTTCCCTAAGTCTAGCTGGGATGAATTAATGTGTGTGTTGTTTGTGCAGGCACCTCATGGGGTAAGTTTTCTTTCTCTGAAGAGGAGCAGGGTTCTGTTATTTTATGCTTTGGACTGACTGCCTCAAGGAAGGTGTTTTATTACAAAATTTAAAAGGGTCTGTTTCAGAGGAACTTCTGTGATGCTTCTCTCTCAGTTTCGTTTTTTTCTCCTCTTTTATTCTTATTTTTTCCTCTCCTCTGTGGTTATTTAATTATGATAGTGTAGCTTTGAGTTCTCTGACGTATGTATACCTCCACTAACAGCCTGCAGACTAGCACTGGACGCTGAGTGTTTCATTGTGTGTGTGTGTGTGTGTATGCCTTTAAGTCATCTCTCTGGTGATTTGTCCCACCAACCAGCAGGTCTGGACAGGAGGCCGCTGTACTTTTATATTCAGTGGAAACCGAGGGAGAGGCGAGAGGGGAGGGTGAGAGAGAGAGAGAGAGAGAGAGTGAGAGAGAGAGAGAGAAGACTGGCTATGAGAACTCTGGCTGTGACGCTGGGACTGGTGCTGAGTCTTTGAGCACCACTCTTATAGCTGAAAATTGCCAAAACAAAAGAAAAGGGAGGGAGGCTAGTACACACCTCTATTGAGAAAATGGCCAGAGCTGGAACAGAACAACGAAGACTAAAAACAAATTTACAGCAGTATTTCAGTCTCTGGCAAACGTTAGATCACAAAACCTTGTTACCATGCTTGTTATCTGAACTATGTCATGATGATGTGATTGATTTGCCTTAAAGTTGACTGATTGATGATGAAAACAGATTATTTTTTATCTTAAAATCAATAGCGAAGGGCATAGGTGTCTATAAGGATGCTATGCAAGTATAGCATGTTGCGGATGTGAGTAAAACCTGCCTTTTTACCCCGCTCCGAGAACAAAGGCAGTAAGGGCTTATGATGATAGACATAAATACTGAGTCCGGGTAACTAACCTCCTCCTATTTCCCCTGTGCCAACTCTGGCAGGAACTTTGATCTTTCCCATTCATCCACTCTGCTTTTTCCACTACCCCGGATAAGTCAAGACTGATAACACATACAACGACGAGTTTCAGGGAGTTTTAAGGAGAGTCTTTTACAGACACAAACACACACACACACGCTACCACACACACCCACAGATACACATGCAGACACGTGCACGTGTATGCACAGTCACGCACACGCGTGTATACACATACACAAACACACTGTTACTTGATAACCGACAAAAGTATGTGGACACGCCTTCAAATGAGTGGATTCAGCTTTTTCCCGCCACACCCGTTGCTGGCATGTGTATACAAATCGAGAACACAGCCATGCAATCTCCATAGGATAACATAGGCAGTAGAATGCCCATACTGAAGAGATTGGTGACTTTCAACGTGGCACCTTCATAGGATGCCACCTTTCCAACAGGTCAGTTCATCAAATGTCTTCCCTGCTAGAGCTGCCCCGGTCATCTGTAGGTGCTGTTATTGTGAAGTGGAAACGTCTAGGAGCAACAACAGCTCAGCCGCAAAGTGGTAGGCCGCACAAGCTCACAGAACGGGACCGTCGAGTGCTGAAGAGCATAGCACGTAAAAATCGTCTGTCCTTGTCACGTTGGCATAAATGATTTGGGAGACAGAGAGCAGGAATGCGTAATAAGGTTTTTTTGTTGTACCCAAATTACGGTGTGCCGTGTAAAGGCACGGGAACGAAGACCAAACAAACACGAATCAAAAACACAGGTTTCAAACCCAAACAAAAGAGCGAGGAGTACCTCGAATAAATAAAACACGCGCACAATGATTAACACACGAGATGAGACCCGTAATCATCTGCGAAATCCACAAGGGCACGAAAGCCCAAAACACACAGCACAGGTACTCACACGCACCAACGGACATAGTAACAATAATCGACAGCCCAATGGAAAACAAAGGGCACATAAACTCTGCAAAAAAAAGAAATGTCCATTTTCAGGACCCTGTCTTTCAAAGATAATTCGTAAAAATCCAAATAACTTCACAGATCTTCATTGTAAAGGGTTTAAACACTGTTTCCCATGCTTCTTCAATGAACCATAAACAATTAATGAACGGTCGTTAACCTATTAGGGAGCGGCAGCAGAGGTGTCGGTTTTGGAGAGTCTGGCATGCCCAAAGTAAAATGCCTGCCACTCAGGCCCAGAAACTAGGATAGGAAACACTATGAAGTTTCTAAAACTGTTAAAATAATGTCTGTGGGTAAAACAGAACTGATATAGCAGGCGAAAACCCGAGTAATTTCTGTCCAGATTTTATTTTTGTGACATGCCCTCACTTTCAATGGCTGCCTATGGGATTCTCAGTGAAATAGCTCCCAGATTGCAGTACCTATGGCTTCCACTAGATGTCAACAGTCTGTAGACAGTGTTTCATGCGTTTATCATGGAACAGAGACGAATAGAAGAAGAATTGGTAAGAGGACCCAAGAAGCCAGTTCAGTTTTCGGTGCGCGAGACCGTGTGTGCGTTCCTCTTTATTTACCTTATATACCATTTAGGATACTATCCGTGTGAAATATAATCGTTAATATACATACAAGAATACCTAAGGATACATTATAAATTATGTTTGATTTGTTTGGGCAAAGTTGATAGGTATAACTTGAACGCTTTCTCTTCACTGTACAACAGGCAACTCGACGGTGGAATTTCTGAACAACCAAATGGAGATTTATGGATATAAAGAAATATTTTTTCTAACAAAAGAAACATGGATTGTCTTGCTTGGACACTTCGGATTGCCGTCAGCAGAAGATCATCAAAAGGTAAGCCATTTATTTTAGCTCTTATATGTGTTTTGTGAGACCCGGGCTGGTTATGATATTATGCTAATGCATAAAATAGGAGAGGTGCTATCCTCAAACAATAAAATGTTGTGCTTTCGCCGTAAAGACTTTTTGAAATCTGACAACGCTGTGATATTGCCAAGACTAAGCGTTTGATGACTATGCAACACTTGTATATTGATGAATGTTTAATAATTCAACTTTTGGATTTTGAATATGGCGCCTTACATTTCCCCGGGTAGTGTCGGGAATGGGGCGCTAGCGGCTTACAGACGGTAGGCAATTAAGGTCACAGTTATGAAAACTTAGGACACTAAAGAGGCCTTTCTAGGGCCCAGGGTCCCTGCTCATCTGCGTTAACATGCCTTAGGCATGCTGCAAGGAGGCATGAGGACTGCAGATGTGGCCAGGGAAAAAATTGCTATGTCCATACTGTGAGACGCCTAAGACGGTGCAACAGGGAGACAGGACGCAGTGGCAGACCACGTGTAACAACACCTGCACAGGATCGGTACATCCGAACATCACACCTGCGGGACAGGTACAGGATGGCAACAACAACTTCCCGAGTTACACAAGGAACGCACAATCCCTCCATCAGTGCTCAGACTGTCCGCAATAGGCTGAGAGAGGCTGGACTGAGGGCTTGTAGGCCTGTTGTAAGGCAGGTCCTCACTAGACATCACCGGCAACAACGACGCCTATGGGTGCAAACCCACCGTCGCTGGACCAGACAGGACTTGCAATAAGTGCTCTTCACTGACGAGTCGCGGTTTTGTCTCAGCAAGGGTGATGGTCGGATTTGCGTTTATCGTCGAAGGAATGAGCGTTACACCGAGGCCTGCACTCTGGAGCGGGATCGATTTGGAGGTGGAGGGTCCGTCATGGTCTGGGGCAGTATGTCACAGCATCATCGGACTGAGCTTGTTGTCATTGCAGACAATCTCAACGCTGTGCGTTACAAGTGAAGACATCCTCCTCCCTCATGTGGTACCCTTCCTGCAGGCTCATCCTGACATGACCCTCCAGCATGACAATGCCACCAGCCATACTGCTCATTTTGTGTGTGAATTCCTGCAAGACAGGAATGTCAGTGTTCTGCCATGGCCAGCGAAGAGCCCGGATCTCAATCCCATTGAGCACGTCTGGGACCTGTTGGATCGAAGGGTGAGGGCTAGGGCCATTCCCCCCAGAAATGTCAGGGAACTTGCAGGTGCCTTGGTGGAAGAGTGGGGTAACATCTCACAGCAATAACTGGCAAATCTGGTGGAGTCCATGAGGAGGAGATGCACAGCAGTACTTAATGTAGCTGGTGGCCACACCAGATACTGACTGTTACTTTTGATTTTAACCCCCCCTTTTTGTTCAGGGACACATTATTTAATTTCTGTTAGTCACATGTCTGTGGAACTTGTTTAGTTTATGTCTCAGTTGTTGAATCTTGTTATGTTCATACAAATATTTAGAAGAACACTCCCTGCCAAAATGCATAGTGCCAACTGTAAAGTTTGGTGGAGTTGCAGTGAAGGGAAATTGACATTCTAGACACTTCTGGGCTTCCAACTTTCTGGCAACAGTTTGGGCAAGGCCCTTTCCTCTTTCAGCATGACAATGCCCCCGTGCACAAAGCGACGTCCATGCAGAAATGGTTTGTATAAATCGGCGTGGAAGAACTTGACTGGCCTGCACAGAACCCTGACTTCAACCCCATCGAACACCTTTGGGATGAATTGGAACGCCGACTGCGAGCAGGCCTAATCGACCAACGTCAGTGCCCAACCTCACTAATGCTCTTGTGGCTGAATGGAAGCAAGTCCCCGCAGCAATGTCCCAACATCTACTGGAAAGCCTTCCCAGAAGAGTGGAGGCTGTTATAGCAGCAAAGGGGGGGACCAACTCCATATTAATGCACATGATTTTGGAATGAGATGTTCGACGAGCAGGTATCCATATACTTCGGTCATGTAGTGTATTACCTAGATGACATCTCCTAACACTAGTTTATCCTCAAAACAGGAAGAATTTATCAAATCTGTATATACATTTGGCGTGTTTTGGTTAGAATGAGATGTTCGACGAGCAGGTGTCCACATACTTTTGTAGTGTATGTCCATGTTGTCACATTGTTAATTTGAACAAGCTGCTGTCTCACTGATCCCGAGGCAGAGAATACTCATTCCTAGTAAAAGAAGGGGACGGCAACCGCTAGCATACACCTATCCTCAGTTAATAGCAACACCCTATAAAAGTTTGAACACAGAGCAGCACCAAATCAGATGTTTTGGAGGATATGTGTGGGAGGTATAGTCCTGGAGCAGTATGTAGAAGCCTGTCTTTTTGTTTTGGTTGGCAACATCTGTACTCCCTTTTCTTCCGCTTACCACATACACACACGGGTGCACGCGCTCACACATGCAAGCAAACACACATCCTGAAAAGACGCACGCGCGCAAACACACACACACATACTGAAAACCAGACTATCAGTCCCTCACTCCCAGAACTGTGGAGGCTTTGAAAGCAACACAGGCCGACAACTGTTCACACACAGCTGTACATCACCGCTAAGAGCAAGCAACTGGGGAAGGGGAGGGGGTGATATTGATGGATCACTCACCCATCACCCCTCCCGGTCCTTTTAATATCCTGTCATGTCTGTTGTCGAGATAGCAAGCTACAACCACAAGAGAGAACCAGTACAAGCACATACCCGACAGAAACACTCTCCTCTTACTACAGCTGTTCAGACCGCCAGGCAGCACAACACTATCTGAGGAGACTACAGAGTCTGTGACAAGATCTAAATGTGAAAATGTCAGAGATAGGTGATAGGAGATAACGTCTCTCGCTTGCCTGGATGAGAGAGAGAGAAGAGAGGGAGCAAAAGCCCCCCAAAATAAATGCTCGGCTCTCAAGAGCTGGAATTAATGTCGGTAAGAATCTCCATCAGCCACTGTTTGTTAGGTCACCCGTTTTTTCCACCTCCTTTCCTCCTAATCCTTTCAGAGATGGATGTTTCTGGTTACATTCAATGCAAAGTTCAAGAGACCACTTTTTCTCCGCCTGAGAGAGAAAATTTTACATTTAGTCATTTAGCAGTGCCATTTCTGAGCTGCAATTTTTCCGGCCTCTCAGGTGGAGTCATAACTGACCATCCTGATCTTTGGGGTTGATACGACAGTTTTGCTCTTCAATATCCTTAAATGTAGGAGGGAAGACCTCATTCTTTGCTCTCATTTTTCAAATCACATTTACAGCACATCCCAAGGCTCTCCTCAGGTGTAGAAAGCCTTTGTTTTAAATATGAATCCTAGAATTTTGTTTTTATGAATTTACCTAAACAAAGCAAAGGTATAACTAACTGTATGAATCTGAGAATCAGAGATGCTTGGAATGAATACCTTTTTACTCATGTGTACATTCTTAGAACGGAAAGGAGTTATTTGACTGTCCCAATAGGAGAACCCTTTAAGAGAACCCTTGTTAGTTCCAGGTAGAACCCTTTTGGTTCCAAGTAGAACCGTTTTGTGTTACATGTAGAACCCTTTCCACAGAGGGTTCTACATGGCGCCAGAGAAGAAGGCAGATGTTTTACGTTTTATTTTGTACATAATGTTGCTGCTTTCGGTCTTATGACCGAAAATAACTTCTGGACATCAGGACTGCGATTACTCACCACAGACTGGCAGAATCCTTTTTTTCCTTTAACAAGTCTGATGAGCCCGTCGCAAACGATATACTGCTTTCTCGGGAACAGGCCCAGATGATTTGTGTGAAAAGGAGGCGTAGAAAAAGGGGCCAAAGAGCGGGCTGCCTTCTGAGAATTCATGGACGATCAAATAAGCCCCCACTTCCTTCCATCCTGCTAGCAAATGTGCAATCTTTGGAGAATAAATTCGATGACCTATGCGCAAGACCAACGAGACATTCAAAACGGTAATATGTTATGCTTCACGGCGTCGTGGCTGAACGACGACACTATCAACATACAGCTGGCTGGTTATACAATGTACCGGCAGGATAGAACAGTGGCATCTGGTAAGACAAGGGGCGGCGGACTATGTATTTTTGTAAATAACAGCTGGTGCACGATGTCTAAGGAAGTCCCGAGCTATTGCTCGCCTGACGTAGAGTATCTCATGATAAGCTGTAGACCACACTATCTACCTAGTGTCAGGCCCTGATCTGTTTCACCTGTCGCTGTGCTTGTCTTCAACCCCCTCCAGGTGTCGCTTATTATCGCCGGTGTATTTATCCCTGTGTTTCCTGTCTCTCTGTGCCAGTTCGTCTTGTTTTGCCAAGTCAACCAGCGTTTTTCCTCGCTCCTATTTTTCCCAGTCTCTGTTTTTTCCTATCCCTCCTGGTTTTGACCCATCCCTGTCCTGACACCAAACCCGCCTGCTTGACCACTTTGCCCGTTCTAACCTTGAGACTGTCTATCTCCTTGTACTGTTTGGACTCAGACCTGATCACTGAACCCCTGCCTGTCCTGACCTCGAGTCTGCCTATTGCCTGGTACTGTTGGGACTCTGACCTGGTTTATGAACTCTCGCCTGTCCCCGCCTGCCTTTTGCATACCCCTTTTGTTATAATAAACATCGGAGCTCATCCATCTGCCTCCTGTGTCTGCATTTGGGTCTTGCCTTGAGCTGTTTACATACCACCACTGTCAAAGGCTGGCACTAAGACAGCATTGAATGAGCTGTATTCTGCCATAAGCAAAAAAGAAAACGCTCACCCAGAGGCGGCGCTACTAGTAGCCGGGGACTTTAATAAAGGGTAACTTAAATCCGTTTGACCAAATTTCTATCAGCATATTAAATATGCAACCAGAGGAAAAAAAACTCTGGCCCACCTTTACTCCACACACAGAGATGCATACAAAGCTCTCCTTCGCCCTCCATTTGGCAAATCTGACCATAATTCTATCCTCCTGATTCCTGTTTACAAGCAAACATTTAAGCTGGAAGCACCAGTGACTAGAGGAACAAAAACGTGATCAGATGAAGAGGATGCTAAGCTACAGGACTGTTTTGCTAGCACAGACTGGAATATGTTCCGGGATTCCTCCGATTGCATTGAGGAGTACACCACATCAGTCATTGGCTTCATCAATAAGTGCATTGATGACGCCGTCCCAACATTGACCGTACGTACATACCCCAAACAGATTACAGGCAACATCTGCACTGACCTAAAGGCTAGAGCTGCCGCTTTCAAGGAGTGGGACTCTAACCCAGAAGCTTACAAGAAATCCCGCTGTGCCCTCCGATGAACCATCAAACAGTCAAAGCATCAATACAGGACTAAGATCGAGTTGTACTACACCGGCTCTGACGCTCGTTGGATGTGGCAGGGCTTGCAAACCATTACAGACTACAAAAGGGAAGTACAGCCAGGAGCTGCCCAGTGACACAAGCCTACCAGATGAGCTAAACAACTTCTATGCTCGATTCGAGGCAAAAAACACTGAAACGTGCATGAGAGCACCAGCTGTTCCGGGAGACTGTGTGATCGCGCTCTCCGCAGTCGATGTGAGTAAGACCTTTAAACAGGTCAACATTCACAAGACCGCAGGGCCAGACGGATTACCAGGAAGTGTACTGCAAGCATGCGCTGACCAACTGGCAAGTGTCTTCACTGACATTTTTAACCTCTCCCTGTCCGAGTCTGTAATACCAACATGTTTTAAGCAGATCACCATAGTGCCTGTGCCCAAGAACACTTAGGTAACCTGCCTAAATTACTACCGACCCCTAGCACTCACGTCTGTAGCCATGAAGTGCTTGAAAGGCTGATCATGGCTTACATCAACACCATTATCCCAGAAGCCCTAGACCCACTCCAATTTGCATACCGCCCCAACAGATCCACATGTGATGCAAATTCTATTGCCCTCCACACTTCCCTTTCCCACCTGGACAAAAGGAACACCTATGTGAGAATGCAATTCATTGACTACAGCTCAGCGTTCAACACCATACTGCCCTCAAAGCTCATCAATAAGCTAAGAACCCTGGGACTTAACACCTCCCTCTGCATCTGGATCCTGGACTTCCTGACGGGCCACCCCCAGGTGGTAAGGGTAGGTAACAACACATCTGCCATGCTGATCCTCAACACAGGGGCCCCTCAGGAGTGCGTGCTCAGGCACCTCCTGTACTCCCTGTTCACTCATGACTGCACGGCCAGGCATGACTCCAACTCCATCATTAAGTTTTCAATAACACAACAGTGGTAGGTCTGACAACCGACAACGATGAGACAGCCTATAGGGAGGAGGCCAGAGACCTGGCCGTGTGGTGCCAGGACAACAACCTCTCCCTGAACGTGATCAAGACAAAGGAGATGATTGTAGACTACAGGAAAAAGAGGACCGAGCACGCTCCCATTCTCATCGACGGGGCTGCAGTGGAGACGGTTGAGAGCTTCAAGTTCCTTGGTGTACACATCCCCAACAAACTAACATGGTCCAAGCACACCAAGACAGTCGTGAAGAGGGCACGACTAAACCTATTCCCCCTCAGGAGACTGAAAAGATTTAGCATGGGTCCTCAGATCCTCAAAAGGTTCTACAGCTGCACCATCGAGAGCATCCTGACTGGTTGATTCACTGCCTGGTATGGCAACTGCTCGGCCTCCGATCGCAAGGCACTACAGAGGGTAGTGTGAACGCCCCAGTACATCACTGGGGCCAAGCTTCCTACCATCCAGGACCTCTATACCAGGAAGTGTCAGAGGAAGGCCATAAAAATTGTCAAAGACTCCAGCCACCCTAGTCATAGACTGTTCTCTCTGCTACCGGAGCGTCAAGCAGTACCGGAGTGCCAAGTCTAGGTTCAAGAGGCTTCTAAACAGCTTCTACCCCCAAGCCATAAGTCTCCTGAACACCTAACCAAATGGCTACCCAGACTATTTGCATTGCCCCACCCCTCTCCTACACCGCTGTTACTCTCTGCTGTTATCATCTATGCATAGTCACTTTAATAACTCTACCTACATTTACATATTACTTCAACTAACCGGGGCGCCCACACATTGACTCTGTACCGGTACCCCCTGTATATAGTCTCGCTATTGTTATATTACTGCTGCTCTTTAATTACTTGTTACTTTTATTTATTATTCTTATCAGTATTATTTTAAACTGCATTGTTGGTTAGGGGCTCGTAAGTAAGCATTTCACTTTAAGGTCTACACCTGTTTTATTTGTCCTATGCGACTAATAAGAGTGTAGTGCCACAACATCAAATCCTTTAGGTTAGTAAGATCCACTGATTTTTATCTCCCTGTAAAAGTGATTGAAGCCAGCCAGAGGGAGAGAAGGATTCACCCTCAATTAATCTGCAGAAATCTGTAATAAAAAATGTAAGGAAGTAATAGCCCAGGAATTACAGTACTGATGGGCTTGCAGTTCAATGAATTAAATAGAACACATATTTTACTAGGCATTAAAAGTGGACTTGGTAAGATGGTGGTAAGACACTTCATGAAGCTTGAGGAAAGTTGAGGCATTTGGGCCCGGCCTCAAGTACGTGTAACGGATGCTACTGTCTCCTTGTGCCAAGAGTTGCTAGGCATCCTCTTAATGAAAAGGAAGGATTTGAGACTAGAGCTATTTTTGAATTGATTTACATGCTTTCTAAGAAATCTTGTCTAGACTTGGAGAGACTTAACAGTGTAAGGAACACAGCATGTCTCTTTGGACTTCTACAGAATATGAATTTCAGGTTTATTAAAACCAGAGTTTGTGCGTCAGACAAACACCAAACACTCCACTTGGTTTGATGTAAAGCCAGTTTCCAGTTTACATTCACAGTCACGTTTTAGTTTCATAATTTGAACAAACATCATTGTTAGGCTTTACTCATAATACTTTCAATTATAACAAGTCTCTTCATCCATAAACTCTTTAAGGGAACAGTAATTGAATCAGAGACGAGAGGCGCTAATTTTGTTGATAACCTTAGCATTGTATAAGACAATGTGTTTTTCTGACTGTGAAATTCATTTTTGTAACCCACAAAGTTCCATGGTTCCTTGATGTAGTGTAGACTGTGGGCTCCATCCTGGTCAATCCTTAGCCACACCTATAGTCACTTCCTGGTTTGAGTATGTGTGTTGAGTAAAGTTAGTGAGAAGAATGAGCGGACAACAGTGAAATGCAAAAATGAAATGAAAAATTGCTGTGGTAAATGAGTCTGATGAATTGCTTCTTGTTGTAGTCCTTTTTGTAGATAAGAATGCTAATTTGGGAGACCATTTTGAGGTCACGAGGATAGTGAAGAAGGCGCAAGGATAGGTGGATGCAGTCAAAGTAACCAGGAATGGCATGGTGTTGATATCTTGGGCTTTCTAAAGAGCAAAAGGAGAAAGCATTGTGGCTCGTGAAATGATCAACTCATAAAATGGACAGCTTTGATTTTCGGGAACAGGGCACTGGTAAAAAGTGTTATCTCTGGCATCCTGTTGGACATTGACAATCAATATCTAAGGCTGAAAAATCCAGGAGTAATTCATGTACGTTGCTTGACCTGAATAGTGGATGTGAAAAAAGGGGAAAGTCTATCTGTAATATTGATGTTTGATGAAGAGTTTCTCCCGGCCCATGTAAAGCTGGGATATGTAAGATATGACCATTTGTGCAAAAGCCACTACAGTGCAAGAAGTGTAAAAGGTTTGGCCACGTGTCAAGTGTTTGCAAACGGGAGGAATATGTTACTGTGAATGTAAAATGTTGCAACTGTGATGGGGATCGTGTTCCTGACTTCCCTGAGTGCCCTATTAGGGTGAAAGGTGCCAAGGATCAGGGCTGTCCAGTAGATCTCTATGTGGAGGCGGTGAAGAGAGTCGAGGGGGCAAGTGGCCACATAGCGCTGAACAGATGGCCGTGGATGCACCACAGCCAGTTGTAAATGTTCATCATCAGTCAAGAGATCTGGATACACTCATTGTGAAGAAGGCCTATTTTGTAGTGTTTATTTGCACCGTTATTAATTGTAGCTACTACTCAAGTGACCAAGAAATCCAAGAACCTGGACATCGTTGTGTCTGCGTCCAAAAAGTATTTGGGGCTCAAAGATTTCATGGCATGGACTACTGTCGTCGGAAGATGGTACAATCTCCCATGCGGCTTCTAAGCCTGTGTAGGGACCGCTTGTATGAATATTTTTTTGCCTTAATTTTTCCTTTTTTGGGATCTTTCTTATCCAACGTCACAGTAGGTGGTGGCATGCACATCCAGTTCTTGCAAACGCCATGACACTGACGAGATGGTCTCTGCCCTAACAATGGAAGTTGTTCTCTGTTAGGGTGAAAGAGGTCGAGGTGTCATAAAGCAGACCGATAAGCAGAATTGCTGTATTCCCGGGTGGACAGATTTTGACGGGATTTGACCCTCTCTGGTATTAGGAAGGGGGATGTTTCATTTTCAGAAATGTTTGGTAATTATGGCATTGTAGTTCTCATCATCAAGAGAAGTTCAAGTTGTGCGGACTATTGACTTCCAAGAAGCAAACGTATGGAAGGCCTTAGGCATTTCCGAGACCTGGTTATATATATTTGTACTTTTTTTTCACTGTGGACAATTTTGGGGGGTATTGTTACACAGACTAACAACTCAATTTATAAGATCAATTCTTAATAATTTTATTGTGGCTAGGTTATTTGGATCTTTGCTCATTTTTGGATTTGTTGCTGGATTTTTGGACTGAATTTAACATTTACACTAATTCAAGGACAGATGCTTGGTTGCTCAACTAAAACATAGACTTGATTTTGCTTTTTAATTTCTGATTGGGTTTATTGATAACTGAACGAATGGGTTCTGCTAACTGACTGTTATACACTATATTCAACCATTTGGACCCAGCTTGACATGGCCTCAGTATGGTGTTCGGATCAAACCAATGTTTGCTCTACCAACAAGAGCACCTGCCTAAAAAATGTAAATAGTTAAATTGAGTCTCATTCAGGTCCTGGTCAAGCCTGAGTGATTGTATGCCTCTCCACTCACTCTGTATTAGAGAGAACACTGTTCTGTAGTTGAGTTAGCAGTAGCAGCTATATTAGCACACTATCCTCAACAATAGATTAAACGATACAAACATGAAATAAGGGTCTGGAGGCTAAAAATAGGCAGGAGACATTCATATCCTCCTCCTCACTGAGCAATATTCCCTTCTTTGCGATATAGTGCAATAAATACATCCTGCCTTGTTGGTCATATCTAGAAGTGATGTCATTGCCAGATATAATCGTGTCTGTGACATTTACAATGTGATTATTTCAACCGTGTCTGTGTGCATGCGTGTATGTGTTGGGGGGGTTGTCTAGTCTTCCCCCTGACGATACTGTACGGCCCACAGCCTTTTATGTGCACATTCTTTCAAACAATTTTATACCAGTCAAGTATGATTTCATACTATCAACATACGTTTCTAAACTCCCTTCCTTTTAAAATGATTATTATTTACTAATTTATTTGCTCCTTTTTCCAATTGGTACTTACAGTCTTGTCTTGTCCCAATGCTGCAACTCCCATACGGACTCGGGAGAGGTGAAGGTTGAGAGCCGTGCGTCCTCTGAAACACAACCCAACCAAGGTTGCTTCTTGACACAATGTCCGCTTAACCTGGAAGCCAGCCGCACCAATGTGTCGGAGGAAACACCATACACCTGGCAACTGTGTCAGCGTGCATGCGCCCGGCCCGCCACAAGAGTCGCTAGAGTGCGATGGGACAAGGACATCCCTAACAGAACTGATATAGCAGGTGAAAACCCGAGGAATTTCTGTCCTGGAAAAAGTGTTTTTGACACATTGCCTCATTTTGAACCCCTCCCTATTGAAAACAGCTATATATGGGAGTAAGATTGCAGTACATATTGCTTCCACTGGATGTCAACCGTCTCTAGACAGTGTTTGGTGATGTTAGGTTGCTCTGGATGGTAATAGAAGAAGAATTTCGAACTAGTCACAGGATGTAAACAGAAGAGAAGGCGCATTCACGGGCTCGCGCGCGCTGTGGTTTTTTCCTTTCCTATCGGAAGTTTATAATCCGGTTGAAATATTATAGTAAATATACATAAAAGTGTTCCTAAGTGTACCTAAGGATAATAATTCAACTTTTGGATTTTGAATTTGGCGCCTTACATTTCACCGGGTGGTGCCCCACTGCTCCCTAAGTAGTTAAAATATAAGTAAGTTCTATTTGTGACGCAGATCGAGCTGCAAGTCCTGCCTCTCCCATCTCCGCATTGGTTTATAGAAGCAGGTACCCATGTGCCATCTCCTCATTGGTTGTACCAATGTGGGTGACTGAAAGACGAACGAGGTCAGTGGTGGTAATGCACCGAATTTATGAAAGTTGCCAATCGCAATATAAAGTCAAGAGATGAAAAAGCCAAGAAGGAGGAGAGATGACTAGAAACGATTCGGTTTACTGTTTAATCTGTGGATTAATTGTCAGGGTAGAGGACCTTGTGCATTTCAGGTAAAAAAAACAACTCAATGTTTATATCCCAGGACAAATTAGCTAGCAACAGCAAGCTAGCTAAATAGAATAAATTAGCTAGCAAGTGCAAGCTAGCTAGCTAAATTGCCGTAATTGTTTAATGCTTTTTTGACCTGTCCCCAAATTAATGTAATTGGTACAGAGTTTGTTTTGATATTTTAACCTGCGTGTCGTGATCACGTTTGGTGTGGGGGGACAAAATAAATGTATGCACGATGGCACATGCGCACAGCCGGTTTGCGTTCCGTGTTAGCCTACAAGTTCTGTGCCCCTACAGAAATTTAATTAACATAATACAACAATCCCCTTAAAAATCTGTCTATTTAAGTTATTACTTTTTTTTCATTTTTTTTATTTTGACCTATTTTATTTCGACCTATTTCACCTTTATTTAACCACGTAGGTCAGTTGAGAACAAGTTCTCATTTACAACTGCGACCTGGCCAAGATAAAGCAAAGCAGTGAGACAAAAACAACAACAGTGTTACACATGGGATAAACAAACGTACAGTCAATAACACAATAGAGAAATCTATATACAGTGTGTGCAAATGTAGTAAGATTAGTGAGGTAAGGCAATAAATAGGCCATAGTGGCAAAATAATTACAATTTAGCATTAACACTGGAGTGATAGATGTGCAGATGATGATGTGCAAGTAGAGATACTGGGGTGCAAAAGAATAAAAATAAACAACATGGGGATAAGGTAGTTGGTAGTTTTTGCAATTCGTTCCAGTCATTGGCAGCAGAGAACTGGAAGGAAAGGCGGCCAAAAGAGCAGTAGGCTTTGGGGACAACCAGTGAAATATACCTGCTGGAGTGCGAGCTACAGGTGGGTGCTGCTATGTTGACCAGTGAGCTGAGATAAGGCGGGGCTTTACCTAGCAAAGACTTATAGATGACCTGGAGCCAGTGGGTTTGGCGATGAATATGTAGTGAGGGCCAGCCAACGAGAGCATACAGGTCGCAGTGGTGGGTAGTATATGGGGCTTTGGTGACAAGACGAATGGCAGTGTGATAGACTACATCTACTTTCCTGAGTAGAGTGTTGGAGGCTATTTTGTAAATGACATTGCCAAAGTCAAGAATCGGTAGGATAGTCAGTTTTAACAGGGTATGTTTAGCAGCATGCTAAAGGATGCTTTGTTTGTTGCAAAATAGGAAGCTGATTCTAGATTTAATTTGGATTGGAGATGCTTAATGTGAGTCTGGAAGGAGAGTTTACAGTCTAACCAAACACCTAGGTATTTGTAGTTGTCCACATATTCTAAGTCAGAACCGTCCAGAGTAGTGATGCTAGACGGGCTGGCGGGTGCGGGCAGCGATCGGTTGAAAAGCATGCATTTAGTTTTACTAGCATTTAAGAGCAGTTGGAGGCCACGGAAGGAGCGTTGTATGGCATTGAAGCTCGTCTGGAGGTTTGTTAACACAGTGTCCATAGAAGGGCCAGAAGTATACAGAATGGCGTCGTCTGCGTAGAGGTGGATCAGAGAATCACCAGCAGCAAGAGCGACATCAGTGAAATATACAGAGTCAGCCCGAGAATTGAGATAGAGACTACCAGAGGTCCGGACAACAGGCCCTCCGATTTGACACACCAAACTCTATCTGAGAAGTAGTTGGTGAACCAGGCGAAGCAGTCATTTGAGAAACCAAGGCTGTTGAGTCTGCCGATAAGAATGCGGTGATTGACAAAGACGAAAGCCTTGGCCAGGTCGATGAAGACGGCTGCACAGTACTGTCTTTTATCGATGGTGGTTATGATATCGTTTAGGACCTTGAGCGTGGCTGAGGTGCACCCATGACCAGCTCGGAAACCAGATTGCATAGCGGAGAAGGTACTGTGAGATTCGAAATGGTCTGTGATCTGTTTGTTAACTTGGCTTTCTAAGACTTTTGAAAGGCAGGGCAGGATGGATTTAGGTCTGTAACAGTTTGGGTCTAGAGTGTCATGACCGCGGCAGCTTTACAATCTTCAGGGATCTCATACGATACGAAAGAGAGGTTGAACAGGCTAGTAATAGGGGTTGCAACAATTGAGGTGGATCATTTTAGAAAGAGAGGTTGTATAGCCCAGCTGGTTTGTAGGGGTCCAGACTTTGCAGCTCTTTCAGACCATCAGGGGCTTGGTCAAGTTGCTGCGGGGGCAGATCTGATGTTCGGGGTAGGGGTAGCCAGGATGCTACAGGATGCACTTTTCTGTTCCTAATCTACCTGAAAAGTTGCATATCGCGGGGGCTATTGCAGTACACCACAGGATGTTTTTGTGCTGGTCAAGGGCAGTCAAGTCTGGAAGGGGGCAGTTTCCTCCAGATGTGACATTCAGGCCAAAGTGTTCAATCTTGGTTTCATCAGACCAGAGAATCTTGTTTCTCATGGTCTGAGAGTCTTTAGGTGCCTTTTTGCAAATTCCAAGCGGGCTGTCATGTGTCTTTTACTTAGGAGTGGCTTCCGGCTGGCCACTCTACCATAAAGGCCCATTTGGTGGAGTGCTGCAAAGATGGTTGTCCTTCTGGAAGGTTCTCCCATATCCACAGAGGACCTCTAGAGCAGTGTCAGAGTGACCATTGGGTTCTTGGTCACCTCCTTGACCAAGGCCCTTCTCCCCCGATTGCTCAGTTTGGCTAGATGGCCAGCTTTAGGAAGTCTTGGTGGTTCCCAACTTCTTCCATTTAAGAATGATGGAGGGCACTGTGTTCTTGGGGACCTTCAATAATGCATAAATGTTGTGTACCCTTCCCCAGATCTGTGCCTTGACACAATCCTGCCTCGGAGCTCTATGACAATTCCTTTGACCTCATGGCTTGGTTTTTGCTCTGACATGCACCGTCAACTTTGGGACCTCATATAGACAGGTGTGTGCCTTTCCAAATCATGTCCAATCAATTGAATTTACAACAGGTGGACTCCAATCAAGTTGTAGAAACATCTCAAGGATGATCAACGGAAACAAGAAGCACCTGAGCTCAATTTTCGAGTCTCATAGCAAAGGGTCTGAAAACTTATGTAAATAAGGTATTTCTGTTTTTTAAGCATCAATCATGTCATCAAAATATGACCCTCAATATTTATTGGAATGGAGCATCAAGCTCATCACCGTGCACTTTCACCACCCTGTGAAGTTCATCATAGTTTATTTAATCTGTAGCCTATTAATAAACTTAATGGTTTCCAAAGTCATAGTGGGAGGACCACACACCAAATCATTGTGTGATTCCAAGTTAACTTCGATATGATGGTTACTATATCAATATTTTAGCATAAAGGCGTTTCCACTCGATTTCTCGCATAATTAATTTGACAGACACAAAAACATCCCACCATGTCGAACAAACAAATTATCTGTCAGAATTTATAAAATTGTACCGAAACATCCTGTTTTCACCACAGCTGTCATGATTTGGATTTTATACAGTATGACTACTCACATAAAATCAGTGGATTACTATTCCAAAATGTGATTGTTAGGTAACATGACATTTAACCCGCCTGCTCTCAAACCAAGGCACTGCCTGCTCGTTATCTATAAACTGTTTCAACTTGTCAATAAAAATAACAAATCTAACAGTTTTATGTTTTAGTATCAGTTTGAAATGAGCTGCGTTCCGCCTTCTCATTAATTCACATAGAAGTAGTCCATTTTCCTTTGGCAGACAATTGAAGGCTATACTAATTGAAGGCGAGGATTAGATGAGCCGGACAAACTTCGCTCTTTGATGAGAGCCCAAGCACTCCCCCAGTGTTTTACCAGGTCAATTAAGCAGACGTTTGAGCATCTCCAGTTAAACTGCCTAAACATCCCCCCCGCTGACTTCGTAGAGAAAATGCAGCGCAGAGGATTGTTTGCAGCAGGACAGCCCTCAGTGGATGGACACCGAGGGGTGTGGTGCTCATCCAGCAGCTCTCTCATGAGGATCTCTCTGTACCTTTGGTAGATAATCATCTCACCAATAGGGGAGAGGGAGTGGAGAGGATGATGAGGGAGTAGGGAGGTGGGTGATAGATTTTGCAAATGTAATTGCATAATGGAACTCTATGCTTTTTGTCTGTGAACTGTATGTCCAATTGCAAAAAACCTTGTTCAGTAATCATCTCACTTGTTAAATGTCGATGAACTATGTGGCCATTGAAGACAGCAATGTCGATCAGATGGAAAAATATATTCTTATACCACTAGGTGGTTTTCCAAGCGTATTCCAAAAAGCTGTGTATCATGTCCGCCTGCCCCCATTTTGCGATTATAGTCTAGATTATAGTCTCTCCCATCTGGTGGTCTACCTTCCCTGGGGCTCTCTCTTCTCCTTTAGCTCCATGGCATTGTGATTGGTCTCTTCCACTATGTCTCCCACCAGCTCCTCTGCCAGAAACAGTTTGATGCACTCTGCCTCAGAGGGAGATGGCAAGAGGTTTTGGACTCTAGACTGGGACTCATTAAAGCCAACAGCAGGGCCAGGAAGGGTGAAATGGCTGGAGGCCTTCCAGCTACTGCAGACCTCCTGCACTTCACCCACTGTTCGTCTGACTCCATCACCACCAGCATCTTCAGAGGGACCTGGGACTTCGTCGGTGGGCAAGGGGTCCTCAGATTCAGGGTCCTCAATGGAAAAAAAAGGTTGGGGGGCAGCACTTCACTGTCAGAATCTGACTACTCACTTTCATACTCAGACTCATTGTCAGATTTTACAACCTTTTTGAGTTGTTTTAGTAGGTTAGGTTAAAATTAGAAAAAGGGTTTGGGTTATGCCTTCGATCACACCTACAGCGTCATTGCGCAAAATGGTACACTGCATCATCTGGATATGTGTTGACAAAAGTTCAACATTCACCTTCTTCTACCATTTATGTCAAGCCGTCAATGCATACAATTGGATTAATATGTTAGATAAATCCAAAATATGCACCACACAGAACGCAATGCAAGTGCCTCTGCAACGCAATGCTGCACGGCAAATGCAGCGTGTACTTCTTGTGTACCAAAATGCAATGACGTTGTAGCTGTATGTTGGACTTTTGTTGCACGGATATCCAGTGAATATTGTGGATAACATAATGAAAAAAGTTTTACTGCAGAATTTCTTGCTCAGCATTGATGCAATGAAGTTGTCAGTCTGATCCTTCAATGCTACAGCTGTCAAAAACTGTTGTCCCCGACGTGACTACTAGATAGAGCTGGGCTGTAACCGTTGCTCCAAACAGTTTCCAAGTGTTATTTTTGGCAACAAAAACAAGCGTTTTAGGAGATTTAGGTAGGTCCCTCCCTGTTTTATTCACATGTTTTCAAGTAATGGTGACAAATCATGCATTCCAATTCTTGCACAGATTGTAAGGGACACGTGTGTAAAATACTTTTTTGAAGGTTAGCATTCCAAAGAGCTAATGCCAAGCTAATTACCAACTATACAATACGATATGATATACATTACTGTCCATTTACATGGAAAATCATTTTGTGACGTCAGCATACAAATACACAAACACAACACAATATACCACATGTACTACGAAAAACTGGAAAGTTTGTACACAAGTCACATTTCCATTTTCACATATTCAAAGTTTCTGCGGCCTACTGTCCTGGCTCTGTGTGGAACCATTTTTGTTCAATCGATACATTCTGGGTGTCACATAAGTGTCTGTCAGGCCAAATATGTTATAACAAAATGAGGTGAAAGGATGGTTCACTCGTCTTTCAAGTAAACTTCCGGAAGTGAATGATTGTAGACGACACCCCACCTTCAACGTGCATATTGAAAACAGACCCAACTAATTTTGTTACCTCGTCTTATCTTGGCGGCTCGCACAAACTCTACCAACCATCAGATTACTTTCAACTTTTAGAAAGTTTTTTACTGATTTATTTACATCACTGGTGAGCTCACCTGTGATGTGATAAGTTGTAAATAGTAATTGATATTAGCTAATTCACATTATGGTTTCGGTCAGCCGAGAGTTAGCTAAATATGACCGCTTGTGTTAGCTCATTCTTTCCTTAGCGCTAGGACTAAAGTAGCCTACATTTTCCAATATGGGTGAGAATTGTGTTATGCTGTTGTTACTTCTGTGAATGTCTGAAAATCTGCATCCAAAAATAAACTGCTCACATTGATGACTGTGAGTTGTGAAGAATGTGTTTGTGAAAAGTTTATGTGATAACATAGTGGCCAGCTCCATTCTAATTCTAATCTCAAAACTGCATGTACTCGGAGTAGGCTATACAGTGAGAGCATGTGTAATTGTACCTGCTAAATGGCTTTCAATATTTGGGAAAATATTGACATTGCGCAGCAGGTGCGCGAGTGTCTGAGAATGTGGTGATGAGACTTGTGGAAGGGGAGAAATGACACAATGGACATTTTCTTCACTTCACTGTCAATGGCGAACAAGTAGCTTGCAAATAAAACAAGCAGGGCTGACACCATGAACAAAGTAAGGCAGGACCCGGTAGCCTGAGGAAACTATGTTGGCGAGCAAATAGACCGCCATTGCCCTCTGTTCTATTGGCGAACGGGCAGTCACTGAAGAACAAACTGGATGAGGTCCGATTGAGACTATCTTATCAAAGGGACCTGAAACATTGTAAAATCCTATGTTTCTCAAAGGTGTGGCTGAATGGGGAATGGATAATATACATCTTGATGGTTTTTCTATGCATCGTCAAGACCGGACGGCAGACTCGGGTAAGAAGAAGAGAGGACGGGTGTCTCTCTTTGTTAACAACAGCTAATGCGCAATCTCTAAAGCAAACAAGAAAATGTACATTCAGGTTTGGTGTTTGTCGTGGCCGGTGATTTGAATGTAGCGAAACTGAAATTTGTTTTAACTCATTTTTACCTGTGCAACTAGAGGCGACAAAACTCTAGATCACCTTTACTCCACACAAAGAAATGCATGCAAGGCCCTCCCTCGCCCTCCCTTTGGCAAATCATACCATAACTCTATCCTCCTGCTTCCTGCTTACAAGAAAAAACAAAAACAGGAAGTACCAGTGATGCTCTCAGAACGGAAGTGGTCAGATGAAGCGGATGCAATCTACAGGACTGTTTCGCTAGCAAAGACTAGATTTGTTCTGGGATTCATCCTATGACATTGAGGAGTTTACCACAACGGTCAACGGTTTCATTAATAAGTGCATTGAGGGCATCGACAACGTCATCCCCACAGTGACTGTATGTACATACCCCAACCAGAAGCCATGGATTACAAACTACCTGCCCTCCAGGACACCTACAGCACCCGATGTCACAGGAAGGCCAAAAAGATCATCAAGGACAACAACCACCCAAGCTACTGCCTGTTCACCCCGCTACTATCCAGAAGGCGAGGTCAGTACAGGTGCATCAAAGCTGGGTCCGAGAGACTGAAAAATAGCTTCTATCTCAAGGCCATCAGACTGTTAAACAGCCATCACTAGCACAGAGAGGTTACTGCCTACATACAGACATCAAACCATTGGCCACTTTAATAAATGGAACACTAGTCACTTTAATAATGGCACTTTAATAATGTTTACATATCTCTGGCACTTTAATAATGTTTGTAGTGACTCCACAAAAATGACCTAATAAAAATATTCCTAAACATGCCTCCTGTATGCAACAAGGCACTAAAGTAATGCTGCAAAAACGTTTTGGCCTGAATGCAAAACACACCACTGATTAACTGCCTCTTTATTTTCAAGCATGGTGGTGGCTGCATCATGGTATAAGTATGCTTAACATCGACAAAGACTGGGGAGTTTTTCAGGATGAAAAGAAACGGGATGAAGCTAAGCAAAGGCAAAATCCTAGAGGAAAACCTGCTTTACACTAGACACTTGGAGAGGAATTTTTCATGAATCAAAAAAAATTTGAATTGTTCTTCCACTTTGGCATTAAAGAGTATTGACAAAAATGACACAATCCCACTTATAACATAACATTTGAAGAAATCCAAGAGGGGTGAATACTCATGATAACCACAGTATGTGAGAAATAAATAGTCTTCCGCATGAGTTTGAACAATTACCACGAGGGAGTCACACTGATGTGTGACTGACTTTAACTATCAGCTATCATGCGTTCTGACCATGCACAGGTTCTATTGCAAATGTCCTGTAATGTATTCAAGTATGAGTAGATTGATATACAGTAGATGAGTGCAATATCACGGTTCATTGGTTGAATTTATATATGAACATGGGCTTCTTTCTGAATGTCTTCTAATTGACAGAGATGGTTGATAGTGAGACATACAGTACACTATATAGGAGACAGATCCTACCCACTGGGCACAGATGTAATTTCAACATCTAGTTTTGATTTGCATTTGATTGAGTTGTCAAATGTGTTGTTGTCTTAACTTCTACTGTTACTGATTTATCCAACTCATAAACAATTGATATAAACAATGTAGAACTTTAACTTTGAATTCTTGTGGACGAAGTGTTTGTGGAAAGATCAGCAAGTCATGAAATCGATATGTAGTATACGAATCTCTAAGGGAATGTACAATCTGAGAAAGCCCTGTCTGTTCCTAGTTAAGTCATGTGACATCATATTATTCCTTCAATGTGGATAGCCTACATGCAATGAGTCCCTAAAGAATATGCTCTGCCAAGGTCAAGCACATCAAGATGTATTGAAAATGGACATCTACAGTATCTATGTCCTGAGGACATAGGGAAATGCCTTCAAAGCAGGCCACTGGGGGCAACAGTGAGCGCTATTACCATCAAGTAGGCTTGGGTTTTGCTAGTGCTTTGTGGACCGGGGTGGTGGATGGGCATAATCCCATGACCTAATCCCATGACTCTGGATCAAAAGGTTGTGTGTTTAATCCCAGTCGTGGACACAGGTTATTGTTTTCGGTTTTAACCCTATCCTAAACTTAATCCTAACCTTTTAATCATTCGGAATGAGTGCCTAAATTTAACCGTTAACTTCAAAATTTGACGCTTGGAGAAATAGTCCGCCACAGTAGACGCGTCATAATACCCATAATCTGCCATTCATTTTTCACATTATGTGTGTTTGGTGTAGGCTTACGTTTTGATAGCTGTGTTATTCTCTTTCAAACAAGCTGAGTTTTATCAATGTATTCACCTAAATTTACTTAACACCTCAATTTACTTAATTATTGATAAAAGTTACCTTGTCCGAGAGAGATTTGCGCGTTTATTAAAACGTCTTGCCAGGGTAAACCTACACGAAACACAGACCTTATATGAAGTAGTTCTAAAATCAAAGATGGAAAAATGATTCTCTGCAACACATTTTTTTTTTAACCATTTCTGGGTATTATGACTCATACTGTGGTACTCAATGGAATGATAGAGAGCAGCAGAAGCAACAAAAACACCATTTGACAATAGGAGCAACTTACAAATTTGATGTTTGGAGAACGTGGATGAACGTCTAATTCCGCAATGAGACTGTGAAAGTGTGTTGGGTCAAGAATACAACTTCTGTGAGAAAGGGCAAAGAGATGATATGGCCTTAAACCTTCTGTAACATACAGCCTGGAATTTATTTTGAAAAATGTATGAATTGAATGAGCGTCATTGCATAACATTGGGGTTATTTGAAACAAACTGCAACAAAACTGTGCTGTCCCTTTTGCATTTCAAATGCGACGATAGATAAGCTTACACAGTCTGAAATGAAACTTGACTGAGTAGGATGTTTCACTAAGCTCCAATTCTCCATAATATGAAATATTCTCCTCAGTGGCAACTCTTTTACAAAAAGGTCATCTATGACTCCTCGAGACATAAATTAGTTTTTGCTCTTTTATTTCCCCCTCTTTTCTTTTCAGAGCTTTTCACCAAGAGATGATTTAAATGACAAAGCAAAAAGGAAAAAAGATATTTCGATTCCTTTAATGGACCAATCTTTCAGCCAGTGCTTTGGGGTTGCTTGAAGGCATCAGACAGAGAACAAAGACAGCCCGTCCATTCCAATCCAGACCTGATAAAATTGACTGTTATTTCAGACCATTAATGCTCAGCTTTGACTATAAGAGCTGTCTTATAGGGACTATACACTCGATACAGACAGACACACTGAGACAGTGTCATTACAGAGAGCAAATGCAGTCAAAAGATGACAAAACACCAATTAGTGTATACGTTTGTACATCAAAGACACCTCAGGGGCTTTACATTTCCTTTCAGGACAAACAGATGGGAAATGCTATTGGGAAGTGGAAAAAAGAGAAGAATATCATGAGAGTTGTTGAATGAAATAGAAACAAAGGAGAAGTTCAGAAGGGAAGTCAACGACTTACTCTAGTCTGTTTTCTCTTTTAAACGAAAATTGATGTGCATTTGCATATCAAAGTGAATGCATAAATAGTTGTGAATCACCAGACATTCATGGTATAATTATGTTGATATGTGCTTATAACAGGAGTTGACGGAGGACTGAAGGAAGATTAGCTTGTGTTAAACTGAAATGACAGACCTGAGAGTCAGAGGTGAATAAAAGCTTTGAAGCAGAATACATTACCTTTTGTTTTATTGCAATGCCCCCACTGTCTACTGCCTTTGTGGGGGTTTTCAAGATGCTCCACTGTGTATGAAAAGCATATTGTATTCTGCCAGTTCCAATATGCTAGTCAGAGGAGTGATTTGTACTGTACCTGGTTGCCGGGCTTGCTTGTTGGCTCAAGACCATGTCAGCCCATTGAGCTAAAGCCCACTGCGTTAGCCCTCTGACATTAAAGGAAAGATTCACCCATTTTTAATGTTATATCGTTTTTGGGCATCTCTGAGCGATGTTCTATTGATTCCTGGGGTCATTTCATGTTTTCATGTGTATCATGAGCTCTTGCTGTTCACACAGGCAGAAATACAGCCGGTAAGACTTAGCATTGTGATAAAGGTGCTCTCAGTTAATAGGAAGATAACTTTTGGATTCAGAAAACGTCTATCATACATGTTAGATTTCAATACGCAGTAGGTCGTGTTCTCTAGAATGAGCCATTGACCATATTTTTGCGATATTGCTACCTTGAGAAATGTGTAATTTAACAGAGGGTCCATCACATTTTTCCTATTTTTCTGAGTCTTCAGTCCAGGGTGCAAGCTGCTGCCCAGTGGCTCCACCCTTGCCAGGGCGGGATATGCAAATTACTTTGGCTGTATCCCAATCCAAATGCAGCTGCCTGCTGCCTACCTGGCAGCTTCACATGAAAATGCGTTCCCCTGAGTGAGTGACGTTTGTTTGTTTACTAGACGTTTGTTTGTTTACATTGTAGCCACTGTAGCAGAGTGAGCAACTAGTGCTAGCAATTCAGTGAACAACTATCCCAGAATGGAAATATCTGACACGAATAACAAGTAAACAATTAACAGAATCGATCTCCTCAGTGCCTGTTAATGAATTAAATTGACACCGACCAGTATAATTATTCTACGATGTAGATCCTCCTCTCACATATTGCCTAATCTTCTGCACGAATATGACAGGTTGGAAATATTGGAAAAATGACAGGTAGCTTGCATGCAATATATGAGCTACAATTCTTTTGAGAAAAAAAGCTATTATACTGAATGTTTATGAATTATTAATAGCCAGAATAGCTCATGTTTTTTCTTCTAATGACTAGGTTTGCATTGTGATTAATTCATATCACACCCGTGCATATTGTTAAATGACACTGATGTTCAAGATAACATACTTTTATATGAATTGATCACTACAGTGATATGATGCAATCGAACTAGATTAGAAGGTCTAATCTTCTTCATCCTAATGTAAGATAAATGCACTGCATACAAAACAAACAAACACTGGCATGTGATGAAGGACAACGAATGTCCAATATAAAACACTGGCATGGATGAATGTCCAATATAATATTAGAAATGCATATCAGACAGGAATATCTATTCAGTCAAATGAATACAGCATTGTAATATTTTTGTATTTTATGCCTTTCTCTCTCTTTGTAAGGGATTAGACAGAACTGCAGTCACTAGATGCCCAAGCCTCAATAACAGAAACATGTACAGACATCAACCCTTGTCATTTCAGAATAAATGTTAACATTTGTATTGGTTTTCCTGTATCTGTGCATGAGTCCTTATTAAAACACAGCCCACTGTACAAAACAAGGCATTCCAAAGTGAGGGACATCTCAAGCAAACATTCATAAGCTTGTTCAGTACATGATTTAGTCATGTCAGGCAATGTTTTTTCTATACACAGGACTGGAGTTTGCAGGTTTTTATTCCAGCCCTTCACCCCATTAAACTCTAAATGAAAGACTCGTGGGACAGAAATCACGTCTCTATTTCAAAATGAGCTTCATTAAATGACAATGACCTGACAAATCTGCACGATTAACAATAACATGGGTGAATCTATTTCTATCTCAAATCAAATCAAAGTTTTTTAGCAGATGTTATAGCAGATGCAGCGAAATGCTTATGTTTCTAGGTTTAACAGTGCAGTATGTGTCTAACATTGTGATGTTTCATACTCCTGAATAAAATCCTGGGATATGGTGATTATCCTGGTGGCTGGGAGGTTCCCAAGTTCTTTACATCTGTCTGGGTGTAAGGGCGGGATGGGTGGGATGTCCTGCACAGACAAGGGGGGGAGAAATTAACCTCACTGCTCAAATTTCAGTGCTGGTTCAAGTTGCTGAAGCCACAACTACCTAGTTCAACACAATAGGGGAAGGGAAAGTGACAAGAGAAAGTTAGCTAACGTAAGGGATATTTATTTATAATGGAGAAAATTGTAAATGAAAATGGATGGTCCTCCCCTTCAGCAAAATATATTTTACCTAAACCTCCCTGAACACTTGAAAATGTAAATGTGACCCTCCACTCTACCCCAAATAATAATTAAAACATAAAGGGGATAGCAGAGAACATCTACCATTTACCCTCTCTTCTTGTACAGACCAGAGCCTTAAATATGCCTTACAAACTGCTCTTCGTCCTGTAAGTATTAAATGGCAACACAGGACTTTTGATAGCGCACAGGGCTGCTGGCCAGAAGGTTGTGGGCTCACAGACCACCGTGGACAAGAGTAGGGGTGGAAAGATCTCCTTTATGGTAAAAGCATTGCATGAATCTATCATTGCATTTGCAGGTCCAATAAATATTTTCCTTTTATTAACATTTCATGTAGTTCTACATCATTTAACATATTAATAGAATCTTTTTTAATACCACACAAATTACAGAAATTACATGCTAAGAATGGACAGAGAGATAGGCCTATGTATTCATCTTATCATATTTCTCCATTGCCAAATCGTTGTGTCTTGTTTGCAACGACACTGTCCCTGTTTGCAAATAATCACATCAAATCAAGTTTTATTTGTCACATGCGCTGAATACAACAGGTGTAGACCTTACAGTGAAATTATTACTTACAAGCCCTTAACCAACAATGAAGTTTTAAGAAAAATAAGTGTTAAGTAAAAAAATATATATGTAAAAAATAAAAGTAACAAGTAATTAAAAACAACAAAAAAAAACATTAAAAAGCGTCGCGCTAGCGGGACAACTTCCAGTGAAACTCGAGGGTGCACAATTATAAATAAATAATCATAAAAATTATGGATATTAAACATATATTATATAAAAATGTACGTACATACAAGTGTCTTATATCGGCTGAAAGCTTAAATTCTCGTTAATCTAACTGTCCGATTTACAGTAGCCATTACAGCGAAAGCATCCCATGCGATTGTTTGAGGATGGTGCCCCACATCAAAAAAAAAATTCACTGGCACAGGTTACATAAATTCACAAATAGCGATTAAATATTCACTTACTTTTAGAAAATCTTCCTCTGATTTGTCATCCAAAGGGTCCCAGCTATAACATGAAGTGTTATTTTGTTAGATAAAATCCTTCTTTTTATATCCCAAAAAGTCAGTTTAGTTGGCGCCATCGATTTGAGTAATACACTCATTGTCACGACTTTCTCCGAAGTTGGTCTAGCCATCATCGATCCTCTTTTCATTTTCCATTTGTTTTGTCTGTGTTTCCACACCTGGTTTCAAATCCCTCATTACATGTGTTGTATTTAAACCCTCTGTTCCCCCCCATGTCTTTGTGTGGGATTGTTCATGTAGTGCTTGTGCACTTTATGTACTGGTGCGTTACGGGCTATTTTGTGCCCATTTTCTTTCGTGTTGTTTGAACCGTTGGGTTGTTTAATAAACAACTAAGTTTATTACCCAGTTTTGCTCTCCTGCGCCTGACTTCTCTGCAACCAGTTACGCAACCCCTACACTCGTTCAACATGCAGAGAAAGGAATCCGAAAATCTACCGCTAATCTTTGTTTCAACAAGTCATGCATACATGTCTATTTACTCCTCAGATACACTAAAATGTAATCAAACTATAATATTTCTTCCGGAAAGAAGTATGTTCAATTGGAAACCGATTTTAGCAGGTGCGTCTTGTCTTCATCACGGGCCCAAACACGAATTTCCAAGACTGTCCTTCTACTAAAACTCAGATTTCTTATTCGTTTTGGAAGTTACAAGCCTGAAATCTTGAACATAGACTGCTGACACCCTGTGGAAGCCATATAATTCAGAATGCCGCTATAAAAAGAAATGCAAATAGTCTGAGACGTCATTAGGAATCAGAGCATGGTACTTTCAAAAGTTAGGCCTACCTTTCCACCCCAGACAGAGTAGGCCCAGATAGAGACGCAGAAGAAAAATGTAAGCTTTAGCTACTGGCTACTCTTCTTCCATGGCTTAACCCAACAAGAGAAGGTCACAAGTGTTTCTCTGAAAGCTGTCTGGGTTTTAACACCTTCTATTGTACAGAAAGTGAAAAGCTTAATCAATTGATAGTGATAGAATTAGATTCTTTCCCAAGCAAAGTAAAACATTTTATCTCCTCGGCTGTAGAAGGTTGTAGCTCAGCTTCTGAACGTCAAAGAAACAAAACTATGATATCCTCTTTTGCATTGGAGTTCACGTCTTTCCCGGGTATTTTACAGCTTGTTTCTAGCATAAAGCATTGCGGGCCAAAGCGCTGTTATAGATAATTTTATATAATCGGATCCATTTTTATAAAAAATCTTAAGCTGTCTGGGTTTTAACATCTTCTATTGTACTGAAAGCTTTTCACTTTCTGTACAAGCCTGTGCTTTTTGTCATTTTCTTTAATAAAAAGTAGTCCTGTGGTATATCCTACCCTCTCATATTCCCTCAATTCGAGTCTTGGTTTTAACTTAACAGCCCTTCACTGACACGTAGGTAGGCACCATGAGTTGTCCATTTCCGATTGATTGTGCCCCTGCTGCTGCTTCAAGTTTCAGCACCACAATGTCAGTTACTCGAATCTGGGAGGTTAATCATGGCAAGAAACATATTGTTTTTAATAAAAATAAATTATAGTTTTAGCAAGCTATTAAAGTTTACCTCTGGTTCTCCTTCTCATCTTCCCTCTCTCCTTCTCAAACTGAACAGAACATAGGCTGTAGGGTAGTCCATGCGCAAGATGGACTAGGCCTAATCCCACAGATCAGAAAAACTCCCCAGTTCTTAACGATTCCTAGGATATCCATAATGTAACGTCCAGGCCTGAGTGTTCAGGCTGGAGTGTTTAGTTTCGTTTTGGTGTAGGGTTTCTTTTGTTCTATGGTGTGTATTTCTATGTTTGGTTAATGGTTCCCAATTAGAGGCAGCTGAGTCTCGTTACCTCTAATTGGGAACCATATATATGTTTGGGGTTTGCACTTTAGTTTTGTGGGTTATTGATAATGTTATGGTTTTCGTGTTTAGTTAGGTTCTTGCCATTCGTGTTTAGTTAGGTTCTTGCCATTCGTGTTTAGTTAGGTTCTTGCCATTCGTGTTTAGTTAGATTCTTGCCATTCGTGTTTAGTTAGGTTCTTGCCATTTGTGTTTAGTTAGGTTCTTGCCATTCGTGTTTAGGTTTAGGTCACAGTGTCCAGTTTAGGGTTTAGCGTTTGTGTTCACGGCATGTTCTTCGTTTATTGTTTTGTTCCGTCTCGCCCCGTTTATTAATAAAGTATGTATTCTGGTTACGTCGCTGCGCATTGGTCTGTCCCAAGAGAAGATAATCATGACAGAATAACCCACCACGAAAAGAAGACCAAGCAGCGAGAGACCCGGGAGTTCAGGTCTTGGGAGGAGGAGTTGTTCAATGGTGGAGCTTGGGACCAGCCCGGAGAGTATCGCCGTCCAAGAGAGGAACTGGAAGCAGCGGCGGCTGAGCGGCGCAGGTGTGAGGACGTGAATGGAGCATGGGATCCTGTGAGAGGCAAGTTTGTCAGACCTCGGCCGGGCTAGGAAGCCCGAAGGGCAGCCCCAAAAAAGTTTTGGGGGGGGGCACACGAGGAGGTTGGCCGGTTCAGGAGGGACTCCTGAGCCAACTCCTCGTGCTTTGTGGAGAGAGCGTTGGGGAGAGCGTCGCACGGAGAGGTCACCGTGCTATGCAGTTTTGCGCACGGTTTCTCCTGTGCGGATTCAGAGGCCGGTGCGAAGAATTCCAGCTCCACTCATCAGTCGGGCTAGACTGAGTGTGCAGCCAGGAGGAGTGGTGCCAGCTCTGCGCTCCAGGTCTCCAGTGCGCCTCCCAGGACCGAGATATCCTGCACCGGTTCTGCGTGCAGTGTCTCCGGTACGTGTCCACAGCCCAGTGCGAGAGATCCCAGCGCCACTCATTGGTCAGGCCAAGGTCAGTGTGCTACCTGGAAGAGTGGTGCCAGCTCTGCGCGCCAGGTCTCCAGTGCGCCTTTTGGGACCAAGATATCCTGCGGTCCTACGGGCAGAATCTCCGGTGCGAATCCACAGCCCAGTCCGAGAGATTCCAGCTCCACTCATCGGTCTGGTCAAGGTCAGTGTGCTACCTGGAAGAGTGGTGCCTGCTCTCCGCATCAGGTCCCCTGTCCGTGTTGTGGACTCAACACGTCCTGTCACTGTTCCACGCTCCGAGATCCAAGTCCGTGTTGTGGATTCAACACGTCCTGTCACTGTTCCACGTTCCAAGATCCCAGTACGTGTTGTGGATTCAACACGCCCTGTACCTGTTCCATGTTCCACGATCCAAGTCCGTGTTGTGGATTCAACACGTCCAGTCCCTGTTCCACGTTCCAAGATCCCAGTACGTGTTGTGGATTCAACACGTCCTGTACCTGTTCCACGTTCCACGATCGATGTCCGTGTTGTGGATTCAACACGTCCTGTCCCTGCTCCACGCATCAGGCTCCCTGTGCGCCCTCAGAGCCCGGCACGACCTGTCCTTGCTCCACGCATCGGGCCCCCTGTGCGCCTTCAGAGCCCGCCACGTCCTGTCCCTGCTCCACGCATCAGGCTCCCTGTGCGCCCTCAGAGCCCACCACGTCCTGTCCCTGCTCCACGCATCAGGCTCCCTGTGCGCCCTCAGAGCCCGGCACGACCTGTCCCTGCTCCACGCATCAGGGCCCCTGTGTGCCCTCAGAGTCCAGTACGGCCAGTTCCTGCTCCACGCACCAGAGTTCCCGTGAGCATCATGAGTCCAGTACGGCCAGTTCCTGCTCCACGCACCAGAGTTCCAGTGAGCATCACGAGTCCAGTACGGCCAGTTCCTGCTCCACGCACCAGAGTTCCAGTGAGCATCACGAGTCCAGTATGACCAATTCCTGCTCCACGCACCAGAGTTCCAGTGAGCATCACGAGTCCAGTACGGCCAGTTCCTGCTCCACGCACCAGAGTTCCAGTGAGCATCATGAGTCCAGTACGCCCAGTTCCTGCTCCACGCACCAGAGTTCCCGTGAGCATCGTGGGTCCGGTACGGCCAGGTCCTGCTCCACGCACCAGAGTTCCGGTGAGCATCATGAGTCCAGTACGGCCAGTTCCAGCTCCACGCACCAGAGTTCCCGTGAGCATCATGAGTCCAGTACGCCCAGTTTCTGCTCCACGCACCAGAGTTCCAGGGAATGGTCCAGGGCCTCCGGTGCGTGAACTCGAGCCAGCACGGCCGGCACCGGAGCCCCCACCTGGGACAAAGGGACCCACCCGAAGACCCCCCCACGGACTTTTGGGCGCGGTCGGAGTCCGCGCCTTTGGGGGGGGGGTACTGTAACGTCCAGGCCTGAGTGTTCAGGCTGGAGTGTTTAGTTTTGTTTTGGTGTAGGGTTTCTTTTGTTCTATGGTGTGTATTTCTATGTTTGGTTAATGGTTCCCAATTAGAGGCAGCTAAGTCTCGTTACCTCTAATTGGGAACCATATATGTTTGGGGTTTGCACTTTAGTTTTGTGGGTTATTGATAATGTTACGGTTTTCGTGTTTAGTTAGGTTCATTCCATTCGTGTTTAGTTAGGTTCTTGCCATTCGTGTTTAGTTAGGTTCTTGCCATTCGTGTTTAGTTAGGTTCTTGCCATTCGTGTTTAGGTCACAGTGTCCAGTTTAGGGTTTAGCGTTTGTGTTCACGGCATTTTCTTCGTTTATTGTTTTGTTCCGTCTCGTCCCGTTTATTAATAAAGTATGTATTCTGGTTACGTCGCTGCGCATTGGTCTGTCCCAAGAGAAGATAATCATGACACATAACATGATGCAGCCACCACAATTTTTGAAAATATGGAGAGATAGTAATGTGTTGTATTGGATTTGCCTCAAACATAACACTTTTAAAGTGACCATTGGCTTCATGGTGAATTCCTTGAGCAGTTTCCTTCCTCTCCGGCAACTGAGTTAGGAAGGAAGCCTGCAGCTTTATATTTACTGGGTGTGTTGATACACCATTCAAAGTGTAATTAATGTTCAAAGAAATATTCTATATTTTTACCCATCTACTAATACTGTAGGCTAGTAACTGTTTGTGAGGCATTGGAAAACCTCCCTGGTCTTTGTATTTTAATCTGTGTTTGAAATTCACTGCTCAACTGAGGGACCTTACAAATGATTTTATGTGTGGGGTACAGAGATGAGGTAGTCATTGAAAAATCATGTTAAACACTATTATTGCACACAGGGTCCATGCAACTTATTATGTGACTTGTTAAGCAAATGCTAACGTATTTATGCTTGCCATAACAAAGGGAATACTTATTGACTCAAGATATTTCAGCTTTTCATTTTTTTATTAATTTGCAAACATTTGGAAAAACATAATTCCTCTTTGACATGATGGGGTATTTTGTGTAGGCCAGTGACAGAAAAAATCACAATTTTATTGATTTAAAATTCTGTCTGTAACACAACAACGTGGAAAAAGTCAGGCGGTGTGAATACTTTGTATCTCTCAGATGTAGGAAAGACACTTCAAAACATACTTGATGTTTTTGTTAATGTTTTTGCCATGCATGAATGTTAATAAATATGTTCCTATCGGCTAGGAGCATTAAGGAAAAATTTGATGTTTCATCAAATATTTTATTTAGATATATATTTTTATACCTAAAGGGGTCCTAAAATTCCAATTCAAATGGCTAAATGATCCTTGATATGACCATCTTTAAACACTTCCATATTTTAGCTTAGTGGAAACCCAGCCTTGGGCCCATAGACTAATTACATCTCACAAAAATCTGTTATGGAAAATATTAACATTATGACCAAAGTTATCCTACTTGTACTTTTCAGTACATTTTTGAATTAAACTTGATGCTTATGACTACTATCAATGCCACATAGGTCGTTTCAACCGGAAGCTTTTTTTGAGGGGGGGGGGTTTGTGCTCTTTAATGGATCATCTTCATCCTTCTGTAAACGTCATTCAGCTGATTCACTGTAAAAGTGACCTCACAATGCGTGTGGGTGTGTGCATATGTGTGGTCAGGTGGGAGAAAGGCATCATCCCTTTTTTCCTGTACTCCTTTTTTCCTGTACTCCAATTTTCCGCAGAGGTCTGCACTAATAGGAGACAATGATTGGATTGGATGAGCTTCGGGGACTTTATGGCTGTGTTCTACTCAGTTCCACCATGCTGAATACATTAGGCTTCCAACGCCAGATTGAGAAAGTGTTATTTGGTGTTTGGGAAAAATTGAACATAACGGCAGCACATTTCTGTCGGAAAGAAAATTAGATAACGTTAATTTATTTTATCCAACAATAATTATGGTTTTCAAATTACTTTCTTTGTTGCCAACATAATACTTTACATTGGATTTTGTCATGTGGCAAAAGTTCACTACACTATTTGAAAAAAGGGTTCCAAAAGGGTTCTTCGGTTGTCTCCATAGGAGCATCAATTTTGGTCCCAGTTAGAACCCTTTTAGGTTCCATGTAGTACAATCTGTTGAAAGGGTCCTAGATGGAACCCAACCTGGAACCATAAAGAGTTCTGCAAAGGCTTCTCCTATGGGGACAGCCAAATAACCCCTTTAGGCCCCAAATATCACCTTTTCTTTCCTAAGAGTGTAGTATGGCTGTGGTGTTGAAAGAGAATGCAAACTCTGCATTTTTACAGACAGAAAATAAAACATGTTATATAGGCTTGACATTTGTCCCGAAACATTTAGCACTTTCCATTCCATCCCAAATCCCTTTATGGTGCATACTGTGTAAGAGAATGGAAACACACAAAGGGATTAAAAACCAATGTGAAATATTGTCCTTGCCGTAGTCTGTTTTATTTCAAATGTATGTTCATACACTTGCCTGACAAATGCACTTCGCCAGTTTAGGAGATTGATGACAAATCAAAAACTCACTGCTTTAGCAATACTACTAAGCGTATTACCCATAATGCAGCTTACTTTTCTACAGTCATTTGCAACCTGGAAGTAAGTGTGGGGGTACAGTACGTGATATTTCCTCTTGGGAGACTTTGGAACAAGTGCGATAACAACTGTAATTTAGCTAGCAGAGTATTGCCACTCTCCCCGAGTGTAGAAATTAAATTGCCTCACAAATAGCTCAATATGAGAAAGAGTCAAGGCCTCTGCAGTAGCAGCGAAAGGGAGCCCTGTAAAGTTTTTGTAAGCTTAAGAGATTTTATGCAAGTTTTCTTGACTAGCTCTATACAACAAATTGTGAATACCTATAAAAACATGTCTCTTATGCTATAACACAGTAATAACATACATAACATGGTGTGTTATACACAGCATGGTAAACCATGCTACTTATTTCTTACAAAGACTTAGTGTATCTTAATGTAAATTAGCAAAAAGAGTACAAAACAACACTTGTGAATAAGGCCTTTTTGGTTTTAGGCTGGATGCATTTTCAGGTTAAGTTCAGACTCGTCCAGTACTGTGTTTCAATGTCACTGTCCCACACACACACACACACACACACACACACACACACACACACACACACACACACACACACACACACACACACACACACACACACACACACACACACACACACACACACACACACACACACACACACACACACATATACAATTCAGTCTGTGTACCAGGGCAAGGATAAGGGTTATCTCCCCTCTTTTCAACTTAATCTCTGGGGTAACTGTGGCTGGAATTCAATCCTCACCTCTCCTTTCAGGTCTGGCCTCACAGTTAAATGAACGATCGAAAGAAGATGTTACTCCCTGTAGATTAAATAAAGTTTATGTGCCCAAGTCATGCTGCAGCCCTGTATGCAATCATTTATTCTCTATCTGGGCAGATTATCGTCTGAAAAACTCTGTTTTGAGGCGTATTTCTGCTTCTGAATATATTACAAAAAGGCAGACTTAAGTGTAAAGTCTAACACTATTTCCGAGTTTAATAATTGCTTTAAGATGTAATATATAAAAATATTACATAAAAATAAAAACAAAATACAATTTTTTTAAGCACACATATTTGAAAAAAACTGTTGTGTAGTTGTGTTGCTGTAATGGCTACAAACTCTGGTCCAGCACCATCTATTTCTGCACTCCAGCAATCATGAATAACCAAGCAGTCTTGAATCAAGCCCAAATTCACAATTTTACACACAAACATGTCCTAAATAATGAATGCACGCCTAAAGGGAGTGTTGTCCTGAGAGTCCATCCCAGAGGGAGAGAGAGAAAGAGAGTGTGAGAAAAAGAGAGATGGGATGAGAGAGAGGGGGAGGGGTGATAAAAGAGACAGAGGTAGAGGAAAGAGAGAGAGAGAGAGAGAGAGAGAGAGAGAGAGAGAGAGGGGAGAGGAAGAAGGAAGAGAACAACAATAGGAAGGAAGACAGAGAGAGGATAGGGAGAGAAAACCGTGAATGCTTTCAAAGGAAAGAAAAAGGAGGAAGAAGGCAGGTTAATAATTAATTCAGGAGGAGCTTGGTCCTGGGAGGCCGTGGGAAATATATTGATGTTGGAAAAATGCTAATTAAAGAAAGGGAGAGGTGCATTTGCTTTTGGTTTGGAGGCCATTCTTCAGTCTGCCCAGGCAGGCAGTCTGAATTTACAGTGCTGCCTGGGCTAATGATGCTAGTGGTGCCACTCGGGAAAGACAGCATGAAAAAGCACAGGCAGAGCTAATGTGACTAGCGGACCTCTCTAACACGCAGGAGGAATGAGAGAGGGAGGAGAGGGAAGAGACGAGAGGACAAAAAGGAAAGGTCTCACTCTGTGGAGAGGATATATTTGTGTGTCGTACGCTTTTAATTTCACGGTAAAGTGAGGAAAGAATAAAAGGCCATTCATTAGATTGAATGGCCCCATTGCCACTCCACTCTGCAGCCAACAGTGTCACACTCCAAATTGGATAAACACACAATGCAGTCCACATGGCAGGCACATAACTAACAATTAGGAACTTTACGCACTAAATCAGACCGGAAAGACAAAACAGAATGCACACAAAAGCACACACCACACACACACACACTCATCACTCTTGTTGCAGAGCTATCCCTCCTCCCTTTAAACAGGGTTTTCAAATTGTATTGTGATTTGTGGTTTCACTCTCACCACAAATACCCATAGTTACTAACCCAGAGACCAGAGGGAATGATAATACTGCCATGGTCATTAAGTATTAATTTAGCTTTTTTTCATTCTGATCCTTAAACTTTTTCTTAGAGTCAAGAAAGTGCAGTCATTAAATAGAAAGTAAGCAACACTTTTGGGGATTCTTAGATTCTATGTTTTGTTTCATGTGTAATGCATAGGTGCTTATGTGCAAAAATGTTCAATTTATTAGGTGTTGTTTACATTCTAAACTCCAAGGAGAGTCTTCAAAGACTTTCCATGCATAGGCTTATTTGTTTGAAGTTTGATTTCAGGAATGGTTCTCAGTTATATTTACTTGAAACAATTGTGTTGCGTTTGCATCACCCACATATTTTGAAAATTAACAATTTTTCTTGTTTTATGTAATGAAAGAAATTCTCTATGGATACTTAAAGTTGGTCTTTCATATACGGTACCAGTCAAGAGTTTGGACACACCTTTCCATATTGTAGAATAATAGTGAAGACATTAAAAACACATATGGAATCATATAGTAACCAAAAAAGTGATAAACAAATAAAAATATATTTTATACTGGCTCATGAGAGCCAGTTTCATCATAGCGCTTGATGGTTTTTGCGACTGCAATTGAAGAAATGTAAAACATTCTTGCCATTTTCCGGATTGACTGACCTTAATGTCTTAAAGTATAATATGGACTTTGTCTTTTACCCAATAGAGATTTTCTGTATACCACCCCTGCCTTGTCACAACACAATTGATTGCATTAAGGAAAGAAATTCCACAAATTAACTTTTAACAAGGCACATCTGTTAATTGAAATGCATTCCAGGTGACTACCTCATGGAGCTGGTTAAGAGAATGCCAAGACTGTGCAAAGCTGTCATTAAGGCAAAGGGTGGCTACTTTGAAGAATCTCAAATATAAATTATATTTTGATTTGTTTAACATTTTTTTGGTTACTACATGATTTCACGTGTGCTATTTCATAGTTTTGATGTCTTCACTAATATTATACAGTGTACAAAATAGTGAAAATAAAGAAAAACCCTGGAATGAGCAGGTGTGTCCCAACTTTTGACTGGTACTGTATATGTTGCACTGTATGCAAAAGGGATTTTTTTTTTTCACAAGCTCCTCATTATTTATATTAAAAACCGTATGCATAGTTTAAGGTTACACTTGATAAGACTGTGAAGCTGTTATCTTGTATTCTATTCCTAGTCCATTAGTGATACTGATCAGGGGACAGTAGTGAGATAACGCTGCACTGGCAGCAGATCATCAGATAGAGGATTCAATCTGCCTCTCGAGGAGCTCAGGAACGATAATGACGATGATACTATATCTTATGCTCGGGCCCTTGGCTAACTCAGCTTTTCTTCAGAAATCTGATGCATTAAGTTGATAAAGTTGAATGCAAAGTATCTGAGGAGATGCGGAGGAAGATAATTTATGAAGCTGCTGGGTTGGTTGAAAGAGACTGATGTACTGATTTCTCCTGCGGTTTTATCAGATCTGTTCAAAACCTTCATTCAAACTGCCACATAAAAATGTTGGCCAATTGCACGCTGTCATTAAAATCCTACATGCCAATCACATGCTACTAGCACATGCCACAGTCCATTAAGTCACAAAGAGACTAAGAGAGAAAACCCCAAGAGCATATAATCTCATCTCGTCTCTGTTACAATTTACGAGGGAGGGTGAATGGTTAATGTTCTCGGAGGCGCTTGCCTAATGATCGACAGCGGTGTCATTAACATGCATGGCTATGCAGGCACTGCTAGTTCCCCTAGCTGCCACAGGGTCCCACTTTTCGAGCTAAACACCCAGCCATCCAGTCATCTAACCCCGGCTTTTGTCTGCTGCTCCTGCTGCTGTGAGTGAGGACTGTCCCGCTACTTGATAAGGGCCTCTGATATGGCCACCTCATTAATCACTGTACTACTGGGGGAGGACACACACACACGCACACACACACACACACACCAGTCACTCCTCCCACCGGTGCCCTTACAACACAGCGTAATCTGAATTAATGGGTTAGCCCTCTCCCCTACAGACTATAGACATACATCAAGAGGCTATAAGAAAGGTAAATAATGGTGGCTGAGGCTGGCTGAGTCTATACCCCCTTCCAGTGTGAGAGATGGAGGAGTAGGAGCAACAGGAGTGGGAGTGCCCGATAGGTGCTACCTATTATGAATGCTGATGTGGTTTGATGACGTCATAATTTCCTGTTGTTGGTGTTGATCATCACCACCTGGGATCAGATGATCATTCCCAGAGGACGTTAAAGCCGTTAACAGGAGAGGGATCGGACATAGTGCCTGCTCACTCAGTAAAATAGCTATAATTTTAATGTGGACCATTCACAGGCAAGTTTATTGGGTCCTATAGATGATTGACGACTTTGTGTTACAAAAACTAGAGAACTTCGGGGTGGAGATGCTTCTGTCCCCTGTCTTCCTGTTAAATCTTTTTACAGAGTCCTGTTACGGTGTAGGAAGTCGCCTATCAAACTCAGAGGCAAGTAGGCAACCCGACTGGCAGGTTTGTGATTCAGCAAGCAGTTGGAAGCCTCTCTTAGAGTACGCCCAGCCAGTTCCACTCGTTTGATCCACTCCACTACGAGCACACTGTTGTCAGTGGCCCATGCTCCAGAATCAATCTCTAGTTGAATCAGGTGTGCTTGTGTTGGTAATGAACAGATGCAGTGAGATTTGTGCACTATTATACTGTGCCTAAAAGTGAAAAGGGGTGTAAACTGTTAACTAGGCGAGGTGGACCGGGCACTGATGAAACTCTGTCTTCCTGTTGCTAAGCGTGCTGGGAGAAAACAGAAAGCTCTCCGTTTTAAACCCCAAACCGCTGCATTGTGCGGGTTAGTAACCATAGGAGGCCCCCCATCCAAGGAACCTGAACTGGGGCATGTGTAATTACATGTATGAGTGCTGCTCACACTCCGCCTGTTAGAGACCCCTCTCTTAATGATCCCCACAAACACAGTCCAGGCACATACTGTATTTCCACAGATGCAACATTCCAGACCTCAAATATTATTCTAAATCATATATACAGTGGGGCAAAAAAGTATTTAGTCAGCCACCAATTGTGCAAGTTCTCTACTTAAAAAGATGAGAGAGGCCTGTAAATTTTCATCATAGGTACAATTTCAACTATGACAGACAAAATGAGGAAAAGAAATCCAGAAAATCACATTGTAGGATTTTTAATGAATTTATTTGCAAATTATGGTGGAAAATAAGTATTTGGTCACATACAAACAAGCAAGATTTCTGGCTCTCACAGACCTGTAACTTTCTTTAAGAGGCTCCTCTGTCCTCCACTGTTACCTGTATTAATGGCACCTGTTTGAACTTGTTATCAGTATAAAAGACACCTGTCCACAACCTCAAACAGTCACACTCCAAACTCCACTATGGCTAAGACCAAAGAGCTGTCAAAGGACACCAGAAACAAAATTGTAGACCTGCACCAGGTTGGGAAGACTGAATCTGCAATAGGTAAGCAGCTTGGTTTGAAGAAATCAACTGTGGGAGCAATTATTAGGAAATGGAAGACATACAAGACCACTGATAATCTTCTCTCGATCTGGGGCTCCACGCAAAGATCTCACCCTGTGGGGTCAAAATGATCACAAGAACGGTGAGCAAAAATCCCAGAACCACACGGGGACCTAGTGAATGACCTGCAGAGAGCTGGGACCAAAGTAACAAAGCCTACCATCAGTAACACACTACGCCGCCAGGACTCAAATCCTGCAGTGCCAGACGTGTCCCCCTGCTTAAGCCAGCACATGTTCAGGCCCGTCTGAAGTTTGCTAGAGAGCATTTGGATGATCCAGATGAGGATTGGGAGAATGTCATATGGTCAGATGAAACCAAAATAGAACACAACTCGTCGTGTTTGGAGGACAAAGAATGCTGAGTTGCATCCAAAGAACACCATACCTACTGTGAAGCATGGGGGGTGGAAACATCATGCTTTGGGGGCTGTTTTTCTGCAAAGGACCAGACGACTGATCTGTAAAGGAAAGAATGAATGGGGCCATGTATCGTGAGATTTTGAGTGAAAACCTCCTTCCATCAGCAAGGGCATCGAAGATGAAACGGCTGGGTCTTTCAGCATGACAATGATCCCAAACACACCGCCCGGGCAACGAAGGAGTGGCTTTCAGAAGAAGCATTTCAAGGTCCTGGAGTGGCTCAGCCAGTCTCCAGATCTCAACCCCATAGAAAATCTTTGGAGGGAGTTGAAAGTCCGTGTTGCCCAGCGACAGCCCCCAAAACATCACTGCTCTAGAGGAGATCTGCATGGAGGAATGGGCCAAAATACCAGCAACAGTGTGTGTGAAAACCTTGTGAAGACTTACAGAAAACGTTTGACCTCTGTCATTGCCAACAAAGGGTATATAACAAAGTATTGAGATAAACTTTTGTTATTGACCAAATACTTATTTTTCCACCATAATTTGGTAAATAAATAAATTAAAATCCTACAATGTGATTTTCTGGATTTCTTTTCTCATTTTGTCTGTCATAGTTGAAGTGTACTTATGATGAAAATTACAGGCCTCTCTCATCTTTTTAAGTTGGAGAACTTGCACAATTGGTGGCTGACTAAATACCTTTTTGCCCACTGTGTATATATATATATTTTATTCCCTTTTTGATCTTGTCTCATCACTGTAACTCCCCAATGGGCTCAAGAGGTGAAGGTCGAGTCATGCTTCCTCCGAAATCTGACCCGCCAAACCACGCTTCTTAACACCCGCCCACTTAAACCGGAAGCCAGCCACACCAATGTGTCGGAGGAAACAACGTTCAACTGACGACCGATGTCAGCCTGCAGGTGTCCAGCCCGCCACAAGGAGTCGCTAGAGCGCACTGATCCAGGTAAAGCCCCCCCGGCCAAACCCTCCCCTAACTCGGACGGTCCTGGGCCACCCTATGGGACTCCCGATCACGGCCGGTTGTGATACAGCCTGGGATCGAACCCAGGTCTGTAGTGATGCCGATAGCACTGTGATGCAGTGCCTTAGACCGCTGCACCACTCGGGAGGCCTATTCTAAATCTTTTACATTTGCTTTTGCTTTAGTTACATTTGATTGAGTCTGCATGGAGTGCCAGATGGGATGAGTTATTTGTGGTGTATTGCTTCTCATGATTACACTGTGTGTTTATGGCTGTGTTATCAATGTGGTGTGTTTCCAACCTGTCCCACATGTAATCTTAATTTAGAATGTCTCCCGTCTGGTTGTTATCAATGTGTTGATATCTGAGGATAGGGGATATGGTGCCAATGAACTCTTCTACATATTGGACAATTACATTTGCTGTAGCATAATTCATCTGACGACACAGCCTTGACTATTAATCTACAGGTGAACATTGCCACAATGACATGTCTAAGTTACAGTTAAACAATAGGAGCTTCCCTCTCCAAGAATCTATATTGCGATTTTCTAGCGGTTCTACAATTGGTACTGTATGATGAACTTTAAACAGTCGGAGACCAGCCATTTGAAAAGGGAGACCAAATCAGCATACAAGAGAGAGAGGGAGGGAGAGGGAATAGAAAAACCTTCCTTCTGCAGAGTGAGGGAAAATTGTATCGACCCTCATGCATTGTCTCATTAATTTTGCCTTGAGGTGTAGATTCCTCCTGATCAATATCCTGCGACTGCATCTTTATTCTTCTGTGTAACCTATTACTGTCGGAGAAATGCAAAGCCATGCCGCAATTAGAGCTCTGAAGCACTGGGGCCGATCAATACCATAGATGTATGATCCGTTTGGGTGGGAAGCAATAAGTAGTCAAAGTCACAGTGCATATTCTCCCAAGGCTAAAGGGTAATCTGGCTGAAAGCATGCGTCAGTCTTAGTCAATCACCTCTGTCGACCGTGTCTCTCTCTCGTCCGTGGTGGTTAATAAGGAAAGTTAATAAGGAAATAGCCTCTGTAGGACCAGGGGCACCGGGGGCACTGGGGTCTTTATTTGAGTGATGATTGCCTCCTCTGTCTCTGTGGGATTGGATCGCATGCTTGCCTTTGCGTGTGTGAATCAGTTGATTCAATAGATCAATTGGTTGGTTGGTTCACCCCAATGACGACATGTCAACCAACTTTGACTGCTGCGATTGTGCTCGTAACAAAGAGATATGGGTTTGATCCCCGCATTTACGACATATCGTGTGTGTAAATTGCTGTAAGTTTTGGATAAAACAAGGTTGGGCTAAGCCTCGGCTAAATTACCTCATTTTTATTTTCATTTAATTCAATTGAATGTCACCCACTCTATTTCTGTCTACACAAGCTTGCGCCTGGTGTCTGAGACAACTGTTGATATGTTTACTGTTGGTCAAAGAGTTTATATATCTCCCACTGTGTTTATTATCATTGACGACAACAGTTGACACATTTCCCTGTCCTTTTCTGTTTGTCCTTTCCTTTCAATGGTTTACAAGCAAATAGAATGTCTATAAATCACTTGGAAAGTCCTGCAGCAGAGATGATGTTTAGCATAATGCCAGAGTAATACATCATAGTGCACTGACTGGACGAGACAACAAACGTTTTTTTTGGGGGTTCGTAAATATAATTTTCATTCAGATTAGTTGACGTTGATGGATTGCATCATTTTTTGGGGAGATGCAAACGGATGTTTTTCTAACGCAATGACAGTTGTGTGTCTTTTATAGCATGGTCCGACTTGTCAAGTTAATATTGGAAATGTAAATTCATTCTAATGGATTATTTCATAGAAATAAAGTTTTCGAAATGTAGATCCACTTGTTGCAGGGTCGTGCACAGATGTTTGTGGGGGCAGGTGAACAAAATAAAACTATCTAGTTTGATGGGCAAATCATAGCATTTAAAATTAAAAAGGAGAAAAGAGACAAAAAATGTAATTACTAAGTAATTATTAATTTTTTCAACACAGCGCTTCGATGGCACATTCTCATTGCAGGGGCAAAGGGGCAGGTGCTCGGGCACTGGATGACATGTTGCCATTGGCTGAAGCCTAATTCGTTATCACTCATGTTTGTGTATCTGTCACATTGTCATTGTCATCATATCACAAAAGCCAATAAACCAACATCACAATACTAAGAAGACATATAGTACATCAGTATATCGTTTGCCAAGTTGGTTGTATAATAGCTGTCATTCACCACTCTCTTTTGAGTGACTCTTCGAAAATCCGTGGTGTCCGACGGTCATTTGTCTATGGATTTCACTGTCACGTTTGAAAAGTTGCACCTCTCAGGTATTCACTGCAGCATGAAAAGCAATAAACAGGAGAGCTATCACACTGTTAAAGTCCACTTACCTTTAAGGCTGGGTGCTCTATATGTAAATGAGAGTGCCGGGTAACAAGCACAGCACACAGCAGCTGATTCGGCAGTACTGGCACTTTAGCTAGATGGAAACAAAATACTAAATGAAGTTTCTTCTTCTGCTGTGTTCCTTTACAGGACGCCGGTTGACTGCATGCGTTTTACGTACGCCATTCAGACTACCGTATCTTGTTGTTTTCCCCCTTTTTTTCCTTCCTGTCCTCCTTCCTTTCGTTACTTTTCTCGGGGGAATTGAGTCGAAACGAATGGCTTGTGCTGAGTTCGTAATGTCCTGAAAATCGTTAGGCAGGCTGTGGGAGCTGCAGAGGAGGACGTTGTAAGGATGGGAGCTGTTATTCAAAGCAGGCTTGTGTTCTGCTCAACCTATCAGCCCTGACAGAGAGCAATGTTTTACCTGTCAACCTTTCACTTGTCTTAATAGCCTCGTATGGGGGAAATAGACCAACGTCATTGTACTTAGACCAAAGACATTGTACCAATAGACCAAAGAGAACATACTTACACCAAACCTTGTTTGAGGTCAACAGGGAGACAGAGAGAGACTGATCCAATATCATTTCATTCCCATGGTTTTTATGGAAAGGGTCAAACAAGAGGGCACTCAAGAAAACAAAAACAGGGTTAGGTATTTAATTAACCATGACAACATGGCTTGGGCTAACGAGCATTTCTGCCAGGCTTAAACTGACCTGCCTGCCAGGCTTCAGTCTCTGTGGCTTCTCACTGTTGCTCAGGGCAACTAAACATCTTCATCAGTCAGCCACAACATTTTAAGTGAGGTTACAGCAGTTGCCAGAGCCCAGTAAACAAACGTACATAAAAATGAAGTCACTCCTTTGCCAACAGACACCCTGCACACCAAGGGTTTCATAAAGAATATTCCATGCAATTTTTTTTTATATAACTGGCCTTTATGTACATCTACGTGTTGAATTTGAGTTTCCATTTACAAACTGAAGTGCAGAACTATGAAGTTACAGGTTTGTGAGATGGTCGCTTGTTAACAACAATTTTGCCCTGAGTAAATTTTGATTTGTAATTTTTATACCCCTTTTTCGTGGTATCCAATTGATTCTTACAGTCTTGTCCTATCGCTGCAACTCCCGTACAGACTCGGGAGAGGCGAAGGTCGAGAGCCGTACGTCCTCCGAAACACAACCCAGTCAAGCTGCACTGCTTCTTGACACAATGCCCGCTTAACCCAGAAGCCAGCCGCACCAATGTGTCGGAGGAAACACCCTACACCTGGCAACCGTGTCAGCATGCATTGCATCCGGCCCAAAGAGTCGCTAGCACGCGATGGGACAAGAACATCCCTGCCGGCCAAATCCTCCCCTAACCCGGACGACTCTGGGTCAATTGTGTGCCGCCCCAAGGGTCTCCCGGTCACGGCCGGCTGCGACAGAGCCTGGACTCGAACCAGGATCTCTGGAAACACAGCTAGCACTGCGATGCAGTGCCTTAGACCACTGCACCACTCGGGAGGCCTTGGGGTGGGTTTTTGGGGTAAAAAAACATTTTGGATAAAGGGTTAACTAAAAAACCCTGTGGCTGTTAATTTGAAAGTGAGCATCAGTCCGGTTTAGGAGTGAGTCCAAGGACTATAAACCAGCAGGGAATAAATAGGTGGTTTGTATGAAGAATGATTTCAGCTCTGAAAGATATACAGGGCTGTTTCAAGTACAGAAACTGTAGGACAGACAACATGCTCCGGGGTTTATACACAAGGGCTGACAGCAAATCAGATGGAAAGGAACTTTCTTCAAGAATAGATACATTTAAAAGATACAGTAAAAAAATATATAATAACAAAAAGCACTTGCACGTCTGAGTTATTAAGCTGCAGGTGGGTGGGGATTATGCGATTACTTTAAAGAAAAAGGCAAAGATACAGCTTTCAAAAAAAACTATTTTAATTGAGAACAGTCTTTCTCTCCACTTTCCCGAAGTAGAAAGAATCTCAACATCCTAAAGTGCTTTAAATGTCCTGAAGCAATAAAGCAGACTTTCTCCCAGACTTTGCCTGATTTTACCTTTCAGTTTGATGAGGTTTTCATGTTAGAGTTGTTTACCAACTGAGAGCATTTGGTTGAAGGGTGCCTTGAAAATCGGGTGGATATGGAGAGATTTTCTGCAGGCTAACAGGGATCTAAAATGAAGAGTCGTCAACTTCAGAACATAAAAAGAGAAATCTCCCCATTTAAAGTGATGTGCAAACTGTAGGTTTTCAGGGAAATCTGGAAAATAAAGATATTTTTCTATAATGGAGAGGAAAAAATAGGTGTGCCTGTAGGTGGGTGCTTCCAAAGCAAGCTTTCCACCCCTGTCTGTGTGTCAGTCTCCCATAGAGCCATTATGTTCCATCATAAACTAAAGTGACTTTGAGAGCAAACACACTCGCACGCAGGCACAAACACACACTCACACACTTATAAACTGAATCAGTTACGGGCAAAGGCTGCATGGTGGCAGCCGGTGATGGATTGCAGTGGTTAGGAGCCATGACTTTTAGGTAAGTGACAATGACGCACATAAAGGCCACCATTACCCATTTTAAGATGCGGTTAAAATCCTTATCGACCTGCCGCCACAGATGCCAATACGCCAAGGCATCACAGTGACTGGAGCGATGGCAGGCAAAGAGTGATAGGCATTTGCTGTTCACTAGACAGGCCAGTTTGAGCATAACACACACACAAACACACACACACACTCTCTCACACACACACACACACACACACACACACACACACACACACACACACACACACACACACACACACACACACACACACACACACACACACACACACACACACACACACACACACACACATACACACACACACACACACACACAGAGGAATAAGAAAAACACAGGAAAGCACTCAGAAGCAACTCTCAACCCCACATAAGGAAGCAAAGCCAGAATTTGTCTGATACTGTATGTTTTGAATGTTGCCACCATTCTATGGTAAATTAGAGCCATTTAGGCAAGGTAGCTGATGCCCAGCAGTTCAGAGTCACCGTCAGAGGAAGGTATGATTGCATGAAATTACAGCCCTACAGTAGCTGCACATGTTGGTAATGAGCGCTTCGCTATGCACTCACGTGTCCGTGAACCATGAACCATTGGCATCAGCAGGCTCTTGTGATCGATTCAGATGTGCATCATCCACAGAAATTGAATTATTATGTGTTCTTAGAATTGCGTGGATCTAGAACAACCCATCTATTATGATTGAGTTCAGCGGCATTTATTCAGTCCCCGAGGCTGAACTCTGGGACTCTGTGATGCTATGCCTGCATCCCAAATGGCACCCTATTCCCTATAGTGCGCAACGTAGGGAATAGGGTGCCATTTGGGACGCAGTTCATGTCTCAGCCTCGTCTTTTTTCCACATGTATTGGTCGGTTCTTACTGTAGAGTCATCATGCATGGCCTTTGGCTAGAGCATCATTAGAGGTGTGATCATTGTTTTCATTAGTTTTTTTCCAGTGAAGCACAATGTGTTGTATAAATAAAGCTTGGTTTGATTTGATGGTTTTAGCCATCCTTAGGACCTTTTACTGTAATGTTAATTGTACTATAGGTCTCCATTCTCCATCTCTACTTGCCTGTTGCCTGTCTCCATGGCCTTTGTCCCCCAACCCACCCCAGCTACCAGGAAATATCCCTCCCTCCCTCCCTCCTTCCCAATCTGCCTGCCTCCTTGCCTGCCTGCTTGCCTGACTCCCTGCCTGCTGCCTCCATACCTGTCTGCCTACACTCTTAGAAAAAATTGTTCATCAAGGGTTCTTCGACAGTCCCCATAGGAGAACCCTTTTTGGTTCCAGGTTGAACCCGTTTTGTTTCCAGGTAGAAACTTTTTGGGTTCCATGTAACCCAAAAGGGTTTGACCTGGAACCTAAAAGGGTTTGACCTGGAACCAAAAGGGTCCTTGAAAGGATTCTCGTATGGGGACAGCTGAAAAACACTTTTAGGTTCCACATAGCACCTTTGTGTACCTGACTTCTGCCTGTTTGTCTGCCACCCTTCCTACCTTCCTGCCTGTCTGATTGTGCTAAATGACTAAAATATGCCTGTCTGTTTCCCTCCCTCCCAGCCTCCTTAACTCCCTATCTACTTGCCTGTCTGCATGGCCCCTCTACCCCCTGATGACAACCCACCCAGCTTCCAGGAAGTCTTCGGAACATGAGAGGGGCTGGGATCAGGGATCTGTAGGCTTCTTTCTCAGTATCATCCGACCATTTCCCCAGGAACATGCTCAGATACACAAGCCATAAATCCATAAATGCAAATTATGTTTTGGATGCGTTTTTATCAGAGACAGGGGAACTAGCCGAGCTCATCGCTTAATGCACGGTTGGTTGGTTGAGCGGGCTGTACATTGATTTCCTGCAGATGGGGATGTCTCTATATTGTTTCGTTTGTTCCAGTAGAGAGGCTTCATGCTTGTCATGTTTCACTGGTGATGTGGACAGTATCAGTGTCATTTTTCCTCCTCCTCCCAGCCAGTTGAAGTACGTTTCGTAACGGAACGAGGTTGACATTGAAAGAGCAGTCATCAAGCTCTCGACAAAATCCCCAATAGATAATACCTTTTACAAAAAGGATACAGCAATAGATAATGGTATCAATAGGTTATAAATAAGAGTTGGATTTGAAGAATTTTAGCTATTCCATTTGCTATGAAATAGTTAACACAAATGCTTTATTTTTTTTTTTTTGTTGCAAGGATATTGACCATTAGATCAAGACCAGACTATCTTGACTGTGTGACAATGTGATATGGGTTAGAATTCAAACTCTTGCCTCTTTTACAATGACTGTTAGGTACTCATAGAGGCAATCCTCAGTTGAAACAATAACAAAGCCTCTCCCAACCACTGCTTTGGTAAAAAGCGGAGGGATGGGGCTGTAGAAATGTAACTACTCTGAAATTCAAAAGAGCTCTATGGGTAAAAAGCTTGACAATCCATGATATTAGAGTTAACCATGTTTTGAGACTATACAGTGTTTGTTTACGTTTACATTGTTTCCAAACATTGGAGTAAACCAAGCTTATATTTTGGGTTCTGATGGGGGAACGAAAGTTCAACTAAGCTGATGAGGCATTTATAAGTTATATTCTTCATGAATCAATGGGTATATTATCATTCATTTATAAGTCCAAAAATGGATGTAGCAACTGCAGAATGCCCCAGGCCGTGACAGCAGTCTGAAAGCTCCATGCTTCTCTCTCTCTTTGTGACCCCTTGACCCTCCGCCTAAATGGCTTGTTAGGTAAAAAATAACAACATGGTAGAGGTTCTAAAAGGATGCCTCTGTGAAGCTGCAGTATCTCATTTAGATTTATCAGGGATTCTCACAAGGTTCAAAAGTTAGGCTACAGTTACCTCTTGTCTTCCATATCAATTACCAAGATGCATCACAAGCGAGAGGCAGAGACACGCCACTAATATTCCCCAAAGATGAGGGGATCAATCACTATTGATCACCGCTACGTTGATTTATAGCAACATCTATGCCTGAGTCCTTGTTAAGAGTGATGGTGACGAATAGAACTGACTGCTGTCTTTAAACACAATCCACCCCCCGAAAAAGAAAAAGGTGGAATTGAGATGTTAGACATTACACAACACACACACAAAATCATATCAAATGAGCCGAATACAACAGGTGCAGACCTTACAGTGAAATGCTTACTTACAAGCCCTTAACCAACAATGCAGTTTTAAGAAAAATGTATGTTTTCAGAAAGTAATTACTAAAATAAACTGAAGAAAAATAAATAAATAAAACAAAGCAACAATACAATAAAATAACTGTAGCTAGGCTATATACAGGGAGTACCGGTAAAGATTCAATGTGTTTAGTCGAGGTAATTGAGGTAATATACATGGCGGTAGAGGTAAAGTGACAATGCATAGATAATAAACAGAGAGTAGCACTTCCCTCTGTAGTGCCTTGCGGTCAGATGCCGAGCAGTTGCCATACCAGGCGGTGATGCAACCAGTCAGGATGCTCTCAATGGTGTAGCTGTAGAACTTTTTGAGGATCTGAGGACCCATGACAAATCTTGTCAGTCTCCTGAAGGGGAAAAGGTGTTGTCGTGCCCTCTTCACGACTGTCGTGGTGTGTTTGGACCATGATAGTTTGTTGGGATGTGGACACCAAGGAACTTGAAGCTCTCAACCTGCTCCACTACAGCCCCGTCGATGAGAATGGAGTGCGTATGTATGCACATTCCCACACACGCAGGCATGCATGTGCGCATACACACAGACACACATACAACAGACACACACGCACACACACAGTCCTGTGGATAAAAACGAAATCCATACAAGTCTGTCAATAGCACAGCTGTCATAAGAGCTCCACAGCCATTATAAAAGAAAGCTACACCTCAGGCTAAATGCAATAAAACCCAAGCAACCAAATCCCTGGAAACATTACTTCATAGCCTCGTGAATGAATGAACATGAATATGAATATACAGTATGTGCATAAATAAATGTTAGTGTATAAAACTACCCTTACACCTTAACTTGATTTTATATATAAATCAGGATGGAAGGAAAACAGTGGGGTCTCTCTCTCTCTCTCTCTCTCTCTCGCTCTCTCTCTCGCTCTCTCTCTCGCTCTCTCTCGCTCTCTCTCTCTCTCTCGCTCTCTGTCGCTCTCTCGCTCTCTCTTCATAGTTTGACAGTTAGCCAGTCAGCAGAAGTCACCCATAGTTTACAACACAATAGCTCTGGCTGTGATGGAGGATGTAGTACAATAACCCATGGCTTGACGCAGCAGTGCCCCTGTTCAAATGCTTTTAGAGTCGAAGTAAGGAGAGGACACAGCCAGAAATGTCCTTGAAACTATCCTACTGGGCCTCAGAAAGCATCACCGCCATGGGTCTCTTTTTACTTCTCTCCACTCCAGCTCCTCCCCTGCTCACTCCACCAGGCTGTGACCCAGTCCACCAGGCAGAAGGACAGGGTGGGCAACACGTTAGGCTACAGCCTTTGCATGCCAGTCAGCTGTTCTAAACAACAGACCTGGGTTCAAATACTGCAAAAACAACTTTAGCTGTGCTTTGATTTAGCTAGCCTGGCACAATAAAACCAATGGAATAGTCCCAAAACTGCAACCCACACCTGTATCTGGCACTTCAGGCCAGGCTCAATCAAATCCCGAAAAGTATTTGAAAGAAAACCAGGGCTACTTAAACCCGGGTCTGCTACACAGCAGTGCCATCCTCTTCATATTCCAATAGACCCGGTGGTAGTCTGACCAGAACAGGATGGTATTGATCACCAGCTAAGAGGAGAACAGAGACACTCCAAGAGCCTCGCCCTGGGAGAGGAGAGGACGAGAGGGGGATTGGCAGCAAGTGACTCATAGAGTACCGCTTTGTGTGCTTTTTCTAAGCTGCACTTGTACAGAAACGGCATGTTTTTTTGCACAGTTTTATTCTGCCCATTGAGATGTCCAGATTTGTCTGGTTTTCACATCCGGTTGCAACTGACAATTTTTCCAATTTCATTTCAGAGTTTGAAACCATCTGTCTGTATTCACCGGTATTCACGTCCAGAGTAAAACGTGAACAAGGAAACTCATATGCAACATCTTTGAAATATAGCGTTGGCCGTAAAATAAATGCTTATGTGTGCAATTCCATAATGATCATTAACCGTAAAAGCTCATTTCATTCTATTTTCAAAGCCAGGGCTCTCTCTCTCTCAACAGTACCTGCCTCAGTAATTATTACCCTTTGAGAAAGCCATTGGTTTGATCGTCCTCCAGCTTGGCTGTGTGGTATTTGTCTCTCACACAGGCCCACCTTGTACCCGTAGCAGGCCAGCCACTGTTGGCACCCAACCCTGCCATCTGTCTGCCTCAAACAAACACACACACACACATATACACACACTCGGACAGATGCACACACACGTATACACACACAAATACACACATAGGAGGTGAGCAGGCAGCAAGGCCTCACGTTCCTCACCCAGCCCAATCACACATCACCCTCTCCCTCTATGATGTTGCTCACCAAGGAACTGTCAGATTGAAGGGTTTATTTTTATTGTGGCTTTCTTGTTGTTGTTGTTTACACCTTTGGTGAATGTCCTGAAAACAGATTGTTGTGATAACGCATGGATTGTGAATTATATGTGTTGTGTGTGATAAAACAAGTTTACTTCAAGCCAATAACGAACAAGTTAAACACCAGCCAGTAATGAGCAAACGAGAAGATTTTGTTTTTAGAATACAAACCACATACTTAGTTCTTTATATCTTTAACCAGGCAAGTCAGTTAAGAACAAATTCTTGTTTACAATGATGGCCTACCCTGGACGACGCTGGGCCAATTGTGACCCACCCTATGGGACTCCCAATCACGGTCAGGTGTGATACAGCCTGGAATCGAACCAGGTACTGTTGTGACACCTCTAGCACTGAGATGCAGTACCTTAAACCGCTGCGCCACTCGGGAGACCTAACAGTGAGTATCGTTTAAACATACTAGGTGGCATCAAATGAAACAAATTATATACTTTTTCATACTTGCGAGTGTATGAGTCATTTACACATGTGACATTGAATGAAACATCTCATCTCATTATTGAGTGGTTAACCTTGTCACTGGTAAACAGATCTTCTTTTGATGCTGATATTAGTAAATTAGCCTTTATTTTGATAGCTACGAAAAAGGCATCATGTGGGATGTAGCTTGTCACAACCAATCAGACGGTCTTAGAAAAGGTCAAATAGCATGACCTTATCCAGCTAGCGGTCAGCAGGCCGCTAGCTAACATGTCTGAGCAGCTGGGCTCACAGTCTGGGCACACATATTAGAACCCCTGGTGAGAAAAACATGTAGCGATAATATCTCTCCCTGTCCACACACACGTCAGGTCTACCATAACGGCCTGTCAGAGCTGTCAGTACAACACCTGACTAGTGATGCAGATGGACAGTCAACAGAAGAAGGGCGACTCGGGGAAGGGAGGGCAAAAAAAAACTGCGATGAGCAAAAAGTGTCTGATTTTCTCAGTGCAGCTCATCTTTCCTCTCAGAGGGAGGCAAGGAGACTTCAGTTAAGACTTTAAGAAACTAAGACGAAATGTGGCCTCGGTACTTGAGTGGTATGTCACTCTCGACCACTCTTGCTTCCCACAGACCAACCCCAGAACACTGTTAAGCTCCTCAGAGTTGTAGAACTACAACATCCTCTAGCTTCTCCCTGTAGACTGCTTGTATTGAGCGTGAACCCTACTAACCCATACTCTTTCACAGTAGTGTGCAGTCTCTCCCTCGTTCCACTCCTAAGTGCTTGTAAGGAGACTATGAGGGCCTGTGAAAAGGAGAGGAGGTGCTTGGCACGATGTGTGTGCGCGTGTGTACTGTACATGTGTGTGTGCATGTTAGTGTGCATGTTTGGCTCCCAGGTGTCTTTTATACAGGTAACGAGCTGAGATTAGGAGCACCTAATCTCAGTTTGTTACCTGTATAAAACACACCTGTCCACAGAAGCAATCAATCAATCAGATTCCAAACTCTCCACCATGGCCAAGACCAAAGAGCTCTCCAAGGATGTCAGGGACAAGATTGTAGACCTACACAAGGCTGGAATGGGCTACAAGACCATCGGCAAACAACTTGGTGAGAAGGTGACAACAGTTGGTGCGATTATTCGCAAATGGAAGAAACACAAAATAACTGTCAATCTCCCTTGGCCTGGGGCTCCATGCAAGATCTCACCTCGTGGAGTTGCAATGATCATGAGAACGGTGAGGAATCAGCCCAGAACTACACGGGAGGATCTTGTCAATGATCTCAAGGCAGCTGGGACCATAGTCACTCAGAAAACAATTGATAACACACTACGCTGTGAAGGACTGAATTCCTGCAGCGCCCGCAAGGTCCCCCTGCTCAAGAAAGCACATATACATTCCCGTCTGAAGTTTGCCAATGAACATCCGAATGATTCAGAGGACAACTGGGTGAAAGTGTTGTGGTCAGATGAGACCAAAATGGATCTCTTTGGCATCAACTCAACTCGCCGTGTTTGGAGGAGGAGGAATGCTGCCTATGACCCCAAAAACACCATCCGACCCGTAAAACATGGACGTGGAAACATTATGCTTTGGGGGTGTTTTTCTGCTAAGATGACAGGACAACTTCACCGCATCAAAGGGACAATGGACGGGGCCATGTACCGTCAAATCTTGGGTGAGAACCTCCTTCCCTCAGCCAGGGCATTGAAAATGGGTCGTGGAAGGGTATTCCAGCATGACAATGACCCAAAACACACAGGCAAGGCAACAAAGGAGTGGCTCAAGAAGAAGCACATTAAGGTCCTGGAGTGGCCTAGCCAGTCTCCAGACCTTTTCCCATAGAAAATCTGTGGAGGGAGCTGAAGGTTCGAGTTGCCAAACGTCAGCCTCAAAACCTTAATGACTTGGAGAAGATCTGCAAAGAGGAGTGGGACAAAATCCCTCCTGAGATGTGTGCAAACCTGGTGGCCAACTACAAGAAACGTCTGACCTCTGTGATTGCCAACAAGGGTTTTGCCACCAAGTACTAAGTCATGTTTTGCAGAGGGGTCAAATACTTATTTCCCCCATTAAAATGCAAATCAGTTGATAACATTTTTTTGTTGTTGTTATTCTGTCTCTCACTGTTCAAATAAACCTTCCATTAAAATTATAGACTGATAATTTCTTTGTCAGTGGGCAAACGTACAAAATCAGCAGGGGATCAAATACTTTTTTCCCTCACTGTACATGGTGTCTCTAACCCATGCCCTTTTAAGTCCTCATCCAGTCCTTTCTGGTGGCTAATTATAAAGGCAGAAGACGCAGAAGAAGGGCGAGCCAGTCATTAGCTGACCATAGGCGGTGTTTGACTGCCAGGAATGAGAACATCCAGCATTTAGCTGTGGCCTAAGGAAGTTAGAGTTAGGATGTGTCCCATTGGTACCCTATTCCCTACATAGTGCAGTTATTTTCACCAAAGCCCTACGGGCCCTGGACAAAAGTAAAAGGGATGGGATGTCAGTTGTGGCGTGTCCTTGTGGAAGCCTCCTGTTCCATGTGCTGCTCTTAGTACAGTCATGAGAAACATATGCTACTCTTTGTATTGTTGTTTGTGTGATAGGGTGTCTCCCAAATAGGGCACTATATGTAGGGAAAAGGATGCCATTTGGGATAGAGGGATCTTATTCTCTCAGGGGTGAAAAGTATCTTTAAAAAATACTTTTCATGACAAATGTATGATCGTAAATGTACAGAATGAAATGTGTTGTAATGGGTCGTGACAGCATAAATGTGTTTCGTACAGTTAACATTTGTTAATCAATAGGTTGTTTATTTTCTTGTCATTGGGTGTACCCATCATGTTGCGTTGGATTAGTTGCATCTCTGTGCATGGATTGCCCCATTGACTTTTGGTTGTTTTCTTTATTATCTACAGTATATTGACTTCCCTGCTTGTTTAAGTGAGCAGAAAGAAAAGACAGCTCCTTGCATTTCCCTTTGCTAGATCCATTAGTATGAGTGTGCATTTGTGTGTGAGTGAGAGTGAGTATTTGCTTTCACCTTTTACCGTCGTACATAAAAGTTTAGTAGGCACCCTCCCTTCTGCTTTCATCAGCATATCACTTTGAGCTTCCATTATGCAAATGCCTTCACGGCTCTATAAACCATATGTAAATGGAAAACACAAGCATGTCCTGACAAAATTACAGTCGTAAATCTGATCAACGCTGGTCCTAATAATCTGAATAGTAAGTGAAGTATCTCCTATTGTCTCTCAGATCCCCTTCATTCATCAAGATGATGTGCTGTGCAGACAAGGGGATGTGTCAAATTGCCTGAGTTTGAACACTGATTGTGAAGGAAATTGCCAGCAGCACCTACCTTCCATAATGCATGCAGAATTCAAAATAGCTCACTGTCAGTATACTGTCACAGTACTCTTAAAGGGATAGTTCACCCAAATTACAAAAGGACTTATTTGTTTCCTTAAAGGCCCACTGCAGTCTAAAATGTGATTTTCCAGTTTTATATATATTTCCACACTATGAGGTTGGAATAATACTCTGAAATTGTGATAATTATGATAATGCCCTTTATGTCTAAGAGCTGTTTGTAAAGTCAACCTGAAATTCTTCCTGTTTTGGTGGGATGGAGTTTAGGCCTTTCCATGTTGACATCACCATGTGGTAAATTAATTAATCCTCTAGAGTTGATTGTTACATAACAAAAAAATTCCCCATCAAAATCTGTCACTTTAAGCTAGAGAAATCTGCAGAGCTAGAGCGATGTTTGTCAGACCATAAGACATCCCGAAAATCGGTCTTCTCACAAAAACGTAATTAGCATTCCGAACAGTTTGAATGACTACAAACAATTACCACTCTATGGAAAGGGGAGACGGTGGTCAACCCCCACAAGTGTCAGGAGACTCGTTGGAAGTTGGTACCGTCAATGGGCCAACTTGGATTCCAAACCATTTGGGCTACCAACTAATGGGACACCAATGTGAAAAAGGAAGATTCTCACGAACACGATGGTGTTCTCCATTTCATTCTACGACCCCCTACAAGTGCCAACAGACTCGTCTGAAGTTAACCGGTACCAGTAAAAAAAACAGAGTGGAAGTAGTTTTGTGCCTACCCAAAATAAAGGGGTTAAATGTGTAAAATGTGACCGACCAGCTCAAATTGGTCTTATATAACAACATTTGAAATTGTGTTTTTTACATTGGATAAAAGTAGAGACTCAGAGATACAAAATGGTATATCATACACTACAGTTGAGGAACAATGGGAAAGTAATTTTGCTTTGAAAGTTGTTAAACTTTTAAACTCACTTTTGAGAAAATGGCCTTTGAATGTTTTGGTACTACTATTGTTGAGTTCTTCTTTGTCTACACCCATTCAGCATCGTTCACACCCGCTTAAGCTTTAGCCCCACCCATCTCTTTAAGAGTTGATCTGAGTGTTCTGTACTAACAACAGCAGTCAAGCATTCAAGCTAACTTGCTTGCTACTTCCAGACTCTGACCATTTTACTTGCCCTAGCAGAGTTGGTTAGGCTGTTTTCATGTTATCCAGAGTGATGGTGACTGTAACTATGCTGCCTGCAACAATTTAATCACGTTTTTTCCCCCCGACGTTTACTGACAACGGCCATATTCAACGGGTGTTGAGCATTCATACATGTATCAGTTATTCTGAGCTCTGGCACACTAAAACGATAGTCTTTTGTTAAGACATGTAGCTAGATAGGTAGGTAAACAAGGAACAATAATCCCAACTCATGTTCGGAAGTACGGAGAGTCTGACGTGCCTAAAGTAAACAGCCTGTTACTCAGGCCCAGTGTCACGACTGCTCCCGTTCTTCACTTCCCCTGGCGCTTGAGGGCGCCAGGTTACCATCACGCACTCCTGCCATCCATCACGCACACCTACATCAGCGATATTGGACTCACCTGGACTCACTCATCACCTGTTTATTACATCCCCTATATTTGTCTGTTCCCTAGCTCTGTTCCCCGCATTAATTGTCTTTTGTTTGTATATTAGTTTGCTGACGCTGTTTCTGTCTCGTGCCATGTCCGTTATTTATTAAATGTTTACTCCCCATTCCTGCTTCGTCTCTCCAGCGTCATCACGTGACACCCAGAAGCTAGGATATGCATATAATTGGTATTATTGGATAGAAAACACTCTGAAGTTTCTAAAACTGTTAAAATAATGTCTGTGAGTATAACAGAACTGATATGGCAGGCGAAAACCAGAGGAAAATCCATCCGGAAAATGTTTTTCTTTGAAGTCACAGTTTTTCCATTGACTTGCTATTGTCTATAAAGGGAATTAGCTCCCAGATTGCAGTTCCCATAGCTTCCACTAGATGTCAACAGTCTTTATACATGGTTTCAGGCTTGTTTTTTGAAAAACGAACAAGAAATAGAATAGTTCTTACAAGTGGCTGTTGAAACGGACACTACTGTTTTGCGCGTGTGACTTTGTGCCTGCGCTTTGTTATTTTTCTCCCCTTTTGAACAGACTATTCTCCGTCTGAAATATTATTGTTTATTTAGATATTTGACAACCTGAGGATTAATTAGAATTGTTGACTTGTTTGGATGAACTTTACCGGTACTTTTGGGATTTCTGTGTCTGCATGTTGAATGATTGGATTACAGAACTCCATGGCGCCAACTAAACTGACTTCTTGGGATATAAAGAAGGACTATATCGAACAAAATGACCATTCTTTGTGTTCCTGGGACCATTGTGATTGCAAACAGAGGAAGATCTTCAAAGGTAAGTGATTTATTTTATCGCTACATTTGATTTTGTAACGCCTGTGCTGGTTTGAATAATATTTTGTCGTGGGGCGCTGTCCTCAGATAATCGAATGTTCTGCTTTTGCCGTAAAGCCTATTGTAAAGATTCTAAGCTTTTGACTGGTGTACAACACTTGTATTTTCATGAATGTTTAATATGACTATTTTCGTAATTTGAATTTGGCGCTCTGCATTTCACCGGATGTTTTCTCTAGCGGTCCACCGATCCCTAAGAAGCTAGCTAACATTAGGCTATAACTAGTGGCTCTGAGATACAAATTATATGATCATACATGTAACGTTAGTTACCGAGCCAGCCAGCTGACGTTAGCTAGCTAGCTAACAGTACACTTTAACTTGAAATGAAAATACTTTATGTCAAATTTTGAAATGTGTAATATCTAAAAATGTTGCTACTATCTTACTTGTGGTCTGAAAACGAAGTAGATAACAAAAGCGGATTTACCAGCTAGTACGTCTATCAACAGTTGTTGCAGTGACATTCTATTGAAATGGATACGTGCATAGTGGAGTCTTCTTCTTAGGGAGCGGCTCCCGAGGTGACGGTTCTGGCGTGCCCTTAGTAAAAAGCCTCCCACTCAGGCCCAGAAAATAGGATATGCACATAATTAGTACTATTGGATAGAAAACACTCTGAAGTTTCTAAGAGTGTTAAAATATTGTCTTTGAGTATAACAGAACTGATATAACAGGCGAAAACCCGAGGAATTTCTGTCCTGGAAAAAGTGTTTTTTGACACATTGCCTCATTTTGAACCCTTCCCTATTGAAAACAGCTATATATGGGAGTAAGATTGCAGTACCTATTGCTTCCACTGGATGTCAAAAGTCTCTAGACAGTGTTTGATGATGTTTAGTTGCTCTGGATGGTAATAGAAGAAGAATTTCGAAGTGGTCATCGGATGTAAACAGAAGAGGATGCGCGTTCACGGGCTCGCGCGCGCGCCCTGTGGTTTTTTCCTTTCCTATCGTCCAGTTTATAATCCGGTTGAAATATTATAGTAAATATACAGAAAAGTGTTCCTAAGGATACATTATCAATGATGTTTGATTGTTCTTGGACAAGTGTATAGGTATAGGTTGAACGGTTCTCTTCACGGTTCAATGGGCAAGTGGACGCTGTATTTTATTAACATAATGCGCCAAACAAACTGAGAGTTATGGATATAATAAATGACTTTTTCTAACAAAAGAACCATTGGATGTCTTTGTTGGACACTTGGGAAGCCCTCAGCAGAAGTTCTTCAAAAGGTAAGGAATTTGTTTTCGCTGTGAAATGTGTTTTGTGTGTACCGCGATGGTTTATGAATTTATGCTAATGATTAAATATTGGAGGTGCTACCCTCAAACAATCAAATGTTCTGCTTTCACCGTAAAGCCTTTTTGAAATCTGACAACGCTGTGATATTGCCAAGAAGCAGAGCTTTTGATGACTATGCAACACTTGTATATTGATAAATGTTTAATAATTCAACTTTTGGAATTTGAATTTGGCGCCTTGCATTTCACCGGGTAGTGTAGTAAGTAGTTAGTCTTACTCAAGTCGGCTACGGAAAGCATGATCACACAGTCGTCTGGAACAGCTGATGCTCTCATTCATGCTTCAGTGTTGCTTGCCTCGTAGTGAGCATAGAATTGATTTAGCTCATCTGGTAGGCTCGTGTCACTGGATAGCTCACGGCTGTGCTTCCCTTTGTAGTCTGTAATAGTTTGCAGGCCCTGCCACATCCGACAAGCGTCGGAGCCAGTGTAGTACAATTCAATCTTAGTCCTGTATTGGCGCTTTGCCTGTTTGATTGTGCGTCGGAGGGCATAGCAGGATTTCTTAAAAGCTTCTGGGTTTTTGCTGTAAGATACGGTGGCAGAAACATAATGTACAAAATAAACACATAATAGCACAATTCGTTAGGCACCTGTAAAACGGCTGCCATTCAAGGATGATGAATGGAAACAGGATGCAGTTGCAAACATTTATAAAACCCGCTTTCGCTTTGTCACACATTTCACAGCGAAAACAAATCCTTTACCTTTTGAAGAACTTCTGCTGAGGGCTTCCCAAGTGTCCAACAAAGACTTTCAATGGTTATTTTGTTAGAAAAAGTCATTTATTATATCCATAAATCTCAGTTTGGTTGGCGCGTTATGTTCATAAAAAACAGCGTCCACTCGCCCATTGAACCGTGAAGAGAACTCGTTCAACCTATACCTATACACTTGTCCAAGAACAATCAAACATCATTGATAATGTATCCTTAGGAACACTTTTATGTATATTTACTATAATATTTCAACCGGATTATAAACTGGACGATAGGAAAGGAAAAAACCACAGCGCGCGAGCCACAGCACGCATCCTCTTCTGTTTACATCTGGTGACTAGTTAGAAATTCTTCTTCTATTACCATCCAGAGCAACTAAACATCACCAAACACTTTCTAGAGACTGTTGACATCCAGTGGAAGCAATAGGTACTGCAATCTTACTCCCATATATAGCTGTTTTCAATAGGGAGGGGTTCAAAATGAGGCAATGTGTCAAAAACACTTTTTCCAGGACAGAAATTCCTCGGGTTTTCGCCTGCTATATCAGTTCTGTTATACTCACAGACAATATTTTAACACTCTTAGAAACTTCAGAGTGTTTTATATCCAATTGTACTAATTATGTGGATATCCTATTTTCTGGGCCTGAGTGGCAGGACTTTTAATTTGGGCACACCAGACTCTCCAAAACCGACACCTCAGCTGCCGCTCCCTAAGAAGTTAAACAGCCTAGAGGTGTGTTTAGTCATTGTCCAGTTGAAAAATAAATGATAGCCCAAACCATTTGGGCTGGCGTATCGCTGCAGAATGCTGTGGTAGCCATGCTGGTTAAATCAAATCCAGTGTCACCAGCAAAACACCCCCACACCATAACACTTCCTCCTCCATGCTTAACGGTGGGAAATACACATGCAGAGATCATCCGTTCACCGACACCGTGTCTCACAAAGACCCCGCGATTGGAGCCAAAAATCTCAAATTTGGACTCCAGACCAAAGGACACATTTCCACCGGTTTAATGTCCATTGCTAGTGTTTCTTATTATTATTGGTGCCATGTAGTTGTGGTTTCTTTGCAGCAATTCGACCATGAAGGTCTGATTCACACAGTCTCCTCTTAACAGTTGATGTTGAGATGTGTCTGTTACTTGAACTCTGTGAAGCATTTATTTGGGCTGCAATTTCTGAGGCTGGTAACTCTAATTAACTTATCCTCTGCAGCAGAGGTAACTCTGGGTCTTCCATTCCTGTGGCGGTCCTCATGAGAGCCAGTTTCATCATAGCGCTTGATTGTTTTTGTGACTGCACTTGAAGAAACTTTCAAAGTTCTTAACATTTTCTGGATTGGCTGACTTTCATGTCTTAAAGTAATGATGGACAGTGTCGTGGAAATTCAGCACATAGAGAGACTTGAAATTTCTTCATACAATCATCTTAATTGAAAATATCGATTAATTATTGCAATAATGAGGCTGGTCGACCCCCGACCCTTGAGTGCTGGACCGAGTAACCAACCTTTACACAAATGCAGAGCACTATATATAGCTGACTCAAAAAATGCTGAGTCATGTTTGGTTCCACCCATCCCATGCAGATTGGGGCATCATAAGCCACTCTGTGTTCATCCTGTCGTTATCTGCACGTGGGTTGTTGTCTTAACCTCATCCAGGCTTATTTTACCAGATGCAAGGATGATTTTGAGACAATGAGGGATTGTTTTACTTTTAAGCTATCCCTAGTAGCACATTCTTGTCTATGTAATGTAGTTTTTAACTCATTTGTCAGCTCAAGCCATCTCTGGTGACCATACGCCCAGATTAGCTGCAGGGAACTAGAGCGGAGCCCATGAAAACACAGACACTAGCAGGACAGAAATGTCTTACTATTAGTTGAAAACTTCTTTGGGATCGGTGTCCCGTCCATGGGGCGGTTGAGCTAACGTAGGCTAATGCGATTTTTTATTTTATTTATTTTACCTTTATTTTACTAGGCAAGTCAGTTAAGAACAAATTCTTATTTTCAATGACGGCCTAGGAACAGTGCATGTTCAGGGGCAGAACGACTTTGAACTTGCAACCTTAGCATGAGGATGTAAGTAACAAGAACATTTCCCAGGACATAGACATATCTGATATTGGCAGAAATCTTAAATTTGTGTTAATCTAACTGCACTGTCCAATTTACAGTAGCTATTAGAGTATAATACCATGCTATTGTTTTAGGAGTGCACAATTTTGAACATGCAAAGTTATTAATAACAAATTAGGCACATTTGGGCAGTCTTGCTACAACATTTTGAACAGAAATGCAATGGTTCATTGGATCAGTCTAACACTTTGCATATACACATATACACAAAATCTAAATTGCACCTGGGCTGGAATAATACATTATGGCCTTTCTCTTGCATTTCGAAGATGATGGTACAGAAAAAATTTCAAAAGAACGGTTGTTTTTTTCATTGTATTATCTTTTACCAGATATATTGTGTTATAGTAGAAAATAGTACCAGATCTATTGTGTTATAATAGAAAATAGTAAAATTCTGAAAAACTCTTGAACGAGTAGGTGTTCCAAAAGAAATACCTAAATGGGTCCTAAAATTATAAATCAAATAAAAAATTCAAAAAGAGCTAAATGATCAAAAATATGACCATGTTAAAACAATTCCGTATGTCATCTAAGTTTAGCATTTTAAATAGTGGCTAGCTAAACAAAACCAAAGCATGGTTTGCTGTCATACCTTGTACATTCATTGCTTACAGGGTAAGGAAACCAATATGTCACTGTATAATTTGGGTGACCTATCCTTTAAAGAATCGGTGTAAAGATCAACAAATAAATAGACATAGTAATGGAATGTAAATGTAAACTCAAAATGTAAACTTAAGTACTATGTAATAACTACAGTGTTGCTGCACAGGTACAAGAGAGAGCAACCTAATGGAAAATGTTACCGATGTTCTGATGTTCTGCCACATTAGATAAAGATAACCTCCTGACTTATAGACCTTTGATGTAATTGCTTTGCAATTGTGTGCTTGTCATTCAACTGTGTGCCAAATACTGAACTTAAATGGTGGCACTGGCAATTTGTAAAATGACCGTACTCTGTACCTCCCTAAAAGTAACCAGACTCTGAAACTCTGATGTGGTTCTAGTAAGTATCCATGATAACATATAGCCCATCCACTGACACCAACACACCCAACAAAGCAGGTTCTGGTGCCTGCCTCTCTCTCATACCTGACCTCTCTCACCTCATACCAGCTTAACAAGGGCTTGGCACAGGAGAAGAGTAGTACAATCCCTCCACAGCATGACTGACTGGCTGGTCTGAGGCCCAAACAACACAATAGAGGAGATTACAATTTGGCTAAGATAACAGGAATCACATCTCTCAGAGGTCTCTCTCATCCCCCCCCGGCCGAAAGATGGAACGATAATTAATGCCATATGGGGGTTATGTATCACAGATCATAGTATAGAAATGACTAGCATGGCATTACCAGTGATGGGCATCCTCTGTAAGGTTCTCACCTCTTCATTTCCCTACCTGTCTATGTTGAAAGGATGTAACCATGGAATACAGTAGCATGGAAGTATTATAATGTACAAACACACAGCAGAGAAGAGAAAACATAGACCTAATATAAAGCTTTATGTCAAAATGTAAATAGTAGATTATTTTAGTCACAGATTGAGCAGGATGAAGCATAAAAACCCAATCCCTGAAAAATGCATATTGTCCAAAAACAAGGCGAGAAGAATAGATACGTTTTTATTAAGTGTTTTTGCCTGACATTAAAAGCTGAACAACACAATGGCTCTGACTCATCATCTTTACGTTTAATTCTTTACGTCTGCAATTAATTTTTGTGAAATGTCACAGCGCATGTGATGGCATATCACTGAAAGATAAGAAGTTGTTTGTTAGAAATGCAATTACGTTTCAACTGGAGGGAACATAATTAATCTCTGCATTACGTAACGTACACACGTTAAGAGCCCAAAGTGGTAAGAGATAAGAGGTTCGCCCTGTTTTCCAACTTTGTTTTTCATAGTATTCTCAGAACTAACTTTCTGTCACATGGTAATACATCACTTTTGACCTAATTAGCACATCGCACTTTGATGCTTACACACACACACACCACACACACACACACACACACAGAAATCAACTTCTTCTGAAATAAATAAACAGAGGTGTCCCCAGATTTTCCTTCGTTCCTGGCAGAGAACTGTGATTTTTACAGTAAGCATTCCTTACAGCAACGGTAAAAATAGCTGGAGCTCCTTCATGCTAAACTCCCAAAACGTCAGTCACCGTTAAAACCAATAAAGCAGATGCCTAAATATGTTTTTTCTCATTGCAGTTCATTAACACTGTTGTGACTGTCACGTTGTATAAATGATAGGAGACAGGCGCAGTAATACGTTTGTATTACTTCACCCAAGATAGCGTACATCATGAACATGATGGGGACGAAGCCCAAAACAAACACGTAACATATAATACCGGGCTGTAACCCAAACAAAGAGCGAGGTGTAAACCTCTAATAAATACATGGGATGAGACCCGTGAACAATACACGGGACAAGACCCCTAATAACAAGAGCACAATAACATGTAGTACGAATGCCGAAACAATACAGTGAGGGAAAAAAGTATTTGATCCCTGATTTTGTACGTTTGCCCACTAACAAAGAATGGTAGGTTTATTTGAAGAGAGAGACAGAATAACAACAAAAAAATCCAGAAAAACGCATGTGAAAAATGTTATAAATTGATTTGCATTTTAATGAGGGAAATAAGTATTTGACCCCCTCTCAATCAGAAAGATTTCTGGCTCCCAGGTGTCTTTTATACAGGTAACGAGCTGAGATTAGGAGCACACTCTTAAAGGGAGTGCTCCTAATCTCAGTTTGTTACCTGTATAAAACACACCTGTCCACAGAAGCAATCAATCAATCAGATTCCAAACTCTCCACCATGGCCAAGACCAAAGAGCTCTCCAATGATGTCAGGGACAAGATTGTAGACCTACATAAGGTTGGAATGGGCTCTAAGACCATCGCCAAGCAGCTTGGTGGTAAGGTGACAACAGTTGGTGCGATTATTCGCAAATGGAAGAAACATAAAAGAACTGTGAATCTCCCTCGGCCTGGGGCTCCATGCAAGATCTCACCTCGTGGAGTTGCAATGATCAGGAGAACGGTGAGGTATCAGCCCAGAACTACACAAGGGGATCTTGTCAATGATCTCAAGGCAGCTGGGACCATAGTCACCAAGAAAACAATTGGTAACACACTACGCCGTGAAGGACTGAAATCCTGCAGCGCCCGCAAGGTCCCCCTGCTCAAGAAAGCACATATACATTCCCGTCTGAAGTTTGCCAATGAACATCTGAATGATTCAGAGGACAACTGGGTGAAAGTGTTGTGGTCAGATGAGACCAAAATGGAGCACTTTGGCATCAACTCAAGGAGGAGGAGGAATGCTGCCTATGACCCCAAAAACACCATCCCCACCGTCAAACATGGAGGTGGAAACATTATGCTTTGGGGGTGTTTTTCTGCTAAGGGGACCGGACAACTTCACCGCATCAAAGGGACGATGGATGGGGCCATGTACCGTCAAATCTTGGTTGAGAACCTCCTTCCCTCAGCCAGGGCATTGAAAATGGGTCGTGGATGGGTATTCCAGCATGACAATGACCCAAAACACACGGCCAAGGCAACAAAGGAGTTGTTCAAGAAGAAGCACATTAAGGTCCTGGAGTGGCCTAGCCAGTCTCCAGACCTTAATCCCATAGAAAATCTGTGGAGGGAGCTGAAGGTTCGAGTTGCCAAACGTCAGCCTCGAAACCTTAAGGACTTGGAGAAGATCTGCAAAGAGGAGTGGGACAAAATCCCCCCTGAGATGTGTGCAAACCTGGTGGCCAACTACAAGAAACGTCTGACCTCTGTGATTGCCAACAAGGGTTTTGCCACCAAGTACTAAGTAATGTTTTGCAGAGGGGTCAAATACTTATATCCCGCATTAAAATGCAAATCAGTTTCTAACATTTTTCACATGCGTTTTTCTGGATTTTTTTGTTGTTATTCTGTCTCTCACTGTTCAAATAAACCTACCATTAAAATTATAGACTGATCATTTCTTTGTCAGTGGGCAAACGTACAAAATCAGCAGGGGATCAAATACTTTTTTCCCTCACTGTAGAGCACAGGTTTTCACAAGACCAATGGACATGGAACAATAATTGACAAGGACAAAGGGCACACATATACACATACTAATCAGGGGAAAGGAGAATCAGGTGTGCGTAATGAGACAAGACAGTCCGGGGTTGGTGGTAACGATCCAGTTCAGTGACTCCTAGAATGCCGGTGACGTAGACCACTGGAGCTGGTAAACGGACTGAGCAGCAGTAAGGGGGGATCCGTGACAGTGACAGCATTTTGAGAGATAATCAACGTCCAAAAGGCTGAGGTAAGGCAATATTAATGTAACATTTCTTCATCGCTGTTCCTGTCTAATGTGGTGGAAGTGGTAGAAGCTTGAGACTATGATAATAAACAACTGAGAAGGATTGCTGTGGGGTATGTAGGACAGTGTAAACATTAACCCAGGACTGAACTCATTGTGAACTAGCAGATGATAATATACTACATTCAAATGGTTGATTACCTTGCTTTGTTGTTCAACCTTACAAAGTTTTGATAATATTAATATTCAACTATTTACTCAGCAAATAAATTATTGTGATATTGCTACATTTTGCTTTGGTTCAAATAGCCCCACAAAAATCCAATGGTTTTAATTGTAGCCAGCTGAGCAAATTGATCGATTTATAGATTTTCTTCATCAATACTTTTCTTCCTTCGTCCACTGGTTGGCCTGTTGTATTTGGAGAGCTTGCTCATGCTTGCCTTGCAAATTGCACGTTTTACTTAACACAGCGCAGCTTAATTGAAGGCACATGCTTGAGTGGTCACAGGGCCTTCTGAATTACAAAGCAGTGAATCGTAGCCCTCAGAATTTCAAAGGAGCAAATCGTGTGGCAGCCCGTTGCGTATTGTTCTAAAATGAGCCAGGGTGCCAGTGTACCATTCACTACCCTGCGGCCACAAACTACAGCTCTGTCCATCTCCTGGGCACTGGAAGCAGATGGTAGTGCCAGTCACACGTACAGAAAAAGAAAGGAGGAGAGAGGGGGGGACGAGAGAGCGGCGGGGAGGGAGACAGGGAATGAGAGGGAGAGAAAGAAAGAGAGAGAGAGGAAAAAGAGGAATTAAGTGTTTCAGTTCAGTCAGATCACTAGATTTCTAAACTCGGTGGCGGAAGATTTGCATAGCCTAGGGTTGGCAGTCTCTTTATCTCTCTCTGCTTTTTTGAAAGGCACCGAATGCATTCTATTATTTGTGTCAAGGCGGGTTCTGCGATGAAGAAAATAACAGCACTGGCGTGCAGGCAAAGTCTCCCCCTCCCTTCCCTCCTCTCTTATTCACAGTCTAGTTCCTGAAGGCAGCGCAGATCTCTGGTGAGAAGGGATGGAGGACACAGGGCACCTCGACAAAAGGAACTTCACAGGCAGAGCACACAGGCCCCGGGTCAGCAAACTAAAACAGCCTGGCCAGCGATGGCCCCTACAGTTATAATACATCACAGAGAAACATTATTACTGGCTGTCTGGTTCACTCTGCTCAGGGAGAATGCAAGGACGCACGTTAGGGTGGAAATGCCTGGTTAAACTGTGTTTGTGTGTGTGTGTGTGTGTGGATGTGTGTGTCCTGTTGTGTTTCCTATATTCTCATTGTTTTATCAATTACACATAACACCTGGTAATTTCATTTAGACTTATGATTTTCTACTACTATAAAATGTACTCAAGCATTACTACATTATTTTTTGAGAATTTTGTAATGCATGGGGTGGTATTCATTTTCACTGCCACTGCATATTTGGATGGATTAGAATAATTATTCCCCAATGAGTATAGAATGTGCTGACCTAACGAACAACACTGATACAGGAACGTTAAATACACATTTTCATTGGACGTTTTCTTAGTTAACACTAAAAGCGCTAAATGGTGAGATGGCGAGATGCCAGAGATGGTTGCCTCGCTTCACTTCATTAGGAAACTATGCAGTAATTCGTTTTTTGTATGTATTATTTCTTACATTGATAGCCCAGAAAATCTTAAGTGTTATTACATACAGCCGGGAAGAACTATTGAATATAAGAGCGACGTCAACTTACCAACATTACGTTCAGGAATGTGCGACTTTCCCGAAGCGGACCCTTTGTTCGGACCTCCACCCTGGACATTGGATCTAATCCCAGAGGCCGACCCAAAACAACAAGAAGATGGGCAGGGGTGAAACCATGTATCCTGAGACTGCATTTATTGTAGCTGGGGATTTTAACAAATCTAATTTGAGAACAAGGTAACCTAAATTCCACCAGCACATTGATTGTGGTACCTGCTTAAGCAAAACATTGGACCACTGCTACTCCAACTTCCGTGATGCATACAAGGCACTCCCCCGCCCTCCCTTCGGCAAATCTGACCATGACTCCATCTTGTTGCTCCCCTCCTATAGGCAGAAACTAAACCAGGACGCGCCCATTCTTAGGTCTATCCAACGCTGGTCTAACCAATCGGATTCCATGCTTCAAGATTGCTTCGATCACGTGGACTGGGATATTTTCCGGGTAGCCTCAGACAATAACATCAACGTATACGCTGACTCTGTGAGAGATTTTATTAAGAATTGCATTGGAGATCCCTTATAACAAATCCCTTATATCAGTTCTGTTATACTCACAGACAATATTTTAACACTCTTAGAAACTTCAGAGTGTTTCCTATCCAATAGTACTAATTATGTGCATATCCTAGTTTCTGGGCCTGAGTGGCAGGCATTTTACTTTGGGCACGCCAGACTCTCCAAAACGGTCACCTTTGCTGCCGCTCCCTTTAAACAGCCATCAATTACATAGAGAGGCTGCTGCCAACATACAGACTAAAATCACTGGCCACTTTAATACATGGAATTATTAATGGTATCACTAGTCACTTTAAATAATGCCACTTTAATAATGTTTACTTATCCTACATTACTCAACTCATATGTATATAATGCATTTTATTCCATCTATTGCATCTTGCCTATGTCGCACGGCCATCGTTCATCCATATATTTATATGTACATATTCTTATTCCATCCCCTTACATTGTGTGTATAAGGTAGCTGTTGTGAATTTGTTAGATTACTTGTTAGATATTACTGCACTGTCGGAACTAGAAGCACAAGCATTTCGCTACACTCTCATTAACATCTGCTAACCATGTGTATGTGACAAATAACATTTGATTTGATCTTGACCCTAAGGGTTAAAAAACGTCATCATTTCGAAACTTTCATAATTACCTGCACATTTTTTCCAAAAGCCTGGTTGCCTCTGCCAGGAGGCTCACACTTGTCCGCAAGTGGATCTTCCACCAAGGCAATAACCCCAAGCACAATTTAAAAGGTTAATTTACCACAAAATCAAGTCTCGGTTCTGGACTTGAACCCCACTGAAAACATGTGGTTTGAATTGTCCATAAGCGCAGAGGAAGGATATCAAGGATCTAGAAAGATTATGTATGGAGGAACAGTCGAAGACCCCTCCCAATGTGTTCTCCAATCTCATTAAACATTTAAAAAAGGGCTCAGGCCTAGGCTCAATCAGATTGTATTGGCAGTGAAGATAAAGATTTAAATAAATATATTCTTAAATCATTATAATCCAATAAATATCCATATAAAGATCTCAAGTACCGTGTGTGCCAGATACTGTGTATGTTTTTTCCCCTTCACTTGTGGTCAGATGGCTGTGCTAGAAATGGGCCACTACCAAGAGGAATTCTTCTTGAAGAGAGATCAGCCTATTCTGGGCAGTAAGGTTGCTGACCAAGACTCATTCTCCTGGAGGGGATAACTTGAGTTGTTGACCAGTTTGAACTATTTATTTGCAAATACCATGTCAATGGCAATGTTTGCTGTAAGCTATTACAAGGAGCTGCTTGTGGATTTGACAGACCTAACGCAGCTCCATCTCTGAAACTGCCAAAACAACAGCTATGAGGGTGTCGGATAGTGCATATCTGATAGCCCTTTGTGTCGTTATCCTCGCAAGGTGATCCTGACAAGATATACACTATATATACAAAAGTATGTAGAAACCCCTTCAAATTTGTGGATTAGGCTATTTCAGCCACACCCGTTGCTGACAGGTGTATAAAATTGAGCACACAGCCATGCAATCATAGGCAAACATTGGCAGTAAAATGGCCTTAATGAAGAACTCATTGACATTCAACGTGGCACCATCATATGATGCCACCTTTCCAACAAGTCAGTTTGTAAAATGTCCGCCCTGCAAGAGCTGCCCCTGTCAACTGTAAGTGCTGTTATTGTGAAGAGGAAACGTCTAGGAGCAACAACAGCTCAGCCGTGAAATAGTAGGCCACACAAGCTAAAGAAACGGGACTGTAGAGCGCTGAAGCACATAGTTCATAAAAATCGCCTGTCCTCGGTTGCAACACTCACTACCGAGTACCAAACTGCCTCTGGAAGCAACATCAGCACAAGAACTGATCGTTGGGAGATTCATGAAATGGGTTTCCATGGCCAAGCAGCCGCACACAAGCCTAAGATCACCATGGGCATAGCCAAGCGTCGGCTGGAGTGGTGTAAAGCTCGCCAAAATTGGACTGGAGCAGTGGAAACATGCTCTCTGGAGTGATGAATCACGGTTCACCATCTGGCAGTCCGATGGACAAATCTGGGTTCAGTGCCCGACCTCACTAATGCTCTTGTGTCCCCGCAGCAATGGTCCAACATCTAGGGGAAAGCCTTCCCAGAAGAGTGGAGGCTGTTATTGCAAAGGGGGGGGACCAAGTTCATATTAATGCCCATGATTTGGGAATGAGATGTTCGCCGAGCAGGTGTCCACATACTTTTGGTCGCGTGGTGTAGATATGGAGCCACCCCAGATTTGGCCCCTGGGCAGCATGGCAGCCACTATAATAAAAAACTAAAATATGTAATTAAATTCCAGTCAATGTCTCCTTACCAAGTTCAGAGTTTCATATTTTAGATCCAATTGGAACTGAGTTGACAGCCAATAGCGTTTCAAAGTTAGAGCTAAAAGTCTGATGGCACTGGCGCCCATGTTGCATACTGTATAACACCTATAATGGTGGCTGTCTTCAGTCATACCAGGATGTCAGATTAGCTCAATATCGAATTTCCCAGCCTCTGACTATCACAGAAACCCAGCACTTTGAAAAAATAATAAAAACATTTTAATGAGTTGCTATGTCTGACATTTATTTAAATAACTATTCAAAACATGCAAAACATTCAAAAACATACATTTTTAAACATCAAATGTGACTGTAAATATTTAATGAATAAAAAATATATGGTTATTCTTGGGAATTAAAACCAAGAACCAAAAAGTTTTCATCCTTGACAGACAGTGTCTCTTTGCAATCATTACCAATTTGAGTGCTCCTAATCGCAACTTGTTACCTTTATAAAAGACACCTGTCCACAGAAGCAATCAATCAATCAGATTCCAAACTCTCCACCATGGCCAAGACCAAAGAGCTCTCCAAGGATGTCAGGGACAAGATTGTAGACCTACACAAGGCTGGAATGGGCTACAAGACCATCACCAAGCAGCTTGGTGAGAAGGTGACAACAGTTGGTGCGATTATTCGCAAATGGAAGAAACACAAAAGAACTGTCAATCTCCCTCGGCCTGGGGCTTCATGCAAGATCTCACCTCGTGGAGTTGCAATGATCATGAGAACGGTGAGGAAACAGCCCAGAACTACACAGGAGGATCTTGTCAATGATCTCAAGGCAGCTGGGACCATAGTCACCCAGAAAACAATTGGTAACACACTACGCCATGAATGACTGAAATCCTGCAGCGCCCGCAAGGTCCCCCTGGTCAAGAAAGCACATATACATGCCCGTCTGAAGTTTGCCATTGAACATCTGAATGATTCAGAGGACAACTGGGTGGACATCTGACCACAAGTGTCTGGGTGGACATCTGGGTGGACACCTGACCACAATTCAGAGGACATCTGACCACAAGTGTTGTGGTCAGATGAGACCAAAATGGAGCTCTTTGGCATCAACTCAGCTCGCCGTGTTTGGAGGAAGAGGAATACTGCCTATGACCCCAAGAACACCATCCCCGCTGTCAAACATGGAGGTGGAAACATTATGCTTTGGGGCTGTTTTTCTGCTAAGGGGACAGGACAACTTCACCGCATCAAAGGGACAATGGACGGGGCCATGTACCGTCAAATCTTGGGTGAGAACCTCCTTCCCTCAGCCAGGGCATTGAAAATGGGTCTTGGATGGGAATTCCAGCATGACAATGACCCAAAACACACGGCCAAGGCAACAAAGGAGTGGCTCAAGAAGAAGCACATTAAGGTCCTGGAGTGGCCTAGCCAGTCTCCAGACCTTAATCCCATAGAAAATCTGTGGAGGGAGCTGAAGGTTCGAGTTGCCAAACGTCAGCCTCGAAACCTTAATGACTTGGAGAAAATCTGCAAAGAGGAGTGGGACAAAATCCCTCCTGAGATGTGTGCAAACCTGGTGGCCAACTACAAGAAACGTCTGACCTCTGTGATTGCCAACAAGGGCTTTGCCACCAAGTACTAAGTCATGTTTTGCAGAGGGGTCAAATACTTATTTCCCCCATTAAAATGCAAATCAATTTATAACATTTTTCACATGCGTTTTTCTGGATTTTTGTTGTTGTTATTCTGTCTCTCACTGTTCAAATAAACCTACCATTGAAATTATAGACTGATAATTTCTTAAACAAATACAAATGCAGCTACTTTGTTGTTATTCTGGCTGCACTGTTTGACGTGACTGTAAGTAAGCCGTAGTTGGCTAGCTAACAAGCAAGGGATAAGAATGTTGCCAGCCAGTATGGCAATAGAACATTTAGATTGAACGACTGGGTCAAGTCCATAGGTACAGAACAAAAAGACTTAACGACTGGGTCTCTGGCAAACTAACCGATACAAAAGAACGACCAACCGCTTTGGGTAGCAACCCTAGACTTGTGTCGGGACTACATCTTGTGGAAGGATGAAATAGTATGAATAAATTAATCAAAATAATGTTTTTTATGGAAATATGGAAATCATTATTTGAATATGTTGGTAACCCATTGTATAAAAGTTATAATGCCCTCAAAGCCGGTGTTTGGAAAATAGATTGTCACGGTTTACAACACCCGTGCCAATATATCCTCCAAACACCGTCTTCGATGGCATTATCACTTCATTAAATAACCAACAGATATTCAAATGTCTACAAGCTGTCAGTTGTCAAGACAACTCATTGGTAGCATAGAATTAACCATATTTCTATGGTTAGCTGTCATATTTCACTCTGGCATTGCTGTGGACTGTCACCTTGGCATTGGCTTCTGGTAATCCAATGGACTTACTGTATAAAGCCCTTCATATGAGATATGGAATTAATCAGTTGTCAAGTCCTCCAATTAAAATGATAATTTGAATAGCTGTAGCCTTCATTAAGACATATTGGGGTGACTAATTTATACATTTCAATGCAATAGATTACAAGAGTAAAAGAACGCTTGACCCCTTCCAGAATTTAGTGAATGAGAGCAAGATTGCAAGGTTAATGTGTCTGCTGCCTTCAACACAAAAATTGCCCTAAATTGTCCTTAAGAGTTTTTTTTGTCTCTCTCTGCCCTTAAAATAAGTTGAAATCTTAAGTAGGTCAGAGATGAGAAAAGAGGAGAGAGAAACATTGGTCGATGTGATTATTCACAGGAGATAAAGACTACCAGATAGGGCAAAGTATGCAACAGCTTCATATGGAGATGAACAAATGTGTTATATTACTCAATCATCCCTGGGGGTGATAAACAATGTGTTTATAAGACAGCACAGACACAGCAATGTGGGGATGTGCAGTGTGCTGGACACTCCCACTCATCTACACACATCTAAATGCGCTTTATCATTTACCCATTAAACAACTCTGTGAAAATGTGTCCTTTTGCATTTGCCATTGTGTTGTATGAGAGAGAGAGAAAGAGAGGGAGAGAGAGTTAAAGAAGAGAAATGTTGCATGTGCAGAGCTGAACAGTCAACTCCAAAGGGCCTGCTCATGAAATTGTGTTTGTCCCATTTCTATTCGTAACCCTTCAAGCTGCTGATGAGCAGGCCTGGTTGGTCAGGACCAGAGAAAATGCCCTCCAACACACACACACACACAGTACATTAGAGCTAACCAGGCATTGGAGAGAGCATTAGAAGCAAGCCTCTCCATTTTACTTCAACAGTCCACTTCAACCCTTTAAAAGACTGCTCTTTTCCCATATCCTGGTCTGATTCGAGAGCCATTCAAACAATTAGGGCCTCAACCAAAAGTAATGTTCAAAGAGAGAGAGAGAGTTCTTTGTGAATTAGCCAGCAAGACTCCTCTCACCAGGAAGCAGTCTTTATTGTCGCGGGTGTCTTTACAAGCCTGTCTAAAACACATCTTCCCAAAATATCACCAACATGTGTCCTTCCCCAAAAGATGATCCAACGTGCTTGAAGTATACACAAACATCCGTGAGCCACCCACCGACCAGATCACGTTTCTCTGTTCCTACAGTACTCCTCGCCTACAAGCAGCAACTCAAGAGGAAGCCACCAACACAGAGAATAGTGAGGCGCTGGACAGAGGAGGCAGACTCAATGCTGCAGGATTGTTTTGAGAATACTGATTAGAATATGTTCAAAGATACATTCAGCCAGGACTCCTCCATTAACATTGAGGACTATACATCATCAGTCACAGGCTTCATTAGGAAATGTGTTGATGATGGTGTACCCACAAGAACAATCCATACATACCACAGCCAGAAACCATGGATGAAGGGAGATATAACAATCCGGACATACCACAACCAAAAACCCTGGATGAACGGAGATATCCGTACAATGCTGAGAGCCCGCACTGCAGCATTCAATGTCAGCTGACAAGGCAAACAGGTACGAGCTCCCCAAATCAATTAGGGACGCAAAAAGACAATACCAACTCAAACTTGAATTGATGTTCGACAACTCAGACTCACGTCGCATGGTGAGCCCATCATAGACTACAAAGGCAAATACAGCTGTGAGGTGCCCACCGAAGCCTCCATCCCAGACGAGCTTAAAACATTCTATGCTTGCTTTGAGGTAGACAATAACGTGCCATCCAGGAAGACTGTCGCTGGTCTGGATAACCAGGTGCTTTCGCTTTTCAAGTCTGACCTGAGGAAAACTCTCAAAAGAGTGAATACTCACAAAGCCGCCGGCCCAGATGGCATCCCTGGCCGTGTCCTCAGAGTGTGTGCTGACCAGCTGGCGGGCATCTTCTCTGACATTCAACCTGTCCTTGTCTCAGGCTGTAGTCCCGACCTGCTTTAAAGAGACAACCATCAGTGCCCAAGAAACACAATATGACATGCCCAAATGACTATTGCCCCGTTGTGCTAACCTTTGTCATTATGAAGTGCTTCGAGAGGCTGGTCATGGCGCACATCAAGGCCAGCATGCCAGTGTAACTGGTGCTGTACTGCACCGCTGTAGCTCTGCGTTGTGGGTGGTTGATTGAGACTATAGATGTTGACTTCGGAGATCAGGTTGTTTAATTAATCCGAAATTACTCTCTGCATCCAAAAGAAAAGACAAAACAAATCGTTGCCTCTTTCTACAACAGACGCACAATACAAGGGATTGGGATCATTCGAGGAGCTAGCCATCGAGGAGCTAGCCACACATACAATATAGAGTTAATACATGTTGAATTCAGAATGTTAATATCATCCGAAAAAGTACAATTACAATTGCATCTTACCAATACCATCCACTTATGAGTAACCTCTAAATATACAACATTATTCATGAACAAAACACTGTGTATGACTTTGTGCAACTTCTTAGGGAGCGGCAGCAGAGGTGACGGTTTTGGAGAGTTTGGTGTGCCCAAAGTAAAATGCCTGCCACTCAGGCCCAGAAACAAAGGATATGCACTAGTACTATTGGATAGGAAACACGCTGACGTTTCTAAAACTGTTAAAATAATGTCTGTGAGTATAACAGAACTGATATAGCAGGCGAAAACCCGAAGAATTCTTGTCCAGAATTTTTTGTTGTTGTGACATTTCCTCAGTTTGATAGGCTTCCTATTGAAATCCCAGTATAATAGCTCCCAGATTGCAGTACCTATGGCTTCCACTAGATGTCAACAGTCTTTAGACAGTGTTTCATGGCTTTATCATGGAACAGAACCGAATAGAAGAAGAATTGGTGAAAGAACCACAGATGTCAATAACATTTCCTGGGCGCGAGACCGTGAGCGCGCTCCTCTTTATTTTCCTTTTATATCATTTAGGATATCATCCGTGTGAAATATAATCGTTAATATTCATAAAAGTATACCTAAGGATACATTATAAATTCTGTTTGATTTGTTTGGGCAAAGTTGATAGGTATAATTTGAACGCTTTCTCTTCACTGTACAACGGGCGACTCGCTGGTGGATTTTCTGAACATAACGCGCCAACCAAATGGAGATTTTTGGATATAATAAATGACTTTTTCTAACAAAAGAACCATGGATTGTCTTGTTTGGACACTTCGGATGCCCTCAGCAGAAGATCTTTAAAAGGTAATAATTTATTTTAGCTCTTATATGTGTTTTGTGTGACCCGCGCTGGTTATGGATTTATGCTAAAGCAGAAATATTGGAGGTGCTACCCTCAAACAATCAAATGTTGTGCTTTCGCCGTAAAGCCTTTTTGAAATCTGACAACGTGTAACATCCAGGCCTGAGTGTTCAGGCTGGAGGGTTTAGTTTTGTTTTGGTGTAGGGTTTCTTCTGTTCTAGGGTGTGTATTTCTATGTTGGGGTAATGGTTCCCAATTAGAGGCAGCTGAGTCTCGTTACCTCTAATTGGGAACCATATATATGTTTGGGGTTTTATTGAAGTTTGGTGGGTTATTGATCGTACTGCTTAGGTTCAGGCCACAGTGCTTAGGTTCAGGCCACAGTGCTTAGGTTCAGGCCACAGTGTTTAGTTTAGGTTATGCCATAGTCTTTAGGTTTATGCTACAGTGTTTGTTTCATAGCTTAGTTAGATTTTCTAGTTCGGTTCCACGTCATGATCTTCGTTCATTGTTTTGTTCCGTAAAGTCACGTTCGTTAATAAAATATGTATTCTGGATACCTCGCTGCGCCTTGGTCTGTCCCAAGAGGAAATCATGACACAACGCTGTGATATTGCCAAGAATCAGAGCTTTTGATGGCTATGCAACACTTGTATATTGATGAATGTTTAATAATTCAACTTAATAATTCAGCCCCACTGCTCCCTAAGTAGTTAAAAAATATGTTGATGTGGGGCGCTGTCCTCAGACAATCACATGGTATGCTTTTGCTGTTAACTACTTACGGCGTGGGGGGCGCTAGCGGAAATCTGACAACGCTGTGATATTGCCAAGAAGAAGAGCTTTTGATGACTATCCAACACTTGTATATTGATGAATGTTTAATAATTCAACTTTTGGATTTTGAATTTGGCGCCTTGCATTTCACCGGGTAGTGTCGGGAGTGCCCCACCACTCCGTAAGTAGTTAACAGCAAATGCATACCATTCGATTGTCTGAGGACAGCGCCCCACATCAACATATTTTTTAAGGGAGCAGTGGGGCTGAATTATTAAGTTAAATTATTATTAAACATTCATCAATATACAAGTGTTGCATAGTCATCAAAAGCTCTGCTTCTTGGCAATATCACAGCGTTGTGTCATGATTTCCTCTTGGGACAGACCAAGGCGCAGCGAGGTATCCAGATTTCAAAAAGGCTTAATGGCGAAAGCACAACATTTGATTGTTTGAGGATAGCCCCTTACAGTGAGGGGAAAAAAGTATTTGATCCCCTGCTGATTTTGTTTGCCCACTGACAAAGAAATGATCAGTCTATCATTTTAATGGTAGGTTTATTTGAACAGTGAGAGACAGAATAACAACAAAAGAATCCAGAAAAACACGTGAAAAATGTTATAAATTGATATGCATTTTAATGAGGGAAATAAGTATTTGACCCCTCTGCAAAACATGACTTAGTACTTGGTGGCAAAACCCTTGTTGGCAATCACAGAGGTCAGACGTTTCTTGTAGTTGGTCACCAGGTTTGCACACATCTCAGGAGGGATTTTGTCCCACTCCTCTTTGCAGATCTTTTCCAAGTCATTAAGGTTTCGAGGCTGACGTTTGGCAACTCGAACCTTCAGCTCCCTCCACAGATTTTCTACGGGATTAAGGTCTGGGGACTTGCTACGCCACTCCAGGACATTAATGTGCTTCTTCTTGAGCCACTCCTTTGTTGCCTTGGCCGTGTGTTTTGGGTCATTGTCTTGCTGGAATACCCATCCACGACCCATTTTCAATGCCCTGGCTGAGGGAAGAAGGTTCTCACCCAAGATTTGACGGTTCATGGCCCCGTCCATCGTCCCTTTGATGCGGTGAAGTTGTCCTGTCCCCTTAGCAGAACAACCCCAAAGCATAATGTTTCCATCTCCATGTTTGACGGTGGGGATGGTGTTCTTGGGGTCATAGGCAGCATTCCTCCTCCTCCAAACACGGCGAGTTGAGTTGATGCCAAAGAGCTCCATTTTGGTCTCATCTGACCACAACACTTTCACCCAGTTGTCCTCTGAATCATTCAGATGTTCATTGGCAAACTTCAGATGGGCATGTATATGTGCTTTCTTGCAGGATTTCAGTCATTCACGGTGTAGTGTGTTACCAATTGTTTTCTGAGTGACTATGGTCCCAGCTGCCTTGAGATCATTGACAAGATCCTCCCGTGTAGTTCTGGGCTGATTCCTCACCGTTCTCATGATCATTGCAACTCCACGAGGTGAGATCTTACATGGAGCCCCAGGCCGAGGGAGATTGACAGTTCTTTTGTGTTTCTTCCATTTGCGAATAATCGCACCTACTCACCAAGCTGCTTGGCGATGGTCTTGTAGCCCATTCCAGCCTTGTGTAGGTCTATAATCTTGTCCCTGACATCCTTGGAGAGCTCTTTGGTCTTGGCCCTGGTGGAGAGTTTGGAATCTGATTGATTGATTGCTTCTGTGGACAGGTGTCTATTCTACAGGTAACAAACTGAGATTAGGAGCACTCCCCTTTAAGAGTGTGCTCCTAATCTTAGCTCGTTACCTGTATAAAAGACACCTGGGAGCCAGAAATCTTTCTGATTGAGAGGGGGTCAAATACTTATTTCCCTCATTAAAATGCAAATCAATTTTTAACATTTTTCACATGCATTTTTCTGGATCTTTTTGTTGTTATTATGTCTCTCACTGTTCAAATAAACCTACCATTAAAATTATAGACTGATCATTTATTTTTCAGTGGGCATCAAATACTTTTTTCCCTCACTGTACATCCTGTGACTAGTTCGAAGTTATTTTTCTATTACCATCCAGAGCAACCTAACATCACCAAACACTGCCTAGAGACTGTTGACATCCAGTGGAAGCAATAGGTACTGCAATCTTACTCCCATATATGGCTGTTTTCAATAGGGAGGGGTTCAAAATGAGGCAATGTGTCAAAAACACTTTTTCCAGGACAGAAATTCCTCTGCTTTTCGCCTGCTATATCAGTTCTGTTATACTCACAGACAATATTTTAACACTCTTAGAAACTTCAGAGTGTTTCCTATACAATAGTACTAATTATGTGCATATCCTATTTTGTGGGCCTGAGTGGGAGGCATTTTACTTTGGGCACGCCAGACTCTCCAAAACCTTCACCTCGGGAGCCGCTCCCTAAGAAGGTAACTAGCACAGGCGTCACAAAATCACAAATAGCGATTAAATAAATCACTTACTTTTGAAAAAATCTTCCTCTGATTTGCAATCCCAATCGTCCCCGCTACAACATGAATTGTCGTTTTGTTAGATAAAATCCTTCTTTATATCCCAAAATGTCTGTTTAGTTGGCGCCATCGATTTCATTAATCCACTCGTTCAACGTGTAGACAAAGGGATCCAAAAAGCTACCCCTAAACTGTGTCCAAACAAGTCAAACAACATTTCTATTTAATACTTAGGTACACTAAAATATAAATAAACTATTATATTTCATATGGAAAGATATGTTCAAAAGGAAAATAAAATTTGTAAGCGCAAGCACTCTTCCACGCGTGCCGAAAGACTGATATTCTTCCTTCGCTCCCCTCACCAAAACTCCAAATTCTTGTTTGTTTTTCAAGAAACATGCCTGAAACCTTGAATAAAGATTGTTGACATCTATTTGAAGCCATAGAAATTGCAATCTGGGAGCTGGAATTACATAGGAGCAATAGGTTTGCTTTGTAAGAGCCTGGTACCTAAAAAAAAAAAAAAAAGGTTGGATTTTCTTCTGATTTTCGCCTGCCATATCAATTCTGTTATAGTCACAGACATTATATTAACAGTTTTAGAAACTTCAAAGGGTTTTCTATTCAATGCTCCCAATTTCACTGTAAGGTCTACACCTGTTGTATTCGGCATGTGACAAATACTACCACTGCACCGTTGTGAGCGTCCTGACGGTTGCATCACGGCTTGGTACAGGAATTGCTGCGTCTATGACCACAAAGCCCTCCAGCGGGTAGTGAAGACGGCCCAGTACATCACTGGGACCGTGCTCCCACCATCAATGACATTTGGCACGAAGCATAATCAAGCACCCCACTCACCCCAGCCACAAGCTGTTCTCTCCCTAACCATTGGGCAAGAGGTATCGGAGCATAAGATAGAAACTATCTCTGAGCCTGGTGGTATCCTATCAACAAGCCATCAGACTGCTGAACACTTGAAATGGACTGACCACCTGCTCTGATTCTCCTTAGCACACATGCATTCACTCTTGCACACACCCACACAGACATACACACACGCATGCATGCAGAACACACATCACAACTGATGCTACAAGACTCCTGTTATTGCTCATTTTTACACTGCCCCCATGCCCCCTGTCCCCAATACATATAAATCTTGGACTATACATTTTGCCTTCTTGTATTATACTTATGCAAAAACATTTATTTCTATTTTACTGAGCCAGCAAACTTGATGTTCATATTCTTACATTTCATTGCTTCTTATTGTTGTTGCATTGTCGAGAAGGAACCTGCAAGTAAGCATTTCATTGGACGATGTAGTGTATACCATGCGTATCCCGCACATACGACTAATAAAATTTGAAACTTGACAGAGTTCAGATTGAAGATGTTTGAGATGAACTCATAGAACATAGCCATTTGGTCAATTAGTAACACATCAAAGCAACTCGTGAAGAAATTGGAAAATGTGATCTACAGTACCAATCAACATTTTGGACACACCTACTCATTCCAGGGTTTTTCTTTATTTTACTATTTCTACATTGTAGAATAATAGTGAAGACATCAAAACTATGGAATAACAATTTTATATTTAAGGTTCTTCAAAGTAGCCACCCTTTGCCTTGATGACAGCCTTGCACACTTCTAAAAATAGTAAAAATAAAGAAAAACCCTTGAATGAGTAGGTGTCTCCAATCTTTTGACTGGTGCTGTATATTTAGTCATTTAAAAAAAAAGTATGATCTGTACTTCCACTAGCTACATATCTCAATCTTGGAGGGCATTACCGGAGAATGTGTAAAGATTTTAGCGAACAGTAATGGTGTAACAACCCTTGCCGGTCTCCAACCTCGTCCCAGCCCATAGGCAGACCTGCTAAACACTGGTCCAATAAGAGTTACCCCCAAAACCCCTTAGGGAAGGACCCCATCACTTATAGCAACTGAAATGATGATTGATGAGAAAAGCCCTCTTTCCTCCTACCCACCACTTTGGAAACAATCTTTTAGGCCTGGAAGCTGAGAGTCATGGCTCCTTGTAGTGGCAGGTCTCTAATAGTCTCTCTGTAGGAGAATGGGAGTCATTAGCCAAGCCAGGTAAGTGACACCAGGGAGCTAGAGAGCTTCCAAGGGCAAGTGGACATGTTGTTGAAGTGAGAACGTTTCAATCTAGCCTGAGGGCCTGTGGATGTTTGGATGTTTACCATGTTTTTGCTGTAGTCCTGGGTGGGACCTCATACAAGAAATCTTGGTTGGAGGATTCCATATTTCCTGCTAATTCCCTCATGATTGCATGAATTTTCCAGGGTTTCTGGAAAACCTGGGAATTTTAGGAACGTTACTGGGATTTTGTAATCATAATTACAATCAAATCAAATTCTTGTATTTGTCACATGCGCAGAATACCGTGAAATGCTTACTTACAAGCCCTTAACTAACAATGCAGTTTTAAGAAAAATAACAGTTAAGAAAAATATTTACAAAATGAACTAAAGTTTCAAAAAAGGAGCTCGGTGAAACATAAGATATTACAGTTTTTAATGTCCCATTGGTAGGATAGTCTTGAAAAGAGCGCATCCATTTATTCTCCAATGATTGCACGTTGGCCAATATGACGGATGGTAGAGGCGGGTTACCCACTCGCCGACGAATACTCACAAGGCACCCCGACCTGTGTCCCCTGTATCAGCGTCTTCTCTTCATGCGAATGATGGGGATTTGGGCCTGGTCGGGTATCTCGAGTAAAACCTTTGAGTCCAAGTCATTAAATAAAAAATCTTTGTCCAGTTTGAAGTGAGTAATCGCTGTTCTGATATCCAGAATCTACACTGCTCAAAAAAATAAAGGGAACACTTAAACAACACAATGTAACTCCAAGTCAATCACACTTCTGTAAAATCAAACTGTCCACTTAGGAAGCAACACTGATTGACAATAAATTTCACATGCTGTTGTGCAAATGGAATAGACAACAGGTGGAAATTATAGGTAATTAGCAAGACACCCCCAATAAAGGAGTGGTTCTGAAGGTGGTGACCACAGACCACTTCTCAGTTCCTATGCTTCCTGGCTGATGTTTTGGTCACTTTTGAATGCTGGCGGTGCTTTCACTCTAGTGGTAGCATGAGACGGAGTCTACAACCCACACAAGTGGCTCAGGTAGTGCAGCTCATCCAGGATGGCACATCAATGCGAGCTGTGGCAAGAAGGTTTGCTGTGTCTGTCAGCGTAGTGTCCAGAGCATGGAGGCGCTACCAGGAGACAGGCCAGTACATCAGGAGGCGTGGAGGAGGCCGTGGGAGGGCAACAACCCAGCAGCAGGACCACTACCTCCGCCTTTGTGCAAGGAGGAGCACTGCCAGAGCCCTGCAAAATGACCTCCGGCAGGCCACAAATGTGCATGTGTCTGCTCAAACAGTCAGAAACAGACTCCATGAGGGTGGTATGAGGGCCCAACGTCCACAGGTGGGGGTTGTGCTTACAGCCCAACACCGTACGGGACGTTTGGCATTTGCCAGAGAACACCAAGATTGGCAAATTCGCCACTGGCGCCCTGTGCTCTTCACAGATGAAAGCAGGTTCACACTGAGCACGTGACAGACGTGACAGAGTCTGGAGACACCGTGGAGAACGTTCTGCTTCCTGCAACATCCTCCAGCATGACCGGTTTGGCGGTGGGTCAGTCATGGTGTGGGGTGGCTTTTCTTTGGGGGGCCGCACAGCCCTCCATGTGCTCGCCAGAGATAGCCTGACTGCCATTAGGTACCGAGATGAGATCCTCAGACCCCTTGTGAGACCATATGCTGGTGCGGTTGGCCCTGGGTTCCTCCTAATGCAAGACAATGCTAGACCTCATGTGGCTGGAGTGTGTCAGCAGTTCCTGCAAGAGGAAGGCATTGATGTTAAGGACTGGCCCGCCCGTTCCCCAGACCTGAATCAATTGAGCACATCTGGGACATCATGTCTCGCTCCATCCACCAACGCCACGTTGCACCACAGACTGTCCAGGAGTTGGCGGATGCTTTAGTCCAGGTCTGGGAGGAGATCCTCAGGAGACCATCCGCCACCTCATCAGGAGCATGCCCAGGCGTTGTAGGGAGGTCATTCAGGCACGTGGAGGCCACACACACTACTGAGCCTCATTTTGACTTGTTTTAAGGACATTACATCAAAGTTGGATCAGGCTGTAGTGTGGTTTTCCACTTTAATTTTGAGTGTGACTCCAAATCCAGACCTCCATGGGTTGATAAATTTGATTTCCATTGATAATTTTTGTGTGATTTTGTTGTCAGCACATTCAACTATGTAAAGAAAAAAGTATTTAATAAGATTATTTCATTCATTCAGATCTATGATGTGTTATTTTAGTGTTCCCTTTATTTTTTTGAGCAGTGTATTTTCAGTCATAAGAGACAGTGGCAGAAAAATGATGTTCAAAAGAAGTTACAAACAACGCAAAAAATACATTAAGTAGCACAATTGGTTAGGAGCCCTCAAAACGGCAGCCATCTCCTGCGGCGCCATTCTGTTGGTACAAAACTCATTATTTAAGAAGTACTACAGTTCAATCAATTGTAGTTTAAGGGTAACCTTATCGTGGGTTCATTCATAATGTTTATTATGTTGGTGGTGACACTATTTATCTGATATTGATTAAATTGGGGCCATATACGGGAGCAGAGAAGTATGTGCCTGTGTGAAAGTTTGATTTGACTGACTAGAACGAGTACAGTCCTTACCTCCTTGGCTGAACACGTGTTGAATTGGATGCCAATTCTAGACACAACATCGCAAAGATGTTTATCCTTCTATTCAACCCAGCTATCCTTATAACTATTACTACAGTATATCCCTACACTCTAAATGTAACATCTCGCTGAACATAAAATAAATAGTCCCTGGTTGTTATGTCCAAGCCTGTAGCCTACATGTTGTTGTGGTGGTTAGGTAGCTCACAGAGAGCAATTGATCAACACGCTGAGTTTAAGTTGAAAAGCCATATATCGTCTGAAGGCCTACAGTATGATGAATATAGAGTGTCAGTGGGCTTTCAAAACAGCAGCCATACTGTCCTCTCTCTCTCTCCTCATCTTTCACAGGGTGTTGGACCAATTTGTTGCCTGACCTTATCAGGACCCTTAAGATTCAGTTTAAGACTCAGTAAAGATCTGTTGATATGAACCTTGGTACATGAAAACAGGATGAAGAAAGGAGGGCCTTTGAAGAATGGATCTGCAGTGCATCCTGGGTAAATGAAGCGGTTAGTTATTACTGACTTGGTACTGAAGTGATAGCTACGTCTTGTAAAAACATATTGGGGTCATTCCACCAATTCGGTGTCTTTTGAGAAGTATAACTTGGTCAAAATTTCACCTCATTTTAACTCATGTTCAACTTAATGAAAAATTATTTTGTCCCATCTCAAGAGGTTAAGTAAAATGTGTTCATCAAAAGACTATAGTAAGGCCTTTGGTAGCCAGTAGTTTGAATATGGTGCTCGAGTCAAAACGGGTCCCGGTTTTTTGTGTGGTATGTCATCCATTTCGTGTGATATGTTACGAATTTTGCAATTCACGTGATATGTCAGGAATCCAATTCGTGCAATATGTTTCAAATTTCTTGTGCTAAAGATCCCGGAGTGCCCCTTTAAATGCCTAATTAATTAACAGGGTTGACCTAAACAGGGTTTACGATTTCTTCTAAAATCAGCCATGAATCCCCTTGTGACAGGGGGAATGGAAGCTTGTTATATACAACAGGGAGTGGCAATTGAATGCAAGCTTCACACATTTTTTTTATTGTTTAAACAGTTCTAGCCTGTCTATCCATGGGTGACGTGTTGTCCTCGAACCGCTCAGTGTTCCACCACAAATATCAGAAAATGGCCAAAAAGAGTAGTACCTGATTTTACTCTATGATTTGACTATTAGATGTTCAATGTTTCTTTAGGAAAAAATATTTAAGAGATCTGGGGTGGGGGTGCTGGGGGTTATAAGCTGACATATGGAATTGTTTTAAGATGCTCATATAATGGATCATTTAGCTTTTTATTTTTTATTTTTATTTTTTTTTTAATTTTAGGACACTTTTGGGTATATACAGTTGAAGTCGGAAGTTTACTTACACCTTAGCCAACTCAGTTTTTCACAATTCCTGACATTTAATCCTAGTAAAAATGGATCACCACTTTATTTTAAGAATGTGAAATGTCAGAATAATAGTAGAGAGAATTATTTATTTCAGCTTTTATTTCATTCAACACATTCCCAGTGGGTCAGAAGTTAACATACACTCAATTAGTATTTGGTAGGATTGATTTAGATTGTTTAAAACTTGTTAGGGCTTAGGTCCTTTTTTCAGAATTTCCACCTGACTGACGTGCGCAAATTAAACTGCCTGTTACTCAGGCCCAGAAGCCAGGATATGCATATAATTGTTATATGAAATGTTAAAATAATGTATGAGACTATAACACAATTGATATGGTAGGAGAAAATCCAAAGAAAAACCAACCAGATTAATTTTGCTCTTACAATGGAAAGCTATGGGTCCTATGCAATTCCAGCTCCCATGTCAACAGTCTTAGTTCAAGGTTTCTTTGGAGTGTTTTTTGGAATTTGGAGTGTTGGTACTGGGAGTCACAGTTGGAATTCAGTCTGTGGGCGTGCGACGAAGAGGACGCGCACTTACTAATTTTACTTTTCTATTGAACATACTTTTTTCCGTATGAAATATTATAGTTTAATTACATTTAAGGGTACCTGAGCATTAAATATGAATGTAGTTTGACTTGTTTTAACAAAGTTTAGCTGTAGCTTTTTGGATTCCTTTGTCTGCATGTTGAACGAGTGGATTACTCAAATCGATGGCGCCAACTAAACATACTTTTTGGCATATAAAGAAGGATTTTATCTAACAAAACGACCATGCATGTTGTAGCTGGGACCCTTTGGATTGCAAATCAGAGGAAGATTTTCAAAAAGTAAGTGATTATTTAATTGCAATTTGTAACTTTATAAAGCCTGTGCTGGTAGAAAAATATATTGATGTGGGGTGCCGTCCTCAAACAATCGCATGGTATGCTTTCGCTGTAAAGCCTATTGTAAATCGGACAATGCAGTTAGATTAACAAGAATTTAAGCTTTTAACCGATATAAGATACTTGTATGTTCATAAATGTTTAATATCTATAATTTTTATGATTATTTATTTGAATTGTGCGCACTCCAATTTCACCGGATGTTGTCAACAGGTCCCGCTGGCAGGGCGCCTAGCCTTAAGAAGTACACTGCTCAAAAAAATAAAGGGAACACTAAAATAACACATCATAGATCTGAATGAATGAAATAATCTTATTAAATACTTTTTTCTTTACATAGTTGAATGTGCTGACAACAAAATCACACAAAACTTATCAACGGAAATCAAATTTATCAACCCATGGAGGTCTGGATTTGGAGTCACACTCAAAATTAAAGTGGAAAACCACACTACAGCCTGATCCAACTTTGATGTAATGTCCTTAAAACAAGTCAAAATGAGGCTCAGTAGTGTGTGTGGCCTCCACGTGCCTGAATGACCTCCCTACAACGCCTGGGCATGCTCCTGATGAGGTGGCGGATGGTCTCTTGAGGGATCTCCTCCCAGACCTGGACTAAAGCATCCGCCAACTCCTGGACAGTCTGTGGTGCAACGTGGCGTTGGTGGATGGAGCGAGTCATGATGTCCCAGATGTGCTCAATTGGATTCAGGTCTGGGGAACGGGCGGGCCAGTCCTTAGCATCAATGCCTTCCTCTTGCAGGAACTGCTGACACACTCCAGCCACATGAGGTCTAGCATTGTCTTGCATTAGGAGGAACCCAGGGCCAACCGCACCAGCATATGGTCTCACAAGGGGTCTGAGGATCTCATCTCGGTACCTAATGGCAGTCAGGCGACCTCTGGCGGGCACATGGAGGGCTGTGCGGCCCCCCAAAGAAATGCCACCCCACACCATGACTGACCCACCGCCAAACCAGTCATGCTGGAGGATGTTGCAGGCAGCAGAACGTTCTCCACGGCGTCTCCAGACTCTGTCACATCTGTCACGTGCTCAGTGTGAACCTGCTTTCATCTGTGAAGAGCACAGGGCGCCAGTGGCGAATTTGCCAATCTTGGTGTTCTCTGGCAAATGCCAAACGTCCTGCACGGTGTTGGGCTGTAAGCACAACCCCCACCTGTCGACGTTGGGCCCTCATACCACCCCCAGGCCTGCTGGAGGTCATTTTGCAGGGCTCTGGCAGTGCTCCTCCTTGCACAAATGCGGAGGTAGTGGTCCTGCTGCTGGGTTGTTGCCCTCCTACGGCCTCCTCCACGTCTCCTGATGTACTGGCCTGTCTCCTGGTAGCGCCTCCATGCTCTGGACACTACGCTGACAGACACAGCAAACCTTCTTGCCACAGCTCGCATTGATGTGCCATCCTGGATGAGCTGCACTACCTGAGCCACTTGTGTGGGTTGTAGACTCCGTCTCATGCTACCACTAGAGTGAAAGCACCGCCAGCATTCAAAAGTGACCAAAACATCAGCCAGGAAGCACAGGAACTGAGAAGTGGTCTGTGGTCACCACCTTCAGAACCGCTCCTTTATTGGGGGTGTCTTGCTAATTGCCTATAATTTCCACCTGTTGTCTATTCCATTTGCACAACAGCATGTGAAATTTATTGTCAATCAGTGTTGCTTCCTAAGTGGACTGTTTGATTTCACAGAAGTGTGATTGACTTGGAGTTACATTGTGTTGTTTAAGTGTTCCCTTTATTTTTTTGAGCAGTGTATATTTTGTGAAGTGCACCAGGCCCTCCTGCAGCAAAGCACCCCCGCAACATGATGCTGCCACCTCCGTGCTTCACGGTTGGGAAGGTGTTCTTGACACAAGCCTCCCCCTTTTTCCTCCAAACATAACGATGGTCATTATGGCCAAACAGTTCTATTTTTGTTTCATCAGACCCTATGTGCAGTTGCAAACCGTAGTCTGGCTTTTTCATGGTGGTTTTGGAGCAATGGCTTCTTCCTTGCTCTCTGTATCTGACTGAGATTGGCTAACAAAATCAAATGGCCCCCCCCTGGAAGTCAGGGCCCCTTGGCACATGCCCTGCATGCCTGTTCGGAATTCGGCCGTGATTAGTACAAGTTTAGATAACTGGCTAGACTAACTTACCAATTAAACAATTGACAAAACAAGAGAACGACTGCTGACGCACAACCAAATTTTGAACTCGCACCTTGTGTATTCTACTGTTCTATTGCTCAACAGTAAGTTGAAAAAAATATCATTATACAAAATAAATCCCGCTCTTCATATACTTGGAGAAAATAACAGTGAGCTCACGTGTGTTTAGCTTCCCATATAGAGAGCTTACAACAGAGGTTTGGCCTCCCTCGCCTCCCGTCCTGTCCTCTCCGTCCTCTCATCTCCTCTCCTAACCCCACTCTGCCCTGAGAGGCAGCAGTGTGTGTAGTGGTGGCGTAGGCCGGGCTAGGGGAGGAGGGGGTGTCGACAGCCCCCTGGCACTCCCTTTCATTGATTGAGACAGATGCTGGGCTTGGCGTTGAAGGACGCGCCCACAAATAGAAGCTGAAATCAAGACTCTAAAAAAATTGCGTTGGCGAGACAATCTCACAGTGAATTGATTGTCAGCTTTGCATTTAGATTCCCCACTTGTCGTAACAAATCTTCTGCTGTGGATGGGTATTGATACCCTTCAGCAAAAGCAGGAGAAATAGAGCGAGAGTCAGAGAGAGGGAGTGAGTGAGAGAAAGAGATAGAGAGAGGGAAAGAGGTAAAAATATTGAGCATGTGCGTCCGCTGGAAAAGTGCTATTGACTTGTTCAGCCTGAAAACTAAAACCGTTTAAAGGATTTTTACCAATGCAACAAACACACAATAGCCAATTTATCTGACAAGGCCCCACAGAGTTCTGACTACAGGCTTCCTGTTGGGAGAGAAAATAGAAAACTCATCCCTATGTTTCTCTCCATCCTCTCAAGCCTTCTAATGACTCCTGGATGTGTGTTAAATTGGATGACATTGGTAGTAACTCTTCATGAATAGATATTGATTGTACACACCCACATCCAATCCATCATACAGGACGGTGACATCTGTATTTTGTGTGCATCAGATGCACATAGAAACATTTCCTGTAATGTACTCACCATTTAATGTTGTGATGTCCAGCCATCTGTCAGACAGAGTGTTGAGATGACTGTCAGTCCAGCAGACAGTGTTCCATCCCGTTCCTACCCCTGATCTGGTGCTGCTCTGTCACTCCTGTCAACAGTGTGTGCTGGTAGACCGCTGCTGCCTCTCCCTCCAACATAGGAGCTGTATTTTTATGTATTATTATGTAACCTTTATCAGGTAAGTCAGTTAAGAACAAATTCTTATTTACAATGATGGCCTTCACCGGCCAAACCCAGACGACACTGGGCCAATTGTGCACCACTCAATGGGACTCCCAATCACAGCCAGTTGTGGTACAGCCTGGAATCAAACCAGGGCATCTGTAGTGACACCTCTAGCACAGAGATGCAGTGCCCTCTCAACAGCCTCAATTCGTCAGGACATGGACCCTACAATATGTCGAAAGCATTCCACAGGGAGGCTGGCCCATGTTGACTTCAATGCTCCAATAATACTGTACAGTTGTATCAAGTTGGCTGGATGTCCTTTGGGTGGTGGACCATTCTTGATACACACAGGAAACTGTTGAGCGTAAAAACCCAGCGGCGTTGCAGTTCTTGACACACTCAAACCGGTGCGCGGCTTGTGAGTCGTAGAGCAAAACGGAGACCACCATTGTGTTAGTGAGAGTTTCCCGTTTCCATACTAGTTTGTAGGTCAAACCGTTAAGACGCTAAAAGACGTTTTCGTGAGAAGCCCGATTTTCGTGATGTCTCTTGTCTGACAAACACCGCTCTAGCTCTTTCACCGCACATGCGGAAGTGCGACACTGGCGGATGTGGTGGATTGAGATGCATCTAATGCAAACCAGATATCTTTAGCTTAATCTGACGAATTGTGATGGGGATTTCTTTTTTAATGGTATTTACATTGATTCACCGGTGACATCAGCATGGGATCAAAGCTTTCACCTAGATTCACCTGGTCAGTCTATGTCATGGAAAGAACAAGCATTCTTAATGTTTTGTTCACTCACTGTATGCGTATGTATTCACACTCCCCTTCTTATGTATTTGGAAAGTGGTGCTAAACATTTCCTTTTGTCTCTATACTCTAGCATGTAGGATTTGAGATCAAATGTTTCATATGAGGTGACAATTCAAAATACCACTTGTTATTGCAGGGTATTTTCATACATATCTGATTTACGTTTGGAATGAAAGCACATTAGATATCTAGTCCCCCCATTTGAAGATGTCATACTGTAAGTATTTGGACACATTTCCTTTTGGGCGTTTTGAGGTATAGTTCGTATAGTTCAACTAATTGCAACGTAATTTGTTTATTGGACAAATATGCTCACATTAAATCCATTTATGATTATCATGAAGCATCACTTGAGTATCCCAATCTTCATTTTGCTTTTGCTTCGGTCTTCCAACAACATGCGGGAGGAAACAGCACCATATCAGCTCTAACTGAAACTTGAATAGGCAATAGCAATAGCCTGAAATATATCCCCGGTATAAGCCCCATCTCCCCTAATGTGTATCGGATGCGCTCATAAATACGCTGCTACTCACATAACGTTTCAGAGGTCTTAAATTATGATGCTGCGTGCATTTCATTAAATGCTCATAGTCAAACAACCAATAGTAATACACATCTTTGGCTATTTTCCTATGATTGGTCTGGACTGCGTTCTCACCTGCAGCGAACTGCACCATGGTATGAATTCAATCAGACTTAGACCACCCTTTTTGAGCGAACCACGGTCTGTTGTTTAGTGCGCTCCATGGGTGCAGATAGTGTTTACACCAGTCTAAACCAAAAAAATGTGTGAAAGCCCCCTTATAGTGTATTCAAGTAGTCAAAAGTTAAGTATTTGGTCCGATATTCCTTTCCAATAATTATTGTAAGTAAGAATATAACATGTTTGTGAACACTACTGCGTGAATGTGGATGTGAAAAAGTTACCCTCTCAACATGTGGATGTGAGAAAGTTACAGAGGGACAAAGATCAACCCCCCCCCCACCTTTTGATAATTGTGAGAAGTTAGCATGCTTTGTTGTAGCCCCTGTAACTTTCTCACTCAGCATTTTTCATGATTCATTCATTATTTTTCATCATGACATTATAAAGATTGATTTGGGACGTGTTCAGAAACATCTTATGTACTCAAAAATAACATTTGCTCCAGTCATCATTCACCATTGAGTTCCTATTGGGCAAAACATAACTCAAAATGCACTCGAAAGAAACTGAAAAAGCATCTAACGTGTTTGTAGAGTTTAAAGCTTGATGTTGTCATTGCGTGCTAGGAATATGGGACCAAATACTAAACTTTGGTACACTATAAGTGAAATTTGTGCAAATACTTATGTAATCTTCAAATAGGGTTGGGGGGGCTTTATCTTTAAACTGCATTCTGTACTGTCACCTCATATGAAAGATTTGATCTCAAATCCAAAATGCTGGAGTATAAAGTTAAATAAAAAACTGTCAAAATACTGTACATATGTAGGGGAGTGTACTGCTTCTATATATGTCTCTTCTCACAACTATCTCATAAACATGCTCAATTCATAATTATGTATAAGTAAAGATCCATTAAACTTCACTGATAAATGAACTACTCTTTCTCTGACAAGTACAGAATTTATATGCTACATAGAGTCAGGTCCAAAAATTATTGGCACACTTGATGAAGATAAATAAATAATACAAATACTGAGCTATATTGTATTCAAAAAATTGGAAATTACCGTATACTAATACAATTGCTCAGAGAAAGACATTTGACAAATGTTTAATAGGGTTCAAAATTATTGGCACCCGTGTTTTCAATACTCCAGCATCCTTCCCTTGCTAGGATAATGACAATGGGCAATTTTCGAAAATGTTTTATGAGATTGTAGAACACATTGGAAGGGGTCTTAGACTATTCCTCCAATCAGAATCTTTCCAGATACTGTGCTTATCCTTTTACTGCAGTGAGCTAACTCAGGGTCACTCTGAGTGTTTCTTAGTAGTCTTAAACACATCTACTTTGAAACAAAAGTTTACAACTCACACACATGGTTATGGCCTTAAAAAAATAAGACACCTGTACCATGTCAGATATAAAGTTGGCATGTATTTGATTTTGAATTTGTATCCCAATATTACACTTTATATACATCACAGAAGACTGAAATATAACAAAATCATTTGACATAAAAATACCAGATTATTATAAAATTATACAAATATTAATAACATTCCACCCATGATGCTACTAGGTCATTTGACTGCAGGAAAGGGACTGCCCTCTACTGACTGCCCTCTTCAATTCAAACCACAGGTTTTCAATGGGGTTTAAGTTCAGAGAACATTTCTATGTGGATTTTGATGTGTGCTTGGGATTATTGTCTTGCTGGAAGATCCATTTGTAGCCCACATTCAGACTGACAGAGGGAACCTGTTTTTTGGCAAAAATATTCTGGTACTTGGTAAAGTTCATGATGCCATTGATCTTAACATGGGTCTCAAGACCAGTGGAAGCAAGAAAGCCCAATAGCATCAAAGATCAACCACCATATTTTACAGTAGGTATGAGGTACTTTTCTGCATATGCTTCCGTTTTTTGATGCCAAACCCACCATGGGTGTGCATGGCCAAAGAGCTCTATTTCCATGTAATCTGAACATAGCACCGGTTCCAATCCAAGTGCCAATGCCCTTCAGAAAGCTCTAGGCGGTGCTATGGAGGTATGGTCAAGATCCCTCCCAATGTGCTCTCCAATCTCATAAAACATTTTAGAAAAGGCTCAATGTTGTTATCCTCAAATGTTGAGGGCGCTGGAGTATTGAAAACAGGGGTGCCAATAATTTCGGCTTATCTTTTAAAAAAAAATTGTATTACTTGTTAAACAAAATTGGTACATTGGTATAAAAAAATATTATTTCCCAATTTCTTTGAGCATCATACAATATAGCTCACTATTTGTATTACTTATGCAGTCCTTTTTGCTCATCTTCAACAAGGGTGTCAATAATTTTGGAGTGACTGTATCTAAATTGACACTTCACTAATGGCTGAAGTAGCATGATAAAACATCTAAAGTGTGCTGACAGTCACTGGCCCCTGATTGGCTGAATGTTAATTAGAACCTACAGAGCATGGAAGATGAGATGTAAAGTTCCACATTCCGCTCACCTCTGCATTCCGCTGTTCAGACCAATTAAGTCTGTGTGACACAGGTTACATTGGAGAGTGACAGCGGTGGCCTTTCTGTGCCATCACTCCGGAATAATATGTGTGCTAAGGCAACATGCGGTTGATGATGGAATGCTGGAAGCATGCTTATGTTTTGAGAGCCTATCAATAAAGCCTTGGATCACATGTTTGGATGGGATGTTTGAATGGCATGTTATCTATACAGGTAATGACGGATCACATCTATTCCATTGAAATCATTTTGAATGAGACCAAACCTTGCCAAACTGCCATTTTCGTTTCAGATTTATTTTGTATTTTCTCCTTGAAGTGCTGCCTTGTTACTGAAATATGGCATCTCCATCTATTATACTCTAAGGAACCAAAAGTCACAAATGGTGAAAAGGGGATGCATAACAAAATATATCTTATTTAAAGACTGGGGTATGGTGCAAATCATTCAAGGCTCTTTTTGAAAGTGTCTCTTTTGAGTGTGTGTGTGTTTGAGTGCGTACCGGCATGCTTTTGCCCATGTGCATGCGTGTGTGTGTTTGTGTGTGTGTTTGTTTATTCCTCTCAGGGACAGCTCTTTTGACAAATGATAGACATGTACAACCATTACACCACTCTTCTATGTGTTCTGTCCCAGACCAATTGCAGCATTCTTTGTCGGGACTACCTCTTTGATCCGATCCGTTCTGTATTCAGGGCCTTTTGTACACACATCTAGTCATTTCCCAGCGGGGCTAGACACTCACTGGAGGCATGATAAGAGTGTGAAAGAAGCAAGTGCCATCTCAGAATAGCATTCTGTGTGTGCATGATCTCCATCCCAAGTTCAATGGCTCATATCACATGTATAATGTATAATGTATTCTCAATATATTCCACGTTCTTGATATGCTAGCATAATGCAATATCATTGACCTAGTGACCTTGTCTCAGTATAATATGATATAACATTGCATATATTCCTGGACACAGACAAACTGGGATTGAGCGTAAAGTAGAGTAGTAAAAGAATATACTTGTTTTTATCCCAGCAGTCTTCTTATCCTTAGATCAGTCTCATTTAGTATTCCACTTTTAGGTTAAATGGTTATTTGTGAGATAAGCGAGCCCAAACAGTCTCTAGAGGAGAAACAGAAATAATCAAAACAGCCACGGTTGAATTACTTCCCCTATCCCATATGATTATGTTTGACAGTCTCTTGGAGTAGCTTACCCTCCAAGGTTCTGTGTTAAATACCACATCAAACCATACATTGTGTTCTCAACCTCAACAGTGAGTCTTCTTCATAGGAACCGGGCGCGTCCACTAGCAATGCCGTAGGCCATTTATTTTCAACGAAAGGAAGCGACTTGCGCCGAAGTTAGCGAGGCGAAGAGCGTGAACAGGGCGGGACATAAGTTGCCGAAAACTCAATACTATACAAAAGCTTGGCGATATTGCTGCACGATTGACCTATCAAAGCTCGCTATGAATTTTAACCCCTACTGGATTAGCTGTTCATACCGAACACTACTGTACCTAGCATGCTGTTGGTTTGCTAGCACCCATATGGCGAGCCACTCTGGGCTAAGCAGTGTTAATTTCGGCACTAGTCTTAGTCATTTTGACTTTGTCAAAAAAAAAATCATTTGAATAATGATTTAGTCTAGTTATTGTACAAATGACAAAAACAGTGGGTCATTTTAGTCAACTAAATGCCCTTTCATTTTAGTCACATTTTAGTCACATCACATTTTGCCTCATTAACCTTTAGTAAACATAAATCACTGACTTCCATGTGCATAAACATTCATAGCCTTTCCTACCAACATTTTTTTAAATCACATCCCTTGACATACTGCAGCTATATTGTAATCAAAGTTCTGTCATACGTAGTGGTCTGATAGGTTGCCACAAACTGATTAGCTAGCATTATACATCTGTTATTACCTGAGAGTATACACTAGCATTCAAAAGTTGGGGTCACTTAGAAATGTCCCTGTTTTTGAAAGAAAAGCTTTTTTTTTTGCTTTTGTCTACACTGTATTTCTGATAAATCTGATGTTATTTTAATAGACAAATTTTTTTCTCTTCTCTCAAAAACAAGGACATTTCTAAGTGACCCCAAACTTTTGTAACGGTAGTGTATATTGCGATGTTGCTCTTATAGATGTCTCTTGAGGTTCGTAGTATTTTTTCCCGTCAACTTGGTTGTCTTCTAGCATGGAAATGTTGCATTCGATCTTGTTTGAATCGACACGATAACTAAAGTGGCTCCAAACGTCGCCCCTTTTTCTATCGGGAGCTTGTACCACCGGGAGAATAACCATGGCCTGTGCCATAATTGCATCAATGATTTGTTGCCGCCAGATTGGAGAACGATTTCCGGGCAGAGAGGTGACAGGTGAATGACCTGGGCATGGTATTTATTTTGTTAACACTTCATTTTAAGGGGTCCTTATTACAGTGTATTTACATGTGTAATTACACTAACAAGCATTGTAGTTAACAGTAATGACTCATGTACACTGTAATAATAACATGCTAAATGGTGGTAATTGCAGTCTGTAATTACAGAGGTGTCAAAACAAATGCTTGTTGCCATGCTTGTTACAAGTGGCCAAGTTTCCACTAAATTCACCAATTTAGTGTTTTGTTTCTTCTCAGCTACATCCGATTCAGTAATAACTATCACAAGGTTGTAATCTCTTGTGGACAGATGTGCCGGGTGTCCTGAGATTACACTGGCTCTAATAATAATGCACACTTCAAAATTTCCTCTCAATATTGTTGTTAGCACTTGCCCGCAATAAGTGTACCATTAGGGTTAACTTGGTTGAGTTTACAAAAACAGATAAGATGTAGGTCAACCTCACTGACTGGGGTCTACCATGTGGGTGTCATCCTCAAGTGGGCGTCATCCTCAAGTGGGTGGCAAAACACACAAGTGCACTACAGAGTACATGTAAAATATGTGCAATGTACAATGTAATTACTAGGTGTTACACATGATTTAGCTAGTTAAACCTCTTAAGGATCGGACCCTTCATCTCAATTTCCGCCTAAAATGACATACCCAAATCTAACTGCCTGTAGCTCAGGACCTGAAGCAAGAATATGCATATTCTTGATACAGTACCTGTCAAAAATTTGGACACACGGGTTTTTCTTAATTTTTACTATTTTCTACAATGTAGAATAATAGTGAAGACATCAACACTATGAAATAACACATAGGGAATCATGTATTGACCAAAAAACTGTTAAACAAAAATATATATATACATTTGAGATTCTTCAAAGTAGCAACCCTTTGTCTTGATGACAACTTTGCATATGCTTGGCATTCTCTCAACCAGCTTCACCAGGAATACTTTTCCAACAGTCTTGAAGGAGTTCCCACATATGCTGAGCACTTGTTGGCTGCTTTTCCTTCACTCTGCGGTCCAACTCAACTCAAACCATCTCAATTGGGTTGAGGTCAGGTGATTGTGGAGGCCAAGTCATCTGATACAGCACTCCATCACTCTCCTTCTTGGTCAAATAGCCCGTACACAGCCTGGAGGTGTGTTGGGTCATTGTTCTGTTGAAAAACAAACCAGATGAGATGGAGTATCGCTGCAGAATGCTGTGGTAGCCATGCTGGTTAGTGTGCCTTGAATTCAAAATAAATCACAGACAGTGTCAACAGCAAAGCCCCACCCCCCTTTTTCGCAATTTCCGCCTGAATGACGTACCCAAAGTAAACTGCCTGTTGCTCAGGCCCTGAAGCCAGGATATGCATGTAATTGGTAGTATTGGATAGAAAACACTCTGAAGTTTCTAAAACTGTTAACTTCTTAGGAAGCGGCAGCTGAGGTGTCGGTTTTGGAGAGTCTGGCGTGCAAAAAAGTAAAAGGCCTGCCACTAAGGCCCAGAAACTAGAATATGCACATAATTAGTACTATTGGATAGGAAACACTCTGAAGTTTCTAAAACAGTTAACATATTGTCTGTGAGTATAACAGAACTGATATAGCAGGCGAAAACCAGAGGAATTTCTGTCCTGGAAAAAGTGTTTTTGACACATTGCCTCATTTTGAACCCCTCCCTATTGAAAACAGACATATCTGAGAGTAAGATTGCAGTACCTATTGCTTCCACTGGATGTCAACAGTCTCTAGACAGTGTTTGGTGATGTTAGGTTGCTCTGGATGGTAATAGAAGAAGAATTTTGAACTAGTCACAGGATGTAAACAGAAGAGAAGGCGCGTTCACGGGCTCGCGCGCGCTGTGTTTTTTTCCTTTCCTATCGTCCAGTTTATAATCCGGTTGAAATATTATAGTAAATATACATAAGTGTTCCTAAGGATACATTATCAATGATGTTTGATTGTTCTTGGACAAGTGTATAGGTATAGTTTGAACGCGTTCTCTTCACGGTTCAATGGGTGAGTGGACGCTGTATTTTATGAACATAACTCGCCAACCAAACTGAGATTTATGGACATAAACAATGACTTTTTTCTAACAAAAGAAGTATGAATTGTCTTGCTTGGACACTTCGGACTATCCTCAGCAGAAGATCATCAAAGGTAAGGGATTTTAAATTAGCGATTTTATGCGTTCTTTGAGACCCCCGTTGGTTATGGATTTATGCTAATGCGTAAAATATGAGAGGGGCTATCCTCAAACAATCAAATGTTGTGCTTTCACCGTAAAGCCTTTTTGAAATCTGACAATGCTGTGATATTGCCAAGAAGCGCTTTTGATGCTTTTGATGACTATGCAACACTTGTATATTGATGAATGTTTAATAATTCAACTTTTGGATTTTGAATTTGGCGAATTACATTTCACCGGGTAGTGTCGGGAGTGGCGCCCCACTGCTCCCTAAGTAGTTGTGTAAAGCACCTTTGGCAATGATTACAGCCTCAAGTCTTCTTGGGTATGATGCTACAAGCTTGGTACACATGTATTTGGGGAGTTTCTCCCATTCTTCTCTGCAGAACCTCTCAAGCTCTGTCAGGTTGGATGGGGAGCGTCGCTGCACAGCTATTTTCAGGTCTCTCTGGAGATGTTAGATGGGGTTCAAGTCCGGGCTCTGACTGGGCCACTCAAGGACTTTCAGAGACATGTCCCAAAGCCACTCCTGCGTTGTCTTGGCTGTGTGCTTAGGTTCGCTGTCCTGTTGGAAAGTGAACCTTCATCCCTGTCTGAGGTCCTGAGCGCTCTGGAGTAGGTTTTCATCAAGGATCTCTCTGTACTTTCCTCCATTCCTCTTTCCCTTGATCCTGACAAGTCTCCCGGTCCCAGCTGCTGAAAAACATCCCCACAGCATGATGCTAACACCACCATGCTTCACCGTAGGGATGGTTTCAGGTTTCCTCCAGACATGATGCTAGGCATTCAGGCAATAGAGCTCAATCTTGGTTTCATCAGACCAGAGAATCTTGTTTCTCATGGTCTGAGACTTCTTTACGTGACTTTTGGCAAACTCCAAGCGGGCTGTCGTGCCTTTTACTGAGGAGTGGCTTCCGTCTGGCAACTCTACCATAAAGGCCTGATTGGTGGAGTGCTGCAGAGATGGTTGTCCTTCTGGAAGGTTCTCCCATCTCCACAGAGTAACTCTGGAGCTCTGTCAGAGTGACCATCGGGTTCTTGGTCACCTCTTTGACCAAGTCTCTGCTCCAACGATTGCTCAGTTTAGCGGACAGTAGGTCTTGGTGGTTCCAAAACTTCTTCCATTTAAGAATGATGGAGAATTATGGAGGCCACTGTGTTCTTGGGGACCTTCAATGATGAATATTTTTTTTTTGGTCTGCTTCCCCAGATCTGTGCCTCGACTCAATTCTGTCTCGGAGATCTACTGACAATTCTTTTGACCTCATCGCTATGTTTTTGCTCTGACATGCACTGTCAACTGTGGGACCTTATATAGACAGGTGTGTGCCTTTCCAAATCATGTCCATTTAATTGAATTTACCACTGGTGGACTCCAATCAAGTTGTAGAAACATCTCAAATATGACAAATGGAAACAGGATGCACCTGAGCTGAATTTTGAGTCTCATAGCAAAGGGTTTAAATATTTACAGTTGAAGTCGGAAGTTTACATACACCTTAGCCAAATACATTTAAACTCAGTTTTTCACAATTCCTGACATTTAATTCTAGTAAAAATTCCCCCTGTCTTAGGTCAATTAAGATCGGCACTTTATTTTAAGAATGTGAAATGTCAGAATAATAATAGAGAGAATAGTTCATTTCAGCTTTTCTTAATTTCATCACATTCCCAGTGGGTCAGAAGTTTATATACACTCAATTAGTATTTGGTACCATTGCCTTTACATTGTTTAACTTGGGTCAGATGTTTCAGGTAGCCTTCCACAAGCTTCCCACAATAAGTTGGGTGAATTTTGTCCCATTCCTCCTGACAGAGCTGGTGTAACTGAGTCAGGTTTGCATGCCTCCTTGCTCGCACACGCTTTTTCAGTTCCGCCCACAAAGTCATTATGGCCAAGCAGTTCTATTTTTGTTTCATCAGATCAGAGGACATTTCTCCAAAAAGTACGATCTTTGTCCCCATGTGCAGTTGCAAACCGTTGTCTGGCTTTTTCATGGCGGTTTTGGAGCAATGGCTTCTTCCTTGCTGAGCGGCCTTTCAGGTTATGTCGATATAGGACTCGTTTTATTGTGGATATAGATACTTTTGTACCTGTTTCCTCCAGCATCTTCACAAGGTCCTTTGCTGTTATTCTAGGATTGATTTGCACTTTTCGCACCAAAGTACGTTCATCTCTAGGAGACAGAATGGGTCTCCTTCCTGAGCAGTATGACAGCTGCGTGGTCCCATGGTGTTCATACTTGCGTATTATTGTTTGTACAGATGAACGTGGTACATTCAGGCTTTTGGCAATTGCTCCCAAGGATGAAGCAGACTTGTGGAGGTCTACAATTTTTCTTCTGAGGTCTTGTCTGATTTCTTTTGAGTTTCCCATGATGTCAAGTGAAGAGGCACTGTGTTTGAAGGTAGGCCTTGAAATACATCCACAGGTACACCTCCAATTGACGTCAGTTTGGAAAACGAGTTTTCTGGAATTTTCCAAGCTGTTTAAAGACACAGTCAACTTAGTGTATGTAAACGTCTGACCCACTGGAATTGTGATACAGTGAATTATAAGTGAAATGATCCGTCTGTAAATTTTTTGGGGAAAAATGACTTGTGTCATGCACAAAGTAGTCCTAACCGACTTGCCAGAACTATAGTTTGTTAACAAGAAATTTGTGGAGTGGTTTAAAAATGAGTTTTAAATTCTCCAACCTAAGGGTAGGTAAACTTCTGACTTCAACTGTATTTCAATTGTGAAAAATTGAGTCTTAGCATAATTTCATCACTGTGGAATTACTCAGCAACAGAACACTACTGCAATGTAAAAATCACACCTTTATATTCGTGGTAAAATGAGTTGTCAGTGATGTAGCTGAAGTGTTGACTTCTGCCTTTCTCCCTGAGTCCCTCACACCTCCTTCACTTTCTGTGTGATTCCCTCTTTATTGTCGAATCCAACCACTCACCCCCTGTTCAAGTTACAACACTCCCTCACCCTTCCCCTCTAAACTCACCTTCCCTTACCCTTCCTGTCTCCATCACCCACACCCATTTCTACAGAGAGACATGGACACCTCTGTTGAGCTCCAAACGAATGGGACTACCTGTGGAGAGCTGTGGAAACTGACTTGTCAAAAATTGTGACTTTTCATTTTTACATCTCAGCTCTCATCTCAGACATTGAAAGTGCTGTGTCAGCCTCGTACGTATCATTTGGGAGGAATATGGGTTTTGAAGAAGAGGTGGGATGAAGGTATTAAGAATGCCATCCTGCCTTTCTACATTTCCTAACAGTATAAGATTACAACTTTTTCGTTTTGAAAAGCCAACTATTTTAACTGAGTGTGTCCAGCTGGCTGCTTGCTTGGGTTGTCTAAGGAAACTCTGTTTATTTATTTATTTAATCTACAGGAGCTGTTAGAAAGTGAAGAGAAGATGTAGAAGATATAGAGATTTTATTTAATTCAATGATTTTTTGTAGAGGTTCAGAGGCTTGTTTGACGCTTTTAATTTATATCAAATTAATAAAGGTGCGATGACTGTACAAAGGTCAGCTCCTGGGTTGCTGGGAAAGTTAGAATTAAAAATAATTATTTATACATTTTATTTGCGTAGAACGAAAATGTATATTTTTTGCTTTGAACCCAAAGTCACCGTCACTGGTAATCCCATCTTCTATAAGGAACATTTAACCCTGCAACTCTGTAAGGAGTTGTCAATGGTCAAATACTATTGAAGAGAAAGGTACTGTACATCTAATGACATTTAGAGCCTGAATGGGCTGCTTTAGAAAAATATCCCGAAGAGCCCACTGTTCCAAAAGTGGTTGCATCAACATTTTTTCCACGTCATTTCAACAAAAATGAGATGACATTGAAACAACATGAAAAACTGATTAGATTTGCAAAAAGTCATCAAAGTAAGGGGATTTTGTCTATTTTTCACCCAACATTTAACCTAAATCCAATGACATGGTGAAATGTTTTGTTGATTTCACGTTGGATTCCCATTAGTTGACAACTCAACCAAATGTAAATAAAAAATAGATGTTGAAATGACATCTCTGCCCAGTGGGAGGCTTGAAGGACTAATATCTCCCTCTAGGTCAAATATAACTTTTTCTTAAGCTGAAATAAAGAGGGTAAGGTTCAGCGGTTATTTTTTTCTCAGCAGTGGCTCAGCCACCGTGTCCTTTGAAGTAAGAGAGAAAAATATAAAAATATATATATTTTTGACATTTCTCACATTTTTCTCTCCATTATATACCCTTACAGTACAAAACTGAACATAACATATTTTTCATTCCATCAATGTTTTATTCATCAAGTCGCTCCTGTCACGCAGTATTGATCAAAACATCCCCCGCTCTGACAATAGACACACATGTTTGATCTTTTCCTCTGTATATAAGGTAGGAAAAGGTCAACTCTTACTTTGACTCAAAGTTAGCAAGCTATTATGAGCCTGGAGGCATCTATAGGATCTAAGGTTCTGATCCAGCTTAACTCATGCTCTAAGCTACAGACAGAGCTTGATATAGGTGTGGAATTGTGTTTTATAGGTTCACCTTTGTTTATATTCTCTGACTAAATCAAAAGGTTAGAAAATGCAAGGTCCAGTGTCTGACTTGTAAAATAGATTTTTATATTCTAGTAAGAACTAACCTGGTACCACAAAGGTTAAATAAAACAACAAGCCGCTGAATCAAGAATGTTTTTCTTTGATTTGTTTGGACTGTGAGTGTTTTCCTACATACAGAAATATATTCTAAAGTCTGTTCTTCTAAAGACATTCAGGGAATTGAATGAGGCTAACAAAGCAAAACCAAAAGGATTAATTTAATTCCACACAATATGGTCGTAGTGGTAAACATCTCTCTATTTTAATCCTGCTCCAATTTATAACTACGAGTAATTCCACACAGGATATGACATTTATCCCTATTAAACCATTAAGAAAGGTCCTTCATGCTTATAGCAACAGACAGCCCTTCTTCTATCATAAATATATTCTATTTATTATAGCCATCTTCCTGGAGGGCTAGTGGGTGGGTGAATTTTACCTCAGTCTTACTTTAACAAAACATGATTGTCTCGAGGTAAATCCTGCTGGAATGTAGCCCTGGTATAGACCACTGGAATCAACCCCATTCACTATATTTCTAGTGCCTACTTACTCACCAAAGTTGTGTCACTCTGACCTCAGTGAGAAACCATGTCAACCCCTCCCCGTACCCCCGTTACCCCCTGTTCCCTGTACCATGAACCAAATGGGTTCTTAAGGGACTTTCATGGTCGTTGGTGCTGACTGACCATGATACAATCAGTCCTGTTATGACACAACTGGGACACGGCACTGAGATGGGGAGAGAGAGGGAGAAGAAGGGAGAGAGATGGGCGGAGAGAGACAGACAGAGACAGACGGCTGGACAGAGAGAGAGAGAGAGAGAGAGAGAGAGAGAGGAAGCGGAAGAGGGAGAGATAGAGAGAGAGATAATCTCCTCATGACCGGACAGTATCAGTAGGCTCATCTCTGTGGTGAGAGTGAGATCCTCTTCACGACCTTCACACAATTCTTATCTCTGTTTCTTTTCATGGGCGGCTAAAGCCTACAGTGTAGTGTATGCACGTTCACCTTGCCCTCTGTGCTGTCCCGTTAGCATCCTATTTATTTCTAGCTAGCTCACCTCACACCTCACACCTTTTTGTTAAAATGATGAGGGGAGAGGCAAGGTATCCATCCTGAGATGTAAAGAGATGGATTCTGCTGGGATATTGACTCGATTGATTCATTTAGAAGGTTATTAACGAAGGACATAATAGAAATACACACAGCACAAATGCTCTCTTTCCCCATCTCTTATGCATGGCAACAGTATTCAAGAGCTCTTAGAATGAGGAGAGACATATTAACATGCAAGCCCTGAAACCGATTAAATTGATGTGGCTTTATTCAATAATGATGAGCCACATTACATGCAAGCCCTGAAACCTGCATTAAAAAAGCAATACTTGACAAATAATTGAATTGGTTGCGTTATCAGCAAGCGAATTTTGAAATGCCAAATAAGAACAATACTTACTAAGAGCATTATATTTTTGGAGAGCTCTTGCACATCAGCCATATGTAGTGTCAGTCTCAGCATCTCTAAAATAACGCTAAAATATGATATCATAGGAAAACACCACCCTGACACGTTTTTGCTAAAAGTTAAGCTTCAAACAATTGATGTTTATGTCAATTGGCCATTCTCACGGCAGGCTTTGCGGTGCCAATGGAAAAAGATGAGCGTCATCAAATTGGGAAAAGAAAAGTGTCACATGGTTGATCTTTTATGTCAATACATTGCATTCAATGGTAAAAGATGAGTGTCACAGAGTTGACACTTACATCAATACATTTCAAGTCATTGGGAAAAGATGAGCTTCACACATTTGCAGTCAATGGGAGATGATGAGTGTCAAAAAATGCCTGCATGTCTGTGTGTCTGTCTGTCTGCCTGTCTTTCAGTAAAAACATTTTTAACATAATGTAACATCAGTCAAAACACCTCAAAACAGGACATGGTATCAAGAACATGATATAACTAGCTGAAACGAACCACCTACGATTCCCCACATGACAGCTTCTTGATATTGTTGCTAGCTATCTGGCCATCGAGAATAACATAACACACTGCCTTCTGCCCCACTGAAGCACGTGCACTGGTTTCGTGACGTTGTCAGCTAACCCCTCTATGTGTCATAGAGGAGGGAGAGGCAAAGAGAGAAAGATGAGAAGATGGGAAGGGAGGGAGGGGGAGAGAGTAGGGGAGAGGGAGAGAAGGGAGAGAGAGGGAGAGAGTCAACAGACAGAGGTGAGAGAGAGGATGGAGAGAGAAGTAGAGAGTGAGGGAAAGAGGGGGATAGAGAGAGGGAGAGAGTGAAGGAGGGATGGGGAAGAAAGAGGAGGGAGGGGAGAGAGAGCGAGGGAGGGAGGGAGATAGAAGGAAGGAGAGCAAGGGGGTAGAGGTTGGAGGGGGTGAAAGAAGGGGGAGAGAGAGAGAAGAGAAGGTGGGGGGATAAAGAGGAGGTAGAGAGAGAGAGAGAGAGAGAGAGAGAGAGAGAGAGAGAGAGAGAGATGTGTGTCTGTCTGTCTGTGAGTTTATATGTCTGTCTGAGTCTTTCACCAATCTCCCCAATGCAGCTGTATCACCAACTTTTTTTGTCTGGAATGCAATGTATTGACTTATGTCAATGCCTTTGATACATTCCTATGCGAGAGATATTGACTACAATGTATTAACATACTGCAAGCATCAACTCTGTGACAATGTACTAGCATAAGCATCAACCGTGTGACAATCATCTTTTTCAATTGAATGCAATGTATGACATAAGGATCAATTGGTTGACACTAATCTTTCCCCATTGACTGCAATGTATTGACATACTGTAGGCATCAACCCTGTAACACTCATCTTTTTCCATTGACTGCAATGTATTGACATAAGCTTTAATTGTTAGACACTTTCTATTTCGCAAAGAATGCAATGTATTTACATAAGCTACAATTTGTTGATGCTCATCTTCTCCCATTGACTTGAAATGTGTTGAAAATCATCTTTTCCCATTGACTGCAAATGTATTGACATAAGCATCAACCTTTTGACAGTCATCTTTTCCAATTCAATTCAATGTATTGACATAAGCGTAAACCATGTGACACTTTTCTTTTCCCATTGAATGCATAGTATTGACATACGCTTCAATTTGTTGAAGCTTATGTTTTCCCATTGACTTGAAATGTATTGGCGTACGCATCAATTGGTTGTCACTTTTCTTTATTCTATTGAATGCAATGAATTGACATAAAATCGAATGCTGTGACACATTGTTTTTCCAAATGTAAGCAATGTATTGAAATAAGCATCAAGTGTTTGAAGCTCTTATTTTTCCATTTGACTGCAATGTATTGGCATAATCATGAATTGGTTGACACATCTTTTCCCCATTGAATGCAATGTATTAACATAAGTGACAATTTGTTGACACATCTTTTCCCATTGAATGCAATGTATTGACACAAGTATAAATTGGTTGACGCTCATCTTTTACCATCGAATGCAATGTATTGACAATCATCAACCATAAGTCACTTTTCTTTTCCCATGAAATAAGCATCACCTAAGCATCAATTTGTTGACTCTCAGCTTCTCCCTTTGACTTTAAATGTCTTGGCATGAGAGCCAATTGGTTGACACTCATATTTTCCCATTGAATGCAATGTATTGACATAAGATTGAACCCTGTGACACATTTATTTTCCTATTGTCTGCAATGTATTGACATAAGCTTCAAGTGTTTGAAGCTCATCTTTTTCCATTGAAAGCAATGTTTTGATGTAAGCATCTATTTGTTGACGCTCATCTTCTCCCTTTGACTTGAAATGTTTTGGCAAAAGAGTCAATGGGTTGACACTCATCTTCTAATGAATGCAATGTGTTGACCTAAGCAGCAATTGGTTGATTCTCACCTTTTCCAATTGTCCCCTCAAAGCCTGATGGGAGCATGACCAATTGACATAAGCTTCAATGGGTTGAAGCCTATCTCTTAACTCATAAACGTGACAGGATGAAGTTTTGAGGCTGATAATGGTCTCGACACTCAGGATTTTCCTCACTCATTTCAATGACAGACAATCGATCTGACTAGATTGTTCCATGTCATATAAAACAAGCTATGAGAGCGCATTGGTAAAGTACTATTGAGTGGATATACTATTGAGTGCATGTCCGCTACCAGTTCGGAAGTCTTTATAAAGGCTTTTATAAGAGCATATGAAAAATGTCATATTGACATTGTACTGGTACTGACCTTGCATATAGTGTATATTCTTGTGTGCTCTTAATGGATTTTCCATTTCTTTACCTTTGATAGTGAATACTGCATCGTTAAAAACCTCTTAGGGATAAACTGGGCACTAGCGGGCCATTCGCAGGAGTGGCTTTGGGACATGTCTCTGAAAGTCCTTGAGTGGCCCAGCCAGAGCCCGGACTTTAACCCGATCTAACATCTCCAGAGAGACCTGAAAATAGCTGTGCAGCGACGCTCCCCATCCAGCCTGACAGAGCTTGAGAGGTTCTGCAGAGAAGAATGGGAGAAACTCCCCAAATACATGTGTACCAAGCTTGTAGCATCATACCCAAGAAGACTTGAGGCTGTAATCGTTGCCAAAGGTGCTTTAACTACTTTACCTTTGATAGTGAATACTGCATTGTTAAAAACCTCTTAGGGATAAACGGGGGCGCTAGCGGGCCACTCCCGACACTACCCGGTGAAATGTAAGGCGCCAAATTCAAAATCCCAAAGTTGAATTATTAAACATTCATCAATATACAAGTGTTGCATAGTCATCAAAAGCTATGATTCTTGGCAATATCACAGCGTTGTCAGATTTCAAAAAGGCTTTACGGCAAAAGCACAACATTCGATTGTTTGAGGATAGCACCTCTAATATTTATGCATTAGCATAAATTCATATCCAGCGCGGGTCACACAAAACCCATATAAGAGCTACAATAAATCACTTACCTTTCGAATAACTTCTGCTGAGGGCATCCCAAGTGTCCAAGGAAGACATCCAATGGTTCTTTTGTTAAAAAAAAGTCATTTATTATATCCATAAATCTCCGTTTGGTTGGCGCATTATGTTCAGAAAATCCACCGTCGAGTCACCCGTTGTACAGTGAAGAGAAAGCGTTCAAATATACCTATCAACTTTGCCCAAACAAATCAAACATCATTTATAATGCATCCTTAGGTATCCTTTCATGAATATTAGTGATAATATTTCACTCGGATGATATCCTAAATGATATAAAAGAAAAATAAAGTGGGGCCCGCTCACAATCTCGTGCCCGGGAAACGTTGTTGACATTTGTGGTCCCTTGACTATTTCCTCTTCCTTTCAGTTCTGCTCAGTGCTAAAGCCTCCAAACACTGTTTAAAGTCTGTTGACATCTAGTGGAAGCCATAGGTACTGCAACCTAGGAGCTATTATACATGGATTTCAATAGCAAGTCTATGGAAAAGAGGAAATGTCACAACAACAACAAAATTCGGGACAGAAATTCCTCAGGTTTTTGCCTGCTATATCAGTTCTGTTATACTCACAGACATAATTTTAACGGTTTTAGTTCCCTATCCAATAGTACTAATTATGTGCATATCCTAGTTTCCAGGCCTGAGTGGCAGGTATTTTACTTTGGGCACGCCAGACTCTCCAAAACTGACATCTTTGTTGCCGCTCCCTAAATAGTTTTAAGGAATCGCATGCAAGTAAATATTTCACTGTACTGTTTACACCTGTTGTATCCTGTGCACATGACAAATTAACTTTAATTTGATTGATGAGCAGCTATTAACACCTATGTTGTGCGTTATAATCCACTATGCATAGGGTATAAAGGTTTTATATACAGTATGTGCTTATAATGCATTATGAAGAGGGTAGTAATCAAGAAGTGTTACCGTAGTAACCAGTGGATTCATGTGAGGACAACCTGTATATGTCTGTATGAAGGGGGTTGGACACAGGTTATCGTGTGACTTCTGTGATTGTAATGAAGGTGGGAGTGCTTGAAATTATAGCTCTGTGTACTGGAGAGAGACAGAGCAGCTGTGAAAAGAAGGAACAGATTGAAAAGTGAGGGATCTGCAGCCCCACTGTTTAATTACAGAGGGAAAAGAAAGAAAGAATAGACAAAATCCCATTTGCTTTTTCTATTGTCAAGCAAGCACAGCCGCTTTCGTTTCATGCACCTGCAGAGGCTGATTAATTTGAACCATGAAATTCGAACAAGCATAAACAACATAAAAACAAAAGGCTCTTATAAAAGTATAGAGCATTTCTATTGGCCCAACAAACAATTAATTGTGTTTGTTATATTGTTACAATTTAATTTGACCAACAATTTGCCCGGGGTTCCAATTTTGCAGCGCCAGACTAGGCAAGCGACATCATATTTTCCTTTACATGACGCTAGGAGTCTGGCTTGAGCCCTTCTACACATGCATTTTAAAAAGGCTAGAGAGACAATTGGCAAGAAGATTTCTTGAGGACAGTATTTTGGGAAGGAAAATGGGTGGCATTGTTTCTGTGTTGCCTATCAACCAGTTCATCACTTCTGGAATTGCATATTGCAAATGTATTTTGAATGAATAAAGAGAGTGAGAGAGACAATAGTTAAGTGTTGTCGCTTCTGAACACTCTATACTACTTGTTGACAACGTGCAAACGTTGAGGGGCACGTTCTGATCATGTCCTTTATCCCTCTTGCATTCTGTTTAAAAGATCTAATTAACTGTACTGTATATAAGAATAGGAATATATGAATAGTGTGCAAATAGTATTTTTGTTGTCTCTTCGTGTCTTTCCAATATATAACTTTTATTTTATGTATTTGTTTTATTTTGAATTTAATGTCATCTGTTTTCTTGTCTATAACTGTTCTGTACTTTATTTGTAGGTTTTATGTGAACCTCAGGAAGAGTAGCTGCTGCATGTGCAGTAGCTAATGTGGATCCTATTAACTGTACTGTATATAAGAATAGGAATATATGAATAGTATTTTTGTTGTCTCTTCGTGTCTTTCCAATATATAACTTTTATTTTATGTATTTGTTTTATTTTGAATTTAATGTCATCTGTTTTCTTGTCTATAACTGTTCTGTACTTTATTTGTAGGTTTTATGTGAACCTCAGGAAGAGTAGCTGCTGCATGTGCAGTAGCTAACGTGGATCCTATTAAAGAAACAGTCTTGATATGTTCATCAAAAGAGAGATCAGGGTCCAAAGTAACGCTGAGGTTCTTCACAGTTTTATTTGAGACGACTGTACAACCATCAAGATTAATTGTCAGATTCAACAGAAGATCTCTTTGTTTCTTGGGACCTAGAACTAGCATCTCTGTTTTGTCAGTTTAAAAGTAGAAGATTTTCCGCCATCCACTTCCTTATGTCTGAAACGCAGGCTTCCAGGGAGGGCAATTTTGGGGCTTCACCATGTTTCATCGAAATGTACAGCTGTGTGTCATCCGCATAGCAGTGAAAGTTGTCATTCGGAAACATAATGTTATCACCAAGTGGTCAAATATATAGTGAAAACAATAGTGGTCCCAAAACAGAGCCTTGAGGAACACCGAAATGTACAGTTGATTTGTCAGAGGACAAACCTTCCATAGAGACAAACTGATATCTTTCCGACAGATAAGATCTAAACCAGGCCAGAACTTGTCCATGTAGACCAATTTGGGTTTCCAATCTCTCCAAAAGAATGTGGTGATCGATGGTATCAAAAGCAGCACTAAGGTCTAGGAGCACGAGGACAGTTGCAGAGCCTCGGTCTGACGCCATTAAAAGATCATTTACCACTTTCACAAGTGCAGTCTCAGTGCTATGATGGGGTCTAAAACCAGACTGAAGCGTTTCGTATACATTGTTTGTCTTCAGGAAGGCAGTGAGTTGCTGCGCAACAGCTTTTTCATTTTTTTTGAGAGGAATGGAAGATTCGATATAGGCCGATAGTTTTTTATATTTTCTGGGTCAAGGTTTGGCTTTTTTAAGAGAGGCTTTATTACTGCCACTTTTAGTGAGTTTGGTACACATCCGGTGGATAGAGAGCTGTTTATTATGTTTAACATAGGAGGGCCAAACACAGGAAGCAGCTCGTTCAGTAGTTTAGTTGGAATAGGGTCCAGTATGCAGCCTGAAGGTTTAGAGGCCATGATTATTTTCATCAATGTGTCAAGAGATATGGTACTAAAAAACTTGAGTGTCTCTCTTGATTTTATGTCCTGGCAAAGTTGTGTGGACTCAGGACAACTGAGCTTTGGAGGAATACGCAGATATAAAGAGGAGTCCGTAATTTGCTTTCTAATGATCGTGATCTTTTCCTCAAAGAAGTTCATGAATGTATCACTGCTACAGTGAAAGCCATCCTCTCTTGGGGAATGCTGCTTTTTAGTTAGCTTTGCGACAGTATCAAAAATACATTTTGGATTATTCTTATTTTCCTCAATTAACTTGGAAAAATAGGATGATCGAGCAGCAGTGAGGGCTCTTCGATACTGCAAGGTACTGTCTTTCCAAGCTAGTCGGAAGACTTCCAGTTTGGTGTGGCACCATTTCCGTTCCAATTTTCTGGAAGCTTGCTTCAGAGCTCGGGTATTTTCTGTATACCAGGGAGCTAGTTTTTTATGGCAAATATTTTTTGTTTTTAGGGGTGCGACTGCATCTAGGGTATTGCGCAATGTTACATTGAGTTCCTCAGTTAGGTGGTTAACTGATTTTTGTACTCTGACGTCCTTGGGTAGGTGGAAGGATTCTGGAAGGGCATCTAGGAATCTTTGGGTTGTCTGAGAATTTATAGCACGACTTTTGATGATCCTTGGTTGGGGTCTGAGCAGATTATTTGTTGCGATTTCAAACATAATAAAATGGTGGTCCGATAGTCCAGGATTATGAGGAAAAACATTAAGATCCACAACATTTATTCCACGGGACAAAACTAGGTCCAGAGTATGACTGTGGCAGTGAGTAGGTCCGGAGACATGTTGGACAAAACTAACAGAGTCGATGATGGCTCCAAAAGCCTTTTGGAGTGGGTCTGTGGACTTTTCCATGTGAATATTAAAGTCACCAAAAATTTGAATATTGTCTGCCATGACTACAAGGTCCGATAGGAATTCAGGGAACTCAGTGAGGAACATTGTATACGGCCCAGGAGGCCTGTAAACAGTAGCTATAAAAAGTGATTGAGTAGGCTGCATAGATTTCATGAATAGAAGCTCAAAAGACGAAAGCGCCCCACTCCCGACACTACCAGGTGGAATGCAAGGCGCCAAATTCAAAATCCAAAAGTTGAATTATTAAACATGCATCAATATACAAGTGTTGCATAGTCATCAAAAGCTCTGCTTCTTGGCAATATCACAGCGCTGTCATATTTCAAAAAGGCTTTACGGCGAAAGCACCACATTTGATTGTTTGAGGATAGCACCCCACATTTTTTCCTATTACCATAAATTCATAAGCTATCACGGTTCACAGAAAACACATTTCACAGCGAAAACAAATCAATTACCTTTTGAAGAACTTCTGCTGAGGGCTTCCCAAGTATCCAACGAAGACAATCCATGGTTCTTTTGTTAGAAAAAGTAATGTATTATATCCATAAATCTGTTTGGTTGGCGCGTTATAATGAGAAAATAGAGCGTTGACTCCTCCATTGAAACGTGAAGAGAACTCGTTCAACTTATACCTATAAACTTGTCCAAGAACAATCAAACATAATTTTAAATGTATCCTTAGGAACACTTATGTATAAATAGTATAATATTTCAACCGGAATATAAACTGGGCGATAAGAAAGGAAAAAACCACAGAGCATGCCAGCCATGAGCACGCATTTACTTGTACTGACATCTGCGTGGACACTTCCTTATTCTTCTTCTTCTCTGCTCTAAAAGCATCTAAAAAGAATCAGAACACTTTCTCGAGACTGTTGACATCCAGAGGAAGCGATAGATACTGCATTCATATGCCCTTATATGGGCATTTTCATAAGGGAGGGGTTCTAAATGAGGCAATCTGTCAAAACCACTTTTTCCAGGACAGAAATTCCACGGGTTTTTGCCTGCCATATCCGTTCTGTTATACTCACAGACAAAATGTTAACACTTTTAGGAAATTCAGAGTGTTTCCTATCCAATAGTGCTAAATATGTGCATATCCTATTTTCTGGGCCTGAATGAGCGGAATTTTACTTTGGGTACGCCAGGGTCTCCAAAACAGTCACCTCGTGCGCTGCTCCCAAAGAAGTTAAAAAGTAAAAACGTAAAGTTGGCAGGTAATAGTTAGGTTAGTAACAAAACGCACAGCAGCACGTAAACAAGTCTGTAGGTTGTGACCGGAAATGACGGTGTCCATTCATCTTCTGCACATCTACCATTCCAATTTTAATTGCTGCATTGTAATTACTTTGGCACCATGGCCTATTTATTGCCCTACCCCCCTTATCCTACCTCATTTGCACATACTGTATGTTGACTTTTCTACTGTATTATTGACTGTATGTTTGTTTATTCCATGTGTAACTTTGTTGTTGTATGTGTCGAACTGCTTTGCTTTATCTTGGCCAGGTCGCAGTTGCAAATGAGAACTTGTTCTCAACTAGCCTACCTGGTTAAATAAAGGTGAAATAAAAATTTAAAATAAATAACCAAGAGGGAAGGAGTTACCACATTCGATTGGGAAAAATCCACTTGAACGCCCCTCCATCTTGTAACTACTAGTAGGCAACTCATCTATCATCCCTGAGCTCTGACTTCACCCACATGCTGATCTCTGACATCACCTATTGAGGAAATGACCTTGAAAACAGCATTTTCGGCAGTTAAAACCCTCTAGAGTCGATGTCTGCACCCCCCGTGGAAAGCAAATTAGCATATAACAAATTCATGATAAAAATCTGTTTCAGCTAGCGATATCCATTTTTGCATGGGCTGCGTCTCAATACACCACATCCGCCGATGTCGGCAGTCCGCAGACCATGAGACATCCAACAAGCATCACGGGACTCATCTGAAGTCGGTACCACCGATATGTCTAATTAATTATACTTAAAGGGGACCTAAAATTCAAAATAAAAAAGCTAAATGATCCTTGGTATGGCCATCTTAAAAAAAAAAATCTATTATTAGCTTAGTAGAACCCCCTAAGGGGTTAAATGTAACAACAAAAATCTATTTATATGGTTTTTGAACACTATCATTTGTTTACATGCATGAAAGCTGTACTTTTAGTTTATGGTTGACACAGCTTGTTGGCCATTACCCAATCAGCATTTCTCAATGAGTTTTACCATGAATGTATCCAACTCTTATATGTGACCCATTCTGGAAACTAGGCGTACATTGTACGTCACAACTTCACAGGAGAGCTGCTTGAATGTGAACTTTCATGTGCCTTAATATCAAATGTGTATGCCATCTGTAAATACAAATAAAATGGTTTATTCACGAGCCTAGTTGGTTTAGCCACAGAAACTATGATATATACTGTTAAGATCTTCAGATATTACATGTTTCTAAAATTGACAGAAAGTGGTTTGATTTCAAGTGTACTGTTAGCTAGCTAACGTTAGCTGGCTGGGACGCTAGCTAACGTTATGTGTATGATCTTATTCTTTGTATCTCAGACACATTTGCTTGACTAGTTATAGCCATAGAATGTGGTTGGTTAGCTACTTGCCGATTCATGCGGGGTAGATACGTCATGAGTTGTGATTATGGTCCATTGTTTAGCTAGCTAGCTAGTTAGCTACATGTCTTAACAAAAGCCTCCACTCTAATTTTGACAAAGTTAAAGTGTACTGTTAGCTAGCTAACGTTAGCTGGCTGGCTCGCTAACTAACGTTAAGTCATGCATTGTTTACCTAGCTAGCTATCTAGCTACATTTCTTCACAAAATACTTTCGTCTTAGTGTGCCAGAGCGCATTTTTTTTAATGCATTTTTGAATGCTCAACATCCGCTGAATATGTCCGGTGTCAGTAAACGTTGGCAACAAATCATAATTAAATTGTTGCCAGCAGCACAGTTACTGTCACCAATGCTCTGGATAACATGAAAAAAGCCTAACCAGCTCTGCTAGAGCGAGTAAAATGGTCAGAGTGGGGTGTTCTCTCATTATGTGTCTGGAAGTAGCTAGCCAATGTTAGCCAGTTAGCTTGGATGCTTGACTGTAGTTGTGAGGTCAGAGCCTTCGGAACAACCCTACTTACTGACCAGCATCCGTGAAACCACAGATAGGGTGAGTAATGTTCAGTGAGCTGTTTTCTCTCTCTTAGATGTCTGGAAGTAGCTGGCAAGTTAGTACAGAACGGTTGGATCAACACTTAAAGAGATGGGTGGGGCTAAGGCTTAAGAGGGTGTGAACAATGTTGAATGGGTGTAGACAAAGAAGGGCTCTCCAATAGTAGTACCAAAACATTGAAAGATGTTTTTCTCAAAAGTGAGTTTACAAGTTGATCAACTTTCAAAGCAGAATTACTTTGCCATTGTTTCCTCAAATGCAATGTGTGATATACCATTTTGTAGCTCTGAGTCTCTACTTTTATCCAATGTAAATTAAATGCAAATGTTGCAACATAAGACCAAATCCAGGTGGTCACATATTTAAGACTTTACAACTGGTAATTACCAACTTCCCACTTGGTTATGAATGCAGTATGAGTCACCTATATAAGTCCATTATTACAAATTATGCCCAGCATGAGGGGAATCTCTTACCCGTACAAAACCTCCGCTTGAGTAAAAATGTTTACCAGCAAATCGTATAATAATATATAGCTAGAGGACTCCTGACATAATTGTTGTCTAGTACTGTTTTTTTGCTAGTTTAAGTGATGCCTGTCCTACCAGTAGCCTTCCTGGTGTGTGAACTGCTGACTTATTTTACCGTGCAGATCACTGTCGACACATCCACCAGAATTAAGGTGCAGGGCAATTTTTGACTGTTGTTGTTTTGGTAATCAGTGGCTGTATTGGAGGGGGAGTGGTTTCTCCTCTCCTAGGCAATCAGCAATTAGTAACGGGAGGTGTGCTCTTCACCTTTGCAAGGCAATTAGCAATTAGTATTAGTACTTCAGTTGCAGCTGTAAGCAGTGGTCTCATCGCAAAACTAAGATCATAGCTGAAACAAAGATGGTTCTGCAGAGTTGTTCTGCCGAGTTAAGAGAGGAAGGCTCCATACCACACTCTCACTTTAGTATCATACCTAGTTCCTTTCAGATTATCTCATTTTGCTCTTTTGTAGCTTTGGCAACTACAGTATGTGTGTGTGTGTGTGTGTGTTTTCTATACCAGTTTGCTCCTCTCCCTGTAGGCTTTACAGATGCTTAGTGCACTCTGCGCGCACAACCAATGTAGAATTCCTGGTCTCTGGCGGTGTTTCGAAATGCAGATCTGCGTCAAGAATGCCGAGTTCATCTCAGCCTATTCCGCCCTTCAGTCTATTGACTTTTTGGCCCTGATGGAGACATACATGGATCACAACAGAGAACAATGCTACTCCAGCTGCTCTCTTCATCTAACTGATGATCTATATTTTTTTTTTTTACTGTTTTCTCTCATAGTCCGAGAGCATCTGGTTGTCACAGTGGTTGCACATGGCTACTCGTTTCTTCTAATTGAAGATTTTTTCTCACCTGTCCATCTCATTTGAATTCCATTCTGTCACTGTCACTTGTCCCCTCAAGCTTAACATTGAGGGGACATCCACCAGGTGTCCTTAAAGAGTTCCTCAATGAGCTTGACACCTTGATAAGCTCATTTTCTGAACATGGCTCACCTCTCTTTGTACTTGGCGACTTCAACCTACCAACGTCTGCCTTCAACTAATTTCTTTCCAACTCTCTCCCAGGCAATACACTTACCTACCTTACATTTACTAGAGGCTGTTGGCCTACTAATCTCACTGCAACCCATGTCTCTGATCACTACTTTGTTTCCTTTTCTATGTCCCTTTACTCCAACCCTATAGCAACTCAGCCCCTACCCAAATGTTCATGCACCGGCGCAATCTTCGCTCTCTATGTCCCACAATTCTCTCCTCTTCTATCCTATCATCTCTCCTTTCTGCTAAATCCTTCTCTCTCCTGTCTCCTGATTCTGCCTCTTCGACCTTACTCTCCTACCTTTCCGCATCCTATAGCTCGCACTTTCCGCTCGGCCCTCCCCTCCTGCTCCGTGGTTGAGTGACTCATTACAAGCTTACAGAATAGGGCTGCGGGCATCTGAGATTGACGACATCCGCTCCTCATTCACTCAGCTTTTTGAGTTCACTGGTCCCACTCACACAGAACTACCATACGCCTTTACCTCTTTTCCCCCTCTCTCTAGATGTAATCCTGCTACTAGTGAGGTCCGGCCGCCTGACAACCTGCCTGCTCGACCCCTTCTCCTTTCTCCAAACCATCTCTGGAGACCTTCTCCCATTCCTCACTTCCCTGACCACTGGCTCTGACTTCAAAATGGCCTGAGTCTCTCCCCTCCTCAAGAAAGCAACATTCAACTCCTCTGATGTCAAAAACTACAGACTTTCTTTATTTTCTTTGCAAAACACTTGAGCGTGCTGTCTCTGACCATCTCTCAGAACGATCTTCTTGACCCTAACCAGTCAAGCTTCAAGACCGGTCACTCAACCGAGACTGCTCTTCTCTGTCACGGAGACTCTCCACACTGCCAAATCGGACTTTCTGCTCTCATCCTCCTAGATCTATCCACTGCCTTCGACACCGTGAACCATCAGATCCTCCTCTACACCCTCTCAGGGCTGGGTGACTCCGACTCTGCTGACTCTTGAATTGCATCCTACCTGGCAAGTCTGCTCCTACCAGGTGACGTGGAGCGGATCTGTGTCTGCACCACATACTTTCACTACTGGTATCCCCCCAGGGCTCGGATGAAGCTAGGACAGCAGAGTCTCTGCCCATCTTCTGAAAACATCTGAAACCCTACCTTTTCAAGAAGTATTGTAAATAATCCCATAGCACAACTCCACCAACTCGCACGACCAAAAAATACTTTCCTAAACTAACTCGCGCTTGACTTTATTTTCTCTTTTACTAGCTCTTGACCTTGCTGATAGCTACTTTATTGAGGAAAAAATTACTTACTGTGATATGTGGTTGTCCCACCTAGCTATCTTAGTCGCTCTCGATAAGAGTGTCTGCTAAATGACAAACATGTAAAAGATTGGGAGTAGGCTGACAAGATGGAAAGACAGTGACTCTCAGCCCTAGCCCACACACTTCCTAAAGGTTCCATTCTAACTTGAGATGAACACATCATTGGTGTACATTTTTACACAATTTTCTCAAGTTCCTCAATACTTGTGTCCTAATCCAGACCATACTGACATACTTGTTGATCACATTTACTGTTTGGGGTGTGTTTGCACAGGAGGATGTGGAAGCAGATAGAGACAGGAAAGACAAGAGAAAGGAGGAGAGACAGGAGAGGTTCAGGATGCTCTGGAGGCTGTCACTTTAAGCAGCTGATCTGTAATTAAAGTGCTAACTCCGTTCCTTAACGCGTGGCGGCAGCAGAAGCGCTCAGCAGCGGTATATGCGGCGTCGTAATTACAGTTTCCTGTCACCCCACTCAACGGCATGGCCCGTTGGTCGGGGGAGAAATTGAAAATGCAATCATCCCTGTGTTTACGTTGTTACTGAGAGCTGCATCTTCAGACTGATGATTTAACAATTAACTTGAAGCCATGAGAGTGTTGTGTGTGTGAATGTTTGTCACACCTCCACAGCCACTTCCACTTGGGTAACCTCTACAATTATCAGACACATATGGGTGTGGTGTTGTCATCATTTTGCAGGTACGAACAACGTCAGTGTGAATACTGTTAGTTTATCCTTGTTTCACTGTTTGGCTATTCCATATTTGTGAATCAATAGGGTAATTAGACAGTGTGTGGAATAGATATCTCCCTGATCTCACCAAGCACAGTTCAATATTATACCACATTCATTTTCACATTCATATTCACATTCATGCATCAGCCCAATTCCATCCTCTTCCATAACCTTTTTGGAACATTCCAAATGCAGGACCGGGAGGGGAGTAGAGGAGGGAGTATGGAACGTTCCAATTGGAAGCTGGAGAGGGGATGGGAGAATTTGCATTCCATTATGTCACAATTAACATGGAGTCAGTTAATAATATTCTCTTTCATCTCTGAGGGGCCAGGCACCAGGCTGTAGGGTTGAGCCTGGAGGAGAGGAAGAGTGTCTCCTGTCTCTCCTTTGAGGTTAAATGAAAGAGAGGTCTCCTGTCTGTTGTGTCACCGACCATATGTGTCACACACAGGCATGCGCACGCACACACACAGACGCCTGCACACACGAATGCACTCTATCACACACACACATTTGTCACCTGGCTGTCACTGTGTCCTGCTGGGATGGCCGTCTGCCAGTCTCTGCCCAGGGAGGTGAGAGAGACAGATGTTCTTCACTGAGTTTGTGTCCCAAATAGAGCCCTATTGCCTTGGTCAAAAGTAGTGCACTATATAAGGAATAGGGTGTCATTTGGGATACAGCACATACATACAGCACATACATACATACATATTCACACAGTATTAGATATACAGTAGCCTATATCCATGCACACCAATATATTCTTCACATGTAAATACCAGACTTGAGTTTAAATACTATTTAGGATATTTAAATTACTTTACAAGACATTTCAAAGTAGGTGTTTGGATATATTTTATTTGAAAATACAAGTAGTTGAATAATGGAATGTATTTCAATACACTCATACACCTGTGCAGTTCATACAGTACATATACCTATGTACATATGCTATCTGTTAGTCTTCCTCCACTGACACACACACACGGTGTCAATGGCAAATAGAGACAATCCATATTTCATTTCCTGTTGGGTCTTGGAGGGCACATCCCCTGTGGTTTCAGCCTTGTCAAACTGTCACATCTCCAGCCCTCACAGGCACTATGAAAACCGGTGATGTTCACCAACCATTCTCTTTCTACAAGACATCTTTCTTCTTTCTCGCCTTTCAGACTTCAATTGGTTGAAGGTGGTGAAATTGTCTGGACATTTTCCACTGTTTTGGCAAAAAAGCAGGAGAGCCAAACTGACTGCTCATTGTGAATTTGTTGTGGATGATGATGATGAATTTGATTGGCACATGTAGCAAACACTTAGGTATTCTCCATATAAACTGTAAATCACTTTAATTAACAGTTCACAAGGCTTCATATCTTATTCATAAGGGTCTGATTGCAACTTTTATATTCTTTAAATATTCACGCTGTGAAAATGTCTGTTCTTAACTAATATAACTATTTGCATAACACTTCCTATGATCTATGAACCGCCTGTGAAGCACTGTAATGCATTATGAATTTAGTTCATTACACATAGTTTATCTCAACATACAGTAACTCCATGTGGAATCGATTGACGCTGAAATCTCACTACATACAGTATATATGTATGTAATTTAACCTGGAATATATATGAACACAATGGAGTGTGAAAGGGTCCAGTGCAGCAATTAATTGGGGACTTGGGGCGGATAGCAATGTGAAAGGTCTGTGTGTGGGATATGAAAGATGGATGACTGGAGCTGGAGATTGGAGGTCAGTGGGGAAACACAGCAATTAAGTTCTAACTGCTACAAAGAGGGAAGGGATAGACAGAGAGAGGTGAGAGGATGTGTGAGACAGGGAGAAAGAGAGAAGAGAGGAAGCTGTCTGTTTGGCAGGATAGAGCGGAGCCCCTCCAGGCATCAGATACGCATACACCATTTATGACATCACACAGTCAATTACATCACATGGCAATCCATTTCTTCACAACAGCAAGGCCTTTTTGAATCATTTGAATGAATAGTCAAGTAAGTCAAGACATTTTGAACTCACAGCTATCTCCACTTACCCTCAATACAATTACTGACCCGCACATTGAGGACCAATGAAAACCGATTCCCTCCCTCTTGCAAAGATTGCACCATCATCCCCTTTATTTGATGAAGATGTCTTATTCAATATTTTCTTAATCAAAAGTTGTTTTGCGTAAAAAAAATGTTATGTTAAAATATACACTGAGGACAAAACATTAAGAATACCTGCTCTTTCCATGACATAGACTGACCAGATGAATCCAGGTGGAACGCTTTCGACACCTTGTAGAGTCCATGCCCCGACGAATTGAGGCTGTTCTGAGGGCAAAAGTAATTACAGAATGCATTTTAAACTTCACGCAATGTAACACTTTAGTATGACTTAATAGATTAAAAATATTGATTTAAAAAGGTGCTTGTGCATTGATAAGCACACCAAAGATGGCATTAATCATAATGGATCAAATAAAGACGGCACTTCTAAAAGCCTATTTGATATCATAGCCTGCTGAATTTGCAAGATAACTATTCTTTCATTTTGATTTCAGCACAAATTAAAATGTGGGACTGACTCGCCCATGGGTTGAGGTTTCAGCATTGTCTAAATAAAGAGTTTGGCCATCGACTACCCATGTGCGACATGCACACGCTGTTACAAGCCTGCTAGAGTTAGCAGCAGGTGGATGAGCAATATCCACCGTATTAGTACGGCTGAAGTCTGAGTTGGAAAGTGAGGCTAACTGAAGCTGGTTAGCTTTTGAAAACCCTGAGTAGGTCTAGCTGGCTTCGTAGGATACCCCTCAGGCATCTTTTTCTCCCAGATTCCACAACATTGATTAGTTCAGAGCCATTTTTCCATTTTATCTTTTGGATTTCTGTTTGATTGACTTTTTTGGATTTTTTATTATCTGTTTCCTTGAAATTGGACTCAAAGACTCAACTAGAGTGGATTCGCTATTTGGACTGTTGTCTCCGACAGGACTATACATTATTATATTGTTGCGTTGAACCCCTATGTTTTTCCTGTCAAGACAGTATTGCTCTGCAAACATTCTCCCCAAACAATTTCTGTTAAGTTTGTGGTTTATGCAAGCTTGTTTCACCTGGTGCATCTGGCTTCTAATGTACTTTTGGCAGGTAGCGTATAGCCTCCCTGTGCGACATAATACTACACCCTCTGCCAAGAGGTTTGGGCCTTTATTGCACAGGTGGTAGGGTAATCACCCTGAAACAGCAGGGTCGCTGGTCCTCCTTAGTCACTACACTAGTACAGTCTGCTCATGTCAGAGATGGTAGTCACTATTATCCCTGGCCAAGTCCTGGGCTGCCACTATTGTCTGTACCCTGAGCACACACACACCTCCTGTTTTCTCACATGCTCCTATAGAATCCTCCCCTCATGCCCCTTTGCTCTGTATTCTTTTACTACATGGAACCAATTAAGCAGGAACAGAGAGGCTTATCTTGCTGTGTGTGATTGTTTTTAATAACAGCACAGTCAAAAACAGCACCTCTAATTGCTCCTCACACACATTCCCAATAAATATTAAACAATATTGAAGGCACATAGTAGTAAATACCATATGTGCTACTTGTGTTTGTCCATATGTTTTCAACGGCCCCTGATGGTCTGCATCGTTTGTCGGCATAATTATTATTATTATCAAAAAATCATGTGTATGCCTAGTCACAGTCATGCAGCCAGATATTCAGAATCATAAATCTCTAGTGTTCCTTGAAAAGACACGAGGATGAATCTGCGGCATTTGTGCCACGGCGGTCTAAATTAATGAGAGAGCTACATTTTCTACTGAGTATGAAGTAATTACTGTCATTTTAGAAATGTTACCCTTCAACAATTAATTGAAGACCGCATTAACGGTGAGGGGACAGGACAAGTGAATTAAAATGTGCATGCTAATAATTGCCAAACCGTCGCATTTTAAAATGAATGCCGCCGTGTCTTCAGAGTTCGGAGTTCCATAGGAGTAATAAACAAGGCAACAATAAACATGTTGTCCCCCACAAATTATGCAGTGCCCCCATCCTTGGGCCAATTAGGGCCAATTATTCAAACTTATGTTCAAATCCAATGTTATTTGTCACATGCTTCGTAAACAACAGGTGTGGACTAACAGCGAAGTGCTTACTAACGGGCCCTTCCCAACAATTCAGAGAGAAAAATAGACAAAGAATAGAAAGATAATAATAAAATGTTCTGGATTAATGAGATCAATTGCAAGAGAGAGGAAAAAAACGATCAAGTATATTTTCCCTTGCTGTTACTATAGCGACCCCTTGTAGTTTTGTAAATGCCGGATGTTGACGGCAAGATGCATCATTCACCCAAGTTTCATCAAAATCGTGAAAACGAGGCAGGAGATATGCTTCGTCAAAGTTTGGAGGGGGAAAAAAAGTCTAATTTGCAGAAATTGTAATGTGTGGAGCTTATAGGTCCTTATTGGTACAAAATGGGACAGGAGATATGGGACTGGAGATATGCTTGTTCAAAGTTTGGAATTTCAGTTGATTGCTATTATAGCAATCTATAATATAATAGCACTATTATAGCCCTCCCCTTCAGTGTACTTTTGTAATCAGTGTACTTTTGTAAATTCTAGATCTTGATGGCAAGAGATCATTCATCCAAGTTTTGTCAAAATCGGGCCAGTGGTGTCTGAGATATCGCTTATGACGTATGTACTCACATACAGTGCGTCATCATGGGGAACAATTAAACGTTTACTTTCTTTGCTGTGGCCTGATGCCAGGCACCCAGTCACTGTCCGTGATACTAAAGATGGAATGTAAACACATCATGTGTAAGGGGGAGATGAGCAGTCTGCAGATGGAGTACACAGCTGTCAGGATACACAACTGTGTGTTATCCAACATTGGAGAATTATGCTGTATGTGCTTTGTGAATCATGAAGTTAGGTTATGTTTCAAAGCAGTTGACATATTGCATCTGCAAAGTATACTGAGTGTACAAAACATGTTGAGCATCTGCTTTTTCCATGACATGACCAGGTGAAAGCTATGATCCTTTACTGATGTCACTTATTAAATCCATTTCAATCAGTGTAGATGAAGGGGAGGAGACAGGTTAAAGATGGATTTGTAACCCTTGATACAATTGAGAAATGGATTATGTATGTGTGACATTCAGAGGGTGAATAGGCAAGACAAAAGATTGAACTGCCTTTGAACGGGGTATGGTAGTCGGTGCCAGGCACACTCGTTTGTGTCAAGAACTGCAACGCTGCTGTTTTTATTTCACTCTCAACAGTTTCTCGTGTGTATCAAGAAGGGTCCACCAGCCAAAGGACATTCAGCCAACTTGATACAACTGTGGAAAGCATTGGAGTCAACATGGGCCAGTGGGTTGGGGGATGCAAGTCAATATTATGAAGGTGTTCTTAATGTTGTGTACACTCAGTGATTTCAAGATGACACGGTCAAGAAAGACTCCCAGTCCTGTAAGCTTGGGTACTGTACTTGGTAATGCTTTGACTTTGTAACTTCTAGACAACACTTGCTAACTTCACGCAACCACACTAAAGGCCCTTTCTCACCAGGTCCGGACGAAAATAAAAATATTCGAGAACGTGTCTTGTGTATGACGCCTTTCACATCAATTGCGATTTCTGTGTTTTTTTGCATGGGAAAATAGGCTGTTGACCTTTACAAAGTAATCTCTGGGACACGTGTTCTACCACTGACAGGCCACCCACGCACGGCCACAAGGTTTTTTATTAATTAATTAATTAGTTTCTCTCTGTTTTATAAATTTGCAATGCAATCAATTCATCAACACTAGCCAATAGGACCACACCAGAGCTACATGCTCTCGCCATTCAAATGTCCCCGCCAGCTCATTGCCAACGATGTAGCACTAATCTGGTTTATATTCAGCAAGCCAGAGCAAGGTAGCCCTACTTTCCTCCTTGAATAGGACTATATATTTTTAAATCAACATAATTGACCAAACTATATTGCCATTCCTGGGACATTGTTTCTGATTAAGGCTACTCGTTCAAGAGCTGTAAAAGGAATAGAGCGTGGAGGGAAGAGACAGAAGCCAGCGCCGATGCGTGAATTGCACAAGAAGGAAACGACGAAGAAAGAGAGACGTGTAAATTAGAAAATATATACATAGTCATATATTCATCAGTTTGTATTGCAGCCTACAGTATATATTGGGCTATATGTTATGCTACTATAGTGAATCTAGGTGAACACATCTGCTGGGAAAGACAAACCCAAAAAATATCACCCCCTGAGTTTATCCTTATCAGGAAGTGGTTACTTTAGATAAACACTCCCTCAAAGTTGAATGTCGTGCGGACATACATTTTTGTGAAGCAATGGGTGGGTATCAACCACGGATCATTAGGATATGGACAGGTTGTGTTTGTTGCTATTTTTCGAATGGTTTCAATTGTATCTTCTTCATAGCCTACTATCGCAAAGCTGTCTCAGCAACACTTTCCATTAAGCTGCATGTAACTAACACAGTAACAACTGTGTTAACAACATACACTGAACAAAAAAATAAGCGCAACATGCAAACATATCAAAGTTACAGTTCATATAAGGAAATCAGTCAATTGAAATTATTTCATTGGGCCCTAATCTATGGATTTCACATGACTGGGAATACAGATATGCATATGGTGGTCAGATGCCTTGTGAAAAAAAGGTAGGGGTGTGGATCAAAAAAACTGTCTGCATCTGGTGGTGCCCACCATCTGATATGACACGTCTCATTCGCATAAAGTTGATCAGGCAGATGATTGTGGCTTGTGGAATGTTGTCTCACTCCTCTTCAATGGCTGTGCGAAGTTGCTGGATATTAGGAGGAACTGGATGTGGAGGTGCTGGGCTGGCGTGGTTACACGTGGCCTGCGGTTTTGATGCCAGTTGGACGTACTGCCAAGTTCTTTAAAATGACCTTGGAGGTGGTTAATGGTAGAAAAATTAACATTCAATTCTTTGGCAACAGCTCTGGTGGACATTCCTCCAGTCAGCATGCCAACTGCACAATCCTTCAAAACTAGAGACATCTAGGGCATTGTGTGACAACACTGAACATTTTAGCCAGGGCTCAACTTTCAGTGGGGACGGGGTGGGACATGTCCCCCACACATTCTGAAATATAATTTTGGTCCTCCCCAGTTTTATCATTAGAATGTAATACAAAAAGAGGCAACGGTGTGCTTTAGGACCATCCGGATGACTCAGAGCGGTCGGGTAGGCTGTTTGAATTGTTTATCTGACTGGATAAAAAAGAAATATATATTATATCATTAGGCTATTATATATGTATTTCTTTTTTTATCCAGTTGGATATATATATATGTAGTACCAGTCAAAAGTTTGGACACACCTACTCATTCCAGGGTTTTTCTAAAACTATGAAATAACACATAATGAATCATGTAGTAACCAAAAAAGTGCTAAACAAATCAAAATAGATGTTATATTTGAGATTCTTCAAAGTAGCCACCCTTTGCCTTGATGACAGCTTTGCACACTCTTGGAATTCTCCCAATCAGTTTCATGAGGCAGTCACCTGGAACGCATTTCAATTAACGGATGTGCCTTGTTAAAAGTTAATTTGTGGAATTCCTTTCCTTCTTAATGTGTTTAAGCCAATCAGTTGTGTTGTGACAAGGTAGGGGTGGTATACAGAAGATAGCCCTATTTGGTAAAAGACCAAGTTAATATTATGGAAAGAACAGCTCAAATAAGCAAAGAGAAATGACAATCCATCATTACTTTAAGACATGGTCAGTTAATACGGAACATTTCAAGAACTTTGAAAGTTTCTTCAAGTGCAGTTGCAAAAACCATTAAGCGCTATGACGAAACTGGCTCTCATGAGGACCGCCACAGGAAAGGAAGACCCAGAGTCACATCTGCTGCAGAGGATAAGTTCACTAGAGTTACCAGCCTCATAAATTGCAGCCCAAATAAATGCTTCCCAGAGTTCAAGTAACGGACACATCTCAACATCAACTGTTCAGAGAAGACTGCGTGAATCAGGCCTTCATGGTTGAATTGCTGCAAAGAAACCACTACTAAAGGACACCAATAAGAAGAAAATAATTGATTGGGCCAAGAAACACGAGCAATGGGCATTAGAAATGTGGAAAACTGTCCTTTGGTCTGATGAGTCCAAATTTGAGATTTTTGGTTCCAACCGCCGTGTCTTTGTGAAATGCAGATTAGGTGAACGGATGATCTCCGCATGTGTGGTTCCCACCGTGAAGCATGGAGGAGATGTGATAGTGTGGGGGTGCTTTGCTGGTGACACTTTCTTTGGATTTATTTAGAATTCAAGGCACACTTAACCAGCATGGCTACCACAGCATTCTACACTGATACGCCATCCCATCTGCTTTGCGTTTAGTGGGACTACATTTGTTTTTCAACAGGACAGTGATCCAACACACCTAAAGGCTGTGTAATGGCTATTTGACCAAGAAGAAGAGGGATGGAGTGCTGCATCAGATGACCAGGCCTCCACAATCACCCGACCTCAACCCCTTTGAGATGGTTTGGGATGAGTTGGACCGCAGAGTGAAGGAAAAGCTGCCAACAAGTGCTCAGGATATGTAGGAACTCCTTCAAGACTGTTGGAAAAGCATTCCAGGTGAAGCCGGTTGAGAGAATTCCAAGAGTGTGCAAAGCTAAATAAAATATATTTGGAATTTTTTAACACTTTTTTAGTTACTTCATGATTCCGTATGTGTTATTTCATTGTTTTGATGTCTTCACTATTATTCTAGTAAAAATAAAGAAAAACCCTTGAATGAGTAGGTGTGTCCAAACTTTTGACTGGTACGGTATATATATATATATATATATATACACAGTGAGGGAAAAAAGTATTTGATCCCCTGCTGATTTTGTACGTTTGTCCACTGACAAAGAAGTGATCAGTCTATAATTTTAATGGTAGGTTAATTTGAACAGTGAGAGACAGGATAACAACAAATAAATGTTATAAATTGATTTGCATTTTAATGAGGGAAATAAGTATTTGAACCCTCTGCAAAACATGACTTAGTACTTGGTGGCAAAACCCTTGTTGGCAATCACAGAGGTCAGACATTTCTTGTAGTTGGCCACCAAGTTTGCACACATCTCAGGAGGGATTTTGTCCCACTCCTCTTTGCAGATCTTCTCCAAGTCATTAAGGTTTTGAGGCTGACGTTTGGCAACTCGAACCTTCAGCTCCCTCCACAGATTTTCTATGGGATTAAGGTCTGGAGACTGGCTAGGCCACTCCAGGACCTTAATGTGCTTCTTCTTGAGCCACTCCTTTGTTGCCTTGGCCGTGTGTTTTGGGTCATTGTCATGCTGGAACACCCATCCACGACCCATTTTCAATGCCCCGGCTGAGGGAAGGAGGTTCTCACCCAAGATTTGACGGTACCTGGCCCCGTCCATCGTCCCTTTGATGCGGTGAAGTTGTCCTGTCCCCTTAGCAGAACAGCCCCAAAGCATAATGTTTCCACCTCCATGTTGGACGGTGGGGATGGTGTTCTTGGGGTCATAGGCAGCATTCCTCCTCCTCCAAACACGGCTAATTGAGTTGATGCCAAAGAGCTCCATTTTGGTCTCATCTGACCACAACACCTTCACCCAGTTGTCCTCTGAATCATTCAGATGTTCATTGGCAAACTTCTGACGGGCATGTATATGTGCTTTCTTGAGCGGGGGGACCTTGCGGGCGCTGCAGGATTTCAGTCCTTCATGGCGTAGTGTGTTACCAATTGTTTTCTTGGTGACTATGGTCCCAGCTGCCTTGAGATCATTGACAAGATCCTCCTGTGTAGTTCTGGGCTGATTCCTCACCATTCTCATGATAATTGCAACTCCACGAGGTGAGATCTTGCATGGACCCCCAAACTGAGGGAGATTGACAGTTATTTTGTGTTTCTTCCATTTGCGAACAATCACACCAACTGTTGTCACCTTCTCACCAAGCTGCTTGGTGATGGTCTTGTAGCCCATTCCAGCCTTGTGTAGGTCTACAATCTTGTCCCTGACATCCCTGGAGAGCTCTTTGGTCTTGGCCATGGTGGAGAGTTTGGAATCTGATTGATTGCTTCTGTGGACAGGTGTCTTTTATACAGGTAACAAACTGCGATTAGGAGCACTCCCTTTAAGAGTGTGCTCCTAATCGTAGCTAGTTACCTGTATAATAGACACCTGGAAGCCAGAAATCTTTCTGATTGAGAGGGGGTCAAATACTTATTTCCCTCATTAAAATGCAAATCAATGTATAACATTTTTCACATGCGGTTTTCTGGATTTCTTTGTTGTTATTCTCTCTCATTGAACAAATAAACCTACCATTAAAATTATAGACTGATCATTTCTTTGTCAGTGGGCAAACGTACAAAATCAGCAGGGGATCAAATACTTTTTTCCCTCACTGTATATATATTTATAATCTCCCTCCCACTTCTTTAACTAAAGTTGCGCACCTTCATTTTAGAGTGGCCTTTTATTGTCCACAGCACAAGTTGGACCTGTGTAGTGATCACGCTGTTTAATCAGCTTCTTGATATGCCACATCTGTCAGGTGAATGGATTAACTTGGCAAAGGATAAATGCTCACTAACAAGGATATAAACAAATGTGTGCCCAAAAAATGAGAGAAATAACCTTTTAGTGCATATGGATAATAACCTTTTAGTGCATCAGTTCTTTAAACATGGGACCAACAGTTTACATGGTGCGGTTATATTTTTGTTCAAGATAGAAGTTTCATAGGTATTATTATGTAATTACATGGTAATAGGGTTATTGCAGAATATTCTGATTACATAATAGGAACAAGGAATGTGTAATTAAACATTCACTTCCTGACGGTTATTCCATATGTGTAATTATTTATTATTATTAGACATTTTCTTGTTCCACAATGTAACTAATGTTATGTTATAACAAGTTTGAAAGTAACCTGTGAATTACCATTTTAATAACTCAAACCAAAATCTGACCTTGTTACATACAGTTGAAGTCGGAAGTTTACATACACTTAGGTTGGAGTCATTAAAACTCGTTAGGACATCTACTTTGTGCATGACACAAGTCATTTTTCCAACAATTGTTTAAAGACAGATTATTTCACTTATAATTCACTGTATCACAATTCCAGTGGGTCAGAGGTTTACATACACTAAGGTGACTGTGCCTTTAAACAGCTTGGAAAATTCCAGAAAATGATGTCATGGCTTTAGAAGCTTCTGATAGGCTAATTGACATAATTTGCATCAATTGGAGGTGTACCTGTGGATGTATTTCAAGGCCTACCTTCAATCTCAATGCCTCTTTGCTTGACATCATGGGAAAATCAAAAGACATCAGCCAAGACGTGTTCTGTCTCCTAGAGATGAACGTAATTTGGTGCAAAAAGTGGAAATCAATCCCAGAACAACAGCAAAGGACCTTGTGAAGATGCTGGAGGAAACATGTACAAAAGTATCTATATCCACAGTCAAACGAGTCCTATATCGACATAACCTGAAAGGCCTCTCAGCAAGGAAGAAGCTCCAAATCCACCATAAAAAAAGCCAGACTACAGTTTGCAACTGCACAAGATCATACTTTTTGGAGAAATGTCCTGTGTTCTGATGAAACAAAAATAGAACTCTTTGGCCATAATGACCATCGTTATGTTTGGAGGAAAAAGGGGGAGGCTTGCAAGCCGAAGAACATCATCCCAACCGTGAAGCACGGGGGTGTAAGCATCATGTTGTGGGGGTGCTTTGCTGCAGGAGGGACTGGTGCACTTCACAAAATAGATGTCACTATGAGGAGGAAAATGATGTTGATATATTGAAGCAACATCTCAAGAAAGCTTGGTCGCAAATGGGTCTTCCAAATGGACAATGACCCCAAGCATACTTCCAAAGTTGTGGCAAAATGGCTTAAGGACAACAAAGTCAAGGTATTGGAGTGTCCATCACAAAGCCCTGACCTCAATCCTATAGAAAACTTGTGGTCAGAACTGAAAAAGCGTGTGTGAGCAAGGAGGCCTACAAACCTGACTCAGCTACACCAGCTCTGTCAGGAAGAATGGGCCAAAATTCATACATTTTATTGTGGGAAGCTTGTGGGAGGCTACGCGAAACGTTAGACCCAAGTTAAACAATTCAAAGGCAATACTAATTGAGTGTATGTAAACGTCTGACCCACTGGGAATGTGATGAAAGAAATAAAAGCTGAAATAAATCATTCTCTCTACTATTATTCTGACATTTCACATTCTTAAAATTAAGTGGTGATCCTAACTGACCTAAGACAGGGAATTTGTACTAGGATTAAATGTCAGGTCTTTAAATGTCATTTTTAATATATTTGGCTAAGGTGTATGTAAACTTCCGAATTCAACTGTTTAACTACAAGGTGCAACTTCAATCGGAGCCACATGTAATAAATATCAGGGTTAATAAATAAGCTATGACCTGCTAACATCAATTGTACCATGGCACACCTGTCATTAACTAATTGTCATTTTGAATTTGTTTATTTCTATATTACGACCTGGCTCAAAGGCTATACCAAATCATGTGTAATGTAAGCCCATGTAGTTACTTGTAATGATCGTGTACCTACCCTGGAGCAAGCAACTTAATATAATCTGAAAGTTTTCTTGCGTCAAAATCGGAATCCATACTTTTCAGGAATTCAGACGATATTCAGACGCTGTTGGTGAGAAAAGGCCTCAAATCTATCAAAAACTCGTTGATTTTAGAGATCAACTTTCTATCTCGCTGTGTAAACTTGCCTGTGCATTTTGGTTTGTATTCAATCAACTGGATAAGCATTCTAAGACAATATGGCAAAAAAACTGACATGCTAGAATTAAATAACAGAAGAGAAATCCAGAGGCAGATTGGAGATGGCATTTTTTATCAGGGAGGCAGCAGCATATTCATTAAGAAGCCTTTGAGCCATGAGACACAATACCGCTGTCACCCGGCATCTTGAAACAGGAGGACCGAAACTTAATCCGATTGCAAAGATTACACAAACATATTTTTAACCCCATCATTCTAGATGAAACACTAGAAGGCTTGTCACGGAGACGGTCCCTGACTAGGCTAGAGGCCAATCCTCCAAAAGGGCTTTCGTTTTTGAGATACCCCTACACGAGGTATAACAAAGCACAACCTTGTCTTTACACATTTTTAAGGTCTCCATTTATGAAATGGATGGTTGTCTAAAATGATTTTACTGCAAAAGTTGATAGATATTGTGACACACCCCCTTAACTCAAAAAGTCTATAATATTGCCTGGCTGGAGGGGGTGGGCCACATACGCGCATGTAACCCGAAATTGCAATGCTAAAATGTGGAATACAATCAGTCAGTTCTCTGTCCTACATACATAAACAGCATTAGGATATCTTAAAGCATTTTGGGAATATGCTGTTGACCTGTAAACAGACAGATACAATAGGCGGAAATACAAAATCCTTTTTTTTATGATGAATAAACGTAACTTTTTGGTATCTGTTTAATAGACAACCCTCTAAGTCAAAATTGCTCTCATTCTGTGCTGTATTTTGTCCTGCCTGACAAAAATGCATACAGTTACATGTGTTTTGATGGCTATTTTAACTGTCTCTAAGGTAAGTGGGCTCAGACACTGAAACTGTCACTTTTTCTTGAAGGTTCCACTGTGGATTTTACATGTTAAGCATCTACTCTTACAATTATGTTAGAGGGTCCCTCTAGACTTGACTCCACATCCAATATATCGTCCAAAATCCAATATGGCTGCCACAATACTATTAAATTGTGGTATAATCACTTGTATATGTGCAAGTTTTACATTGTTTGTGTAACTGTACTGTATGGCCTGTACTCAACTATTTTTGTGTACTTCAACTATGTTAGGAATCCAATATGCCCACCATATACACTCAAACACCTTTGTCTGGATACATAAAAAGGCAGCAGACTGCTTGGAATGGCAACATAGGCCTCTGAAGTCACAAGCCTCTGAGGATCAATGAGACAACTGTGAGGCTCCAACGAAAGTAAAGAATCCAACCATGGACTCTCACACCCTCTCCCTTGCTCTACAACTTTCCCCCACTGGGGTATAACTTGCACTTCCAGGATTGGGCTACAGATACTTTCGAAAAACTAGACGATTACTTTGAGGATTACCTTTAAATTCAGAAAGAATGTTTGCGGAAAAGAAATCTTTGACACTTCTCTGTTTTCTCAATGACATTCAAATCAGCATTGAAAAAAGCCGCAAGTTCCACTAAAGCGAGTCTGACCACAAGTCAGAGACCACTATGATGACACACCAAATGTGTTTGATGGATCGCGGGAAAAGAGCAGGAATAGGGTTTTGCAAGCTACAGCCAATGGTGCGACAGCTGTCAGCATCCAAAGATTATCCAACTTGAATAAACGCTTGGAGGTAAGGATGACAGCAGTGGTGTAGTCTACGGCGATAGGGATATCACTTATTATTGACATCTACATAGCAAATTGATGTGAATCACACTGCTGCTCTCTCATTTAGCTGAATTCAAGAAGTTTAAGCTGCCTATCAATCATTGTTTTTGAAACCAGTGGACAGCCAGTAAATGTGCTCTTGCAACAGTTGCATAGTGCGGATCCAAGCCTATGGAATAAAAGTAGGGCTTTTATTGCTCAATCTAATTCACGCTGATAAAAAAAATCCATAGGCCTAATGGACACATGTTCACTTTTCAGTAGAGCTTAAAGCATGCCATTCCATGAGCGCAGCATTTCTTTTTCAACTCGAATCAATGAGCCCAATTAGTCTTCCATGACAACAAAATCATAAACAACAGAGTAGGCCTGGCTAGTCCTTAGTTTTGGGGTCAAGCTCAGGTAAAACAATTTGGCTAATCTATACTTTCATATTTCCTATTCTTGAAGAACAAGGGGTATACCATTTATTGGAATGACTGGATTTCTGACAGACTTTGATTTTTTATGTAAAGATATAATTTAATCGTATTATTATATGTAGTAGAAAGTGATGGGTTAGAAGAAGCCTACATAACCAACCCATAGAGTAAAACTGAACATCCATATATGGCCCACAATGTAAACTTTAACTTCTTGGGGGAGCAGCAAGGTGATTTGGGGTGCTAGCGCCCCACTCCCGACACTACCAGGTGAAATGCAAGGCAAAATCCAAAGGTTGAATTATTAAACATCCACCAATATACAAGTGTTTCATACTCATCAAAAGCTCTGCTTCTTGGCAATATCACAGCGTTGTCGGATTTCAAAAAGGCTTTACGGTGAAAGCACTACATTGATTGTTTGAGGGTAGCACCTTCAATATTTTCCATAACCATGAAATCTTTAGCCAGCGCGCGGTCGATAGAAAATGCATTTCACAGGGAAAACCTGTGCCTTACCTTTTGTATAACTTCTGCAGAGGGCACCCTAAATGTCCAACGAAGACAATCCATGGGTATTTGGTTAGAAAAAGTAATTTATTATATCCTTAAATCTCCGTTTGGTTGGCACCTTGTGTTCAGAAAATCCAACGTTGACGAGAACGCGGTTCATTTAAACCTATAAACTTTCCCTCAACAAAACAAAAAACAATTAAAATGCATCCTTAGCTTGTCTTTTATGAATAAAAGTGATAATCTTTCACTTGGATGGTCACCTAAACGTTATATAGTCTAATAAAGTGGACCGCTCAGCCAAACATGCGCCCAAAAACGTGCAACTGAAAAATAGCTCCCCTGACTAAAACCTCTACCGATTGAACACAATGGTTCTGATTGCCGTTAAACTTTACCTATACACTGCTGACATCCAGTGAAAGCGATAGATACTACATTCAGTGCCCTGGTATAAATACTGTTCAATAGGCAGTCTCTCTAAGTGAGCCATAAGCCACCAGAATGACATTTCCGGATGGAAATTTCTCTGGTTTTTGCCTGCCAAATGAGTTCTATTACACTCACAGACAAAATGTTAACACTTTGTTAACACTCAGAGTGTTTCCTATCCAATAGTACTAATTATGTGCATATCCTATTTTCTGAGCCTGAGTGGCAAGCATTTTACTTTAGGCACGCCAGACTCTCCAAAACCGACCCCTCAGCTGCTACTCCCTAACTTAACATAGATTTATCCTGCAATAGATGTCGTTCAATTGGTAACATACATTTTTGTATTCTTCTAATGGCTCTTCAGGAGAAAGCAATCTAAAAGTAACTGAATCTAATCAGATTACGTTACTGACTACAATTTTGAACAGGAAACTAGTAAATGTAACAGATTACATTTAGAAAGTAACGTACGCAACCCTGCCTCTACATAATCTGAGGTCACCCTCACAGGTTCTGTCACTCCCCACATCTCCTGCTTGGGTGCTCCAGTACGTAATCATTACCAACCACCACAGTTAATATCACCAAATGATCACTCTACCCGACTTCCAAAGGAACATAAAGAAATATGGAGGACGTGACTGTGACAGCCACATGTAGCCGCACATCTAAATATCCCCATCCTTTGTAGTTTCTAATTAATTTGCACCAAACATTTCGTGTCCAATCAAATAATGACTCAACACATGGCTTTCATTTCAAATATCAAAGACTGTATATTCATTTTAAGTTGAGTGCACATTCAGATTTACATTAGCATCATCTTAATCTAACAATTTTTTTACCCCAGTATTTGCAGTTGTCTGCAGGATATTGGCCAGGTGTGCTTGTTAGAGGGCTTGCTGCTGATTGGCATGTTCTATTATCTTGAAATAGAGGGGCTTGTAGGGTGGTACCACCTCTGTTCTGTTTGGTAGACCTCAGTTATACATGTATCTATGTTTGCATTAATTTACAGACCTTTAAGTACACTTTTTATGCACTATGGATATTTTGATTTCCTTTACTTTGTAAACAACTTAAAGTTTGGAAAAATAAACCCCCTAATATTTGCACCCATACTCAGTTTTCTCTCGTTGCCTGCTTGGTCATCCCTTACAATGACCTGCAGGACTTTTTGCCACATCCAACACAAAAAACTCACAGGCCAATTAGGCTTTGGAAAGATCTAAAGCCAAGTCTGTTTATGACAGCCTTTTCACAAATTTCCCTTCACAACCAGGCAAGCAACCATTCCACTACTGGAGTATACATTCCAGTTAGTCAATGGGTCTCAATGGACCTCTGAATGCTTGCCTATAAAAAGCCAACTGACATTTACTCCTGAAGTGCTGACCTGTTGCACCCTTTACAACCACTGTGATTATTATTTGAACCTGCTGGTCATCTATGAACATTTGAACATCTTGAAGAACAATCTGGCCTTAATGGCACGTACTTTTATAATCTCCACCTGGCACAGCCATTAGAGGACTGGCCACCCCTCAGAACCTGGTTCCTCTCAAGGGTTCTTCCTAGGGAGTTTTTCCTGGCCACCGTGTTCCTACATTGTTTGCTGTTTGGAGTTTTAGCATGGGTTTCTGTATATCACTTTGTGACATCTGCTGATGTAAAACGAGCTTTATAAATACATTTGACTGATTGATTTGCCATGCAAGCTGCATCTGCTGACTGCCTATACCGAACTATATACATTGAAACTGATCACCCCACAGGCCACAGCCCCAATACCCTGTGGGTCATACCATAAAAAATGCCCATGATGTTCAGTTAGCTGTGCAGGCTGGTCAGGCCCCAGAACTGCAACCACCACTGGCTACTATGTCTCCTCACCCTGTTAGGGCACACTGATGTCCTGGTTACCTCAAAAACTAAGAATCAACCTTCCATACTTAGTTTTAGTGGGGAAAATAGGGCTGTACGAGTAGCTGACGGTATTATTATGATTGCTTTCCTGTTACTTGGTTATGCTACTGTATGCTTGTGTCGTGAAAGGCTTGTTAATTTATTTTCCTGGAATTGCCCATTGTTGATATGCTGTAAGTGTGTATGAGATTAAAACATAAACACACATTGAAAAACTAGTAGGCTATTCAAACACAACAGAGGCAAGGCAGTGCCACTCAAAGTCGTAGATATACCAAGAGCCTTATGAAACCCTTTTAAAAATGGCATAATACAAAATGAACAATGGCTATTTATGTGTTGTTTGAGGGTAATCATGTTGGCCATATTAGATTCATAAAAAAAGATTTACACTAACAGTCTTTATAGTGTGTTGTACACAACTCTGAAAAATGCCTCTCATTTGCTAAATGTATATTTACAGCTGATTTAACCTCCATTAAATGTTATTATGCAGCCATATTAGATTTTTGGACGCCAGCAAATTTGACTTCGAAAGTTGTCTACTGAACAGCTATAAAAAAGTGAAGTTTACATTCATCATGAATATTCACACATATTGTATCTGTTTAATAGCGGGTCTATATTTCCAGGATGCATGACGATATCCATGGGGCAGAAGTCTGTGTGTTGTTGTGATTGTGGATAGCGAGATACTGTAGCTAGCAACAATGACAAGAATCATTAGGTGGCTTTTTTCAGCTAGTTTGATCTTATTCTTGATACCATGTCTTGTTTTGACTGCTAATACACTGCAAATTCTCGCAGTATCTCGCTGGAATTTGGGACTTTTTCTCATGCCAAAACCTGATTAGATAAATAAATGTCAAGATGGTATTTGCAATGTCACTAAACAAAAAACAGCCACTACAATGTCAAAACTGTATTTTTTATGAGTTCATTACTATTTGCTTGATTTTGCAGACCCACGACTATGGTGTATCATCATTAGCTAGCCAACATTAGCATGCTAGTGACGGTAGCGTTAGCTAGCAAGAAAATCTGTGCAAGCTAGTTACCTAGCTAGCCAGCCTAGCAAGCTCTAGTCCATTGGAGACCGATGCAACCCTGATGGGTAACATGGCTAGCTACATGACCAGTGGTGACAGTGAGGTCCCTATATCATGAGATTCAAGGCTCTAATAAGTGCCATTGTGGAGAAATTGCAAAGAAAAAACGGTTTGATCAGCTAAGTCAGCCAGCAAGGTAAACCAGTTATCAAAGAGGATGCAAGCTAGCTTTGCATGCATGGCAGGACCAGTGACAGTGTTGTGAAAGATGCCGGTAGACCGTCTCTGGTGTTGTGTCAACATTACAACCAGGAAGGATTGTCCTATGGGACGCAAAAAACGCAGACACATACACAGCTCTCATGCAAAGCAATGATCTTAAGTTAATAACAATGCACATTCATTCACATAGCTATGAGTGAGCATGTTGTAAATGGTAAAGTAGCTAGCTACTAACGTTAGCTGGATGCATATCATCTCCATTCGCTATACATCTTGCTATCACATGGAAAATGCGAAAGAAAAAATATCTCTCAATACATTGCATATTAGTCCACAATTTCTCTGACATTTGGCTCGTAGTTCTTGCAGAGGAAAGAAGTGGAGACAGTTTTCAGGGACTCACAACAAACAGTGAACAGCGAGGGGGAGATACAAATCTGATGGATATTTTGACCGTTACGGAGGCATCAACCATACAACCTCTTGGTGTCACCGTATACCCACAGATCAGTACTAGCTTGCTGCACCGGTATAAAATTCACTATTGCATATGATTTGTATATTAACATATCTGGGACATTTTGGGTGTGCTAGACACATACAAACATTTATTTTCTCTGTATTTTCTCTTTGCATTGCTGGGGTGAGATGGGGCTTACTAAATGTGAAATGGAAATACAGGAGAAATGGAAATACAGCATACTTTGTGATATCACATTCCTTCATACATTTTAAGATGGGGATGCAACCAAGCTCACATGAAATCATAAATGAAGACACATGATCTGAAGTACCTGCTGAATATAAAAAAGAAAGATAATTGTAGATACCCCAAAATAGATTTAATGGGCTTGTCATTCACAATGTACTAATGAAAAATTGAATGCATTTGATCTAAATATTGGTATATGAGGACCTCTAGTCATCACCGGTTCATCCTCAGTCACTAGCTAACATAAATGTGTATGCCCACTTCACAAGCCTGATGTTGGTTAAGTACGCTTTCCTATGCAAAAAAAACACAACTGGAGATTTTATGCACTCGCATGCAATGCAATGATATATATTTTATGCAAGTATTTACTTTGCAACATGTATTGTCATTTAATAGAACAAAAGATGCATCTGTGTACCGGCTTTTTTGTACCCCTCTACTGGCTAGCTAGATGGGGAGGTCTAGTCCCAGAGAGGCAGTCCGTTCTGCATCCCTTCTTGATTTCGATACATTGTGTCGTCATGCATTTGTGCATGCAAATTGGTAACTCAAAGCTATCTTGCCAGCTAATTTAGGTAATTCATCAACCAGTATTTTCTTAACTGTTTCTGCAAAAGGCACTTATTAAGGCATTGAATCTCATAGGAACCTCACTGTCATCACTGGTCATCTATCTAGCCATTAGCCAGCAGGGTTGCATCGGTTTCCATTGGACTAGAGTGTGCTAGGCTGGCTAGCTAGGTAGTATGCTAACGTTAACTAGCTAACTAATGTCGATATACCATAGTTGCGGGTCCGTAAAATCAAGCAAATGGTACTGAACTCATGACAAAATCATCTTTTACATTGTAGTGGCTATTGATGTTTTGGTTGTTAGATATTTGCTTAGTGACATTGTACAGGGCATTCAGAAAGTATTCAGAACCCTTGACTTTTCCACATTTTGGTACGTTAAAGCCTTGTTCTAAAATGAATTAAATAGTATTTTTTCTCTCTCATAAATCTACACACAATACCCCATAATGACATTTTTTTTGCAAGTGCATAAAAAATATAATTTAAAAATATTACATTTACATAAGTTTCAGACCCTTTACTCAGTACTTTGTTGAAGCGCCTTTGGCAGCGATTACAGCCTCGAGTCTTCTTGGGTATGATGCAACAAGCCTGGCACACCTGTATTTGGGGAGTTTCTCCCTTTCTCCCAATCCTCTCAAAATCTGCCAGGTTGGATGGGGAGTATCGCTGTGCAGATATTTTCAGGTCTCTCCAGAGATTTTAGATCAGGTTCAAGTTCGGGCTCTGGCTGGGCCACTCAAGGACATTCAGAGACTTGTCCCTCGAAGCAACTTCTGCATTGTCTTGGCTGTGTGCTTAGGATCGTTGTGCTGTTGGAAGGTGAACTCTGAGGTTCTGAGCTCTGTGTAGCAGGTTTTCATCAAGGATATCTCTGTACTTTGCTCCATTTGTCTTTCCCTCGATCCTGACTAGTCTCCCAGCCTGCCACAGAAAAACATCCCCACAGCATGATGCTGGCACCACCATTTTTCAACGTAGGGATGGTGCCAGGTTTCTTCCAGACGTGACGCTTGGCATTCAGGCCAATCTTGGTTTCATCACACCAGAGAATCTTGTTTCTCATGGTGGAGAGTCTTTTTGGCAAACTCCAAGTAGGTTGTCATGTGCCTTTAACTGAGGCATGGCTTCCGTTTGGCCACTCTACCATAAAGGCCTGATTGGTGGAGTTCTGCAGAGATGGCTGTCCTTCTTATAGGTTCTCCCATCTCCACAGAGTAACTTTGGAGCTCTGTCAGAGTGTCCATCGGGTTCCTGGTTGCCTATGTGATCAAGGCCCTTCTCCCCCGATTGCTCAGTTTGGCCGGGCGGCCAGCCAGAGGAAGAGTCTTGGTGGTTTCAATCTTCTTACATTTAAGAATGATGGAGGCCACTATGTTCTTGGGGTCCTTGAATGCTACAGACATGTGTTGGTACCCCAAATCTGTGCCTCGACACAATCCTGTCTTGGAGCACTACGGACAATTCCTTCGACCTCATGGCTTAGTTTTTGTTCTGACACTCACTGTCAACTGTAGAACCTTATATAGATAGGTGTGTGCCTTTCCAAATCATGTCTAATCAATTGAATTTACCACAGGTGGACTCCAATCTATTTGTAGAAACATCTCAAGGATGACAAATGGAAAAAGAATGCACCTGAACTCAATGTTGAGGCTCATAGCAAAGGGTCTGAATACTTATGGAAATTAGTAAACATGTAAAAAAAAACGTTTTTGCTTTGTCATTATGGTGTATTGTGTGTAGATTGATGAGGATTTGTTTTTATTTAATAAATTTTAGAATAAGGCTGTAACGTAACATGTGGAAAAAATGAAGGGGTCTGAATACTTTCCGAATGCTCTGTACCTACACGTATGCTACGGTCACAAGACGCAGGCCTCCTTATTGTCCGAAAAATGTCTAAGCAAACAGCTGGAGGCAGTGCTCTTCCATGCCGTCCCTAGGAGGGGTGAATCACATCGCGCAAGGCTTTTTTCACTTTACTTGACTGGGTTGATATTTGTGGGCTATTCTCAGCCTTGTCTTAGGGTTGTAAGTTGGTGGTCTGTTGATATCCCTCTAGGGGTTTGGGGGCTGTGCTTTGCCAAGGTGTGTGAGGTTATATCTTGCCTGGTTGGCTCTGTCCGGTTGGCCCTATCTTGGGGGTATCCATGTTGCAATTGTCTATGTGACGTGGGGCTACGTTCAGTTGGTGCTATCTGGTAAAATTCTCCTTTCTCATCTGGTGTCCTGTGTGAACTTAAGTATGCTCCCTCTAATTCTCCCATTTCTCTCTCTCTCACTCTCTCTCTGAGAACCTGAGCCCTAGGACCATGCCTCAGGATTACTTGGCCTGATGACTCCTGGCTGTCCCTAGTCCACTTGGTCGTGCTGCTGATCCAGTTTCTGCTGTTTTTCCTTTGGCTATGGAACCCTGACCTGTTCACCAAACGTGCTACCTCGTCGTGCTGCTGCTCCAGTTTCAACTGTTCTGCCTGCGGCTATGGAACCCTGACCTGTTCATCGGGCGTGCTATCTTGTCCTGGACCTGCTGTTTTCGACCCTCTCTCTCTCTCTCTCTCTCTCTCTCTCTCTCTCGACCTCTGAATGCTCGGCTATGACTTTTAAAACTGAGGTGTTGACCTGTTGCACACTCTACAACCTTTGTGGTAGTATAATTTCACCCGAAATTTTGGTTTTTGATTAAAAAAGGTGTCATTGTTGTTCTGAACCCACTGCCCACAAGTCATAGTTAATTCTCATCTGTGCTTCAGAACCAAAACGTTGCGCTTCTTAATTGTTGACCAATGACCAGTCATCAGCATTGACGCCCAAAGGTGGTGTGCATATCCAGATGAGTGACCATAAATAACTAGTTTAATTTCCTCCAGTTTTGCCGGGCAAAAACAAAGTAGGTCTACCTTTAAGAATGGTGCCGGAGGGGATGGCTGGCGTTTTACAATCTCCTAACCAATTGTGCAATTTTGTGTGTTTTTTTTCTCACATTGTTTGTAAATTATTTTGTACATAATGTCGGTGCTACTGCCTCTCATGTTCGAAAAGAGCTTCTAGATATCAGAATAGCGATTACTCACCTCGAACTGGACAAAGATTTTTTCTTTAATGAGTCTGACGCAAGGCATATAATGTTGCTCCCAGACAAGGCCCAAATCCCAGTCACTCGCATGAGGAAAATGAGGAAATACAGGGGGCATAGATCAAAGTGCCTTGTGAGAATCCGGTGGCGAGAGTGTAACCTGCCTCTACCATCTGTTCTATTGGCCAACGTGCAATCACTGGAGAATAAACTGGATGAGCTCCGTTCGAGACTTTCCTACCAACGGGATATTAAAAACTGTAATATCTTATGTTTCATCGAGTGGTTGCTGAATGACGACACAGATAATGTACAGTTGGCTAGGTTTTCCGTGCATCGGCAGGAAAGAACAGCTACGTCCGGTAAGACGAGGGGTGAAGGTATGTGTCAGTTTTTCAATAACAGCCGGTGCGCAATGTCTAATATTAAGGTAGTCTCAAGGTATTACTTGCCTGAGGTACCACATGATAAGCTGTAGACCACACTATCTCCCAAGAGAGTTTTCATCTATATTTTTCGTAGCCGTTTCTTTCCACCACAAACAGATGCTGGCACTAAGACCGCACTCAATGAGCTGAGAAAATGCTCATCCAGAAACGGCACTCCTAGTGGCAGGGGAATTTAATGCAGGCAAACTTAAATATGTTTTACCTCATGTCACACATACAACTCCACACACAGAGACACGTACAAAGCTCTCCCTCGCACTCCATTTGTCATATCTACCAAAATTCTATCCTGATTCCTGCTTACAAGCAAAAACTAAAGCAGGAAGTACCAGTGACTCGCTCAATATGGAAGTTGTCAGATGACGTGGATGCTACGCTACAGGACTGTTTTGCTAGCACAGACTGGAATACATTCCGGGATTCATCCAGAGGCATTGAGGAGTATACCACCTCAGTCACCGCCTTCATCAATAAGTGCATCGACGACGTCATCCCCACAGTGACCGTACCAGAAGCCATGGATTACAGACAACATCCACACCGAGCTAAAGACTAGTGCTGCCGCTTTCATGGTGCGGTACACTAATCCAGACACTTATAAGAAGATTGAGTCCTACTGCACCGGCTCTGATGCTCGTCCGTTGTGGCAGGGCTTGCAAACTATTACCGTCTACAAATGGAAACCCAGCCGCGAGCTGCCCAGTGATGCGAGCCTACCAGACGAACTAAATGCCTTTAATGCTCACTTCGAGGCAAGCAAGACTGAAGCATGCATGAGAGCACCAGCTGTTCCGAATGACTGTGTGATCACGCTCTCCATAGCTGATGTGAGCAAGACCTTAAACAGGTCAACATTCACAAGGCCGCGGGGCCAGACGGATTACTAGGACTTGTACTCAGAGCAAGCGCGGACCAACTGGCAAGTGTCTTCACTGACATGTTCAACCTCTCCCTGACCGAGTCTGTAATACCAACATGTTTCAAGCGGACCACCCGTAGCTCTCACGTCGGTAGCCATGAAATGCTTGGAAAGGCTTTTCATGGCTTACATCAACACCATCATCGCGGAAACCCTAGACCAGCTCCAATTCGCATACCGCCCCAACAGATCCACAGATGACGCAATCTCAATCGCACTCCACCCTGCCTCTTCCCACCTGGACAAAAGGAACACTTAAATTAAGTGAGAATGCTATTCATTGGCTACAGCTCAGCGTTCAACACCATAGTGCCCACAAAGCTCATCACTAAGCTAAGGACCATGAGACTAAACACCTCCCTCTGCAACTGGATCCCGGACTTCCTGATGGGCCGCCCCCAGGTGGTAAGGGTAGACAACACATCTGCCAAGCTGATCCTCAACACAGGGACCCCTTTGGGGTGCATACATAGTCCCCTCCGATTCTCCCTCTTCACCCATGACTGTGTGGACAAGCACGACCAACACCATCATTAAGTTTGCTGAAGACACAACAGTGGTAGGCCTGACCAATGACAACGACGAGACAGCCAAAAGGGAGGAGGTCAGAGCCTGGCACTGTGGTGCCAGGACAACAACTTCTACCTTATTATGAGCAAGACAAAGGAGATGATTGTGGACTACAGGAAAAGGAGGACACGTCCCCTTTCACATTAATGGGGATGTAGTGGAGTGGGTCGAGTGTTTAAAGTTCCTTGGAGTCCTCATCATCAAGGAACTATCACGGTCCAAAAACACCAAGAAAGTTGTGAGGAGGGCACGACAACGCCTTTTTCCCAGATCCTCAAAAAGTTCTACAAATGCACCATTAAGAGCATCCTGACCAGTTACATCACCAACTGGTTTTGCAACTGCTCGACATCCGACTGTAAGGCACTACATAGGGTAGTGCGTATGGCCCAGTACATCACTGGGTCCAAGCTTCCAGGAACTATATACTAGGTGGTGTGAGAGGAAGGCCCCAAAAATTGGCAAAGACTCCAGTCATCCAAGTCATGGACTGTTCTCTCCTTTACCGCATGGCAAGTGGTACCGGAGCGCCAAGTCTAGGTCCAAAATGCTCCTTAACAGCTTCTAACCCCAAGCCATAAGACGGCTGAACTATTAATCAAATGGCCACCCGGACTATTTGCATTGACACCCCCCTTTGTTTTTACACTGCTGCTACTCGCTGTTTATTATCAATGCATAGTCACTTTACCACTAGCTACATGTACAAATTACATTGACTAACCTGAACCCTCACATTGACTCCGTACCGGTATCCACATTATCGTTATTTCATTGTTTGCATTTTATTTAAATGTTTTTACCTTAGTTTATTTAGTAAATCTTTTCTTAACTCAGTAAGGTCTACAGCTGTTATATTTGGCGCATGTGACAAATACATTTGATTTGATTTATCATCCATGTAAAATACTGTTCAGCAATCGACTACCGACTCATCTTTGCCAGAACAATAGTTTTGCAGAGGCAGCAGCTATTCTTCCTGGGGTCCATGAAAAGTCACAAAACACTTGTACACTGATAGACAAAGATAGTCAAAACATTTTGAAATACAACGATATACAAATAATACAAAACATGTATAGTAATACAAACAATACAACATGTAGTATAATGTCAAATCAAATCAAACTTTATTTGTCACATGCGCCGAATACAAGTGTAGACTTTACCGTGAAATGCTTACTTACAAGCCCTTAACCAACAGTGCAGCTCAAGAAGAGTTAAGAAAATATTTACCAAGTAGACAAAAAGTAATAATAACAATAATGACTGAGTCAGTGTGCGGGGGTACAGGTTAGTTGATGTCATTTGTAAATGTAGGTGGTGGTGAAGTGACTATGCAGTGTGTGTGTGTGTGTGTGTGTGTCCCCTCACAGTCCCCACCGTTCCATGAGGTATTGTTTAATCTTTTTTGGGGGGGGTAATTTTGTAATTTTTACAGCGTAATAAGGATTATTTGAAATAAAGTGTTACCGATTATTGTTACATTGCACCCTGTCTCTTTACGCATGTGGAGGGGAAGAGTTGGCGTATAAGAGCAGCAAAGCATTTGTGTTTGGAAGTTTTTCCTGTCGTTATCAGACAGTAAAAGCTCAACACCAACCCTGATAGTTTGGTCATATGTAAGCCGATCAAAACACAACGCAGCGTCAATCTACACCAGTCACATCAACCCACCCACTGTTAACTCATCTCAGGATAAGCTTCATTCTGCAGTGGGGATGGAAAAGATGGAGAGTAAAGGGCATGATTTTAACAATTCCGCAGTATTATTCCAACCTCATAGTGTGGAAATATATAGAAAACATAGGCAGATCTTTTTTTGACTGCACTGGGCCTTTAATACAATTACAGTGGATATTATATGTCACAACAGCAAAAATGAGAGAGAGGGGTTGAAATCCTGTGATTGGGGCCTTGCACTTTCACCAAGTCGAGATGACAGTCTGTAATTTTATGGTTGAGAACGTCTGTGAGTAGTAGCGTGATAACACAATTGATAGCAGGTTGATAAAATTACCATGGATATTCTGTCACAGCAGCAAGAGAAAGATGAGGGTAGAAATGAATCCTGTCGATCAGACTCGCACCTTCGCCTGCAGCTCCTGTATCCCATTTCTACACGATTGTGAGATTATGTCAGCCTCCTCCGCTATTGCAAATGTCAAGGACACAATAGCTCATGATACACACCCTGGGAAGGGAAATGCCTATTTAACCTTATACAGGAAACACAATCAGTCTAAAGTTCAACAAACCTGTCCCTGTCAATGATGGGATGGGAGTCCCACAGAAAGTGTCCAGTTCTTTAAAAAAAAATTACAGTTGAGAAAGACCATACAATATATGTATTATGGGATGAATCTAGTAGAAATCTTCATCTTTAAATATAGGATCTTATTTGATCTCCCTGTTGCAGGATAACTTTTCTCGACTGCAGGACATTTGAAACGTGCAGTGTATTTGAGGTTTCAGACTTGATTTTCACTTAAGAGAAATGTATCAACCCCTACAAAAATTTCCATAAATTATAATCCACATAATAATTCACATTTCCTGTTGCAGCAGAATTATTTTCCTGCTGTAAGAAATTGGCTCAAATTAAGATCCTACATCTTTGCCTTCACTTTGATTTTAAAGAAAAACCTCTACACCCTTTTTTCACCTTTACCACTTACGTTTTACCTTTGAAACCTTACATGAGTTTTTGACATCAACACATGAGTTACGCAAGGGTCCAAGCGTGCGGATCACAAAGTTAGGATTCAACTCTCATTTTTATAGGTGGCACTGCTGAAGTGCACTAGAAGCTCATCACCACCTATACGCTTTCTGGTTGTACGTTTATCAGACAGTGGGAGAGGTGTTCCTAACGAGTGTCTTATTGATTAAGTGTGGCGCTGACCAGGGGTTAGAACCAGCTCATGGAACAGAACTGAAAACCAAAAAACAACATTTTTAGAGGAACAGAACTAGAACCGAGAAAGAAAGTGATCTATACTGTTCCGTAACAGAACCGAAGGATGCATAGTCTACTGTAGCTACTGATGTTACAGGTGTGATTCAGAAATTAGGGAGAGCGATTTTTTATTAGAGGACAATGATTTAACTTTTTCAATGCTAGTCAATTAAGGATACTATCGTTATCACGTTTCACATGGGAATTATTAAGCACAAAAAGGTAATTTAATGTCGAGCTAGAGGTTTAAAAAGAAACAAAAAGGAACGCTATAAACCGTTTCTTTTTTGGAGTTCGAACTGGTTTAGAACTTTATTTTGCTGGCCGGGAACAATGGAATGTAACAACAACAAAAAAAATTCAGAACGAAACGATTGTAAAATTGTGACCCTTCGTTGGGCTCCATGTTAAACCAGGTCTGGAATCAGATTTATGTCTCTTCCACCCAGGTTTATCCTCTAATGCTGCTTTGTTCAACAGCCTATTGGTGTTTCTGTCATGTTGCAGGGATCTATGGCGCAATATCAGTAGCCCGGAATGGGCTCGTCTAAGTGTCAGGTCGTTCAGATCTATAACGCAATATGGACTGCAAGAAAAAGGAGGAGAAAGCAGTAAAATCATAACATACTATCTTGATTGATTGTGTTTATGAGTTTGAGAGAGAGAGAGAGAGAGAGAGAGAGAGAGAGAGAGAGAGAGAGAGAGAGAGAGAGAGAGAGAGAGAGAGAGAGAGAGAGAGAGAGAGAGAGAGAGAGAGAGGATTGGTTTGGTAATCAGATTCAAGCGTTTTTCCCCTGTGTATTGTGCATACATTTAGTATCACACTTGTCAAATTTCCTCATCTTATTTTCAGCTCATCTATGACACTGTGTGAAAAAAAACTTGAATGATATGTTGATGTATTCCAGGTTTTGTACATTATGTAAATATGATAAGCCACAGTATTCTGAGTAGCTACAGCTGTTAAAAACATACTAAACATCTACGGTCAAGGTTTCCTGACAGACAATCACTTTTCTCTGGCAGTTCATTTTATTTTATTTCACCTTTATTTAACCAGGTAGGCAAGTTGAGAACTAGTTCTCATTTACAACTGCGACCTGGCCAAGATAAAGGTAAGATAAGGAAGGTAAGGCAATAAATAGGCCAAGGTGGTGAAGTAATTACAATATAGCAATTAAACACTGGAATGGTAGATGAATGTGCAAAGTAGAAGTACTGGGGTGCAAAAGAGCAAGATAAATAAATAAATATGGTAGGGGATGAGGTAGTTGGTTGGGCTATTTACAGATGGGCTATGTACAGGTGCAGTGATCTGTGAGCTGCTCTGACAGCTGTGCTTAAAGCTAGTGAGGGAGATAAGTGTCTCGAGTTTCAGTGATTTTTGTAGTTCGTTCCAGTCATTGGCAGCAGAGAACTGGAAGGAAAGGCGGCCAAAGGAGGAATTGGCTTTGGGGGTGACCAGTGAGATATACCTGCTGGAGCGTGTGCTACGGGTGGGTGCTGCTATTGTGACCAGCGAGCTGAGATAAGGCCGGGGATTTACCTAGCAGGGACTTGTAGATGACCTGGAGCCAGTGGGTTTGGCGACGAGTATGAAGCGAGGGCCAGCCAACGAGAGTGTACAGGTCGCAGTGGAGGGTAGTATATGGAGCTTTGGTGACAAAACGGATGGCACTGTGATAGACTGCATCCAATTTGTTGATTAGAGTATTGGAGGCTATTTTGTAAATGACATCGCCAAAGTTGAGGATCGGTTGGATGGTCAGTTTTACAAGGGTATGTTTAACAGCACGAGTGAATGATGCTTTGTTGTGAAATAGGAAGCCAATTCTAGATACAATTTTGAATTGGAGATGTTTGAAGTGAGTCTGGAAGGAGGGTTTACAGTCTAACCAGAAACCTAGGTATTTGTAGTTGTCCACATAATCTAAGTCAGAACCGTCCAGAGTAGTGATGCTGGTGCGGCAGTGATCGGTTGAAGAGCATGCATTTAGTTTTACTTGCATTTAAGAACAGTTGGAGGCCACGGAGGGAGAGTTGTATGGCATTGAAGCTCGTCTGGAGGTTAGTTAACTACTTAGGGAGCAGTGGGGCGCTAACTTTTTCCAGGACAGAAATTCCTTGGGTTTTCGACTGCTATATCAGTTCTGTTATAGTCACATACATTATTTTAACACTCTTAGAAACTTCAGAGTGTTTCCTATCCAATAGTACTAATTATGTGCATATCATATTTTCTGGGCCTGAGTGGCAGGCCTTTTACTTTGGGCACGCCAGACTCTCCACAACCGACACCTCAGCTGCCGCTCCCTAAGAAGTTAATTAACACAGTGTCCAAAGAAGGGCCAGAAGTATACAGAATGGTGTCATCTGCATAGAAGTGGATCAGAGACTCACCAGCAGCAAGAGCGACATCATTGATGTATACAGAGAAGAGAGTCGACCCAAGAATTGAACCCTGTGGCATGGATAACAGGCCCTATGATTTGACAGACTGAACTCTATCGGAGAAGTAGTTGGTGAACTAGGCGAGGCAATCATTTGAGAAACCAAGGCTGTTGAGTCTGCCGATAAGGATGTGGTGATGGACAGTCGAACGCCTTGGCCTGGTCAATGAATACGGCTACACAGTATTGTCTCTTATCGATGGCGGTTATGATATCGTTTAGGACCTTGAGCGTGGCTGAGGTGCACCCATGACCAGCTCTGAAACCAGATTGCATAGCGGAGAAGGTACGGTGGGATTCGAAATGGTCGGTAATCTGTTTGTTAACCTGGCTTTCGAAGACCTTAGAAAGGCAGGGTATGATAGATATAGGTCTGTAGCAGTTTGGGTCAAGAGTGTCACCCCCTTTGAAGAGGGGGATGACTGCAGCTGCTTTCCAGTCTTTGGGAATCTCAGACGACACGAAAGAGAGGTTGAACAGGCTAGTAATAGGGGTTGCTACAATTTTGGGAAAGAAAGGGTCCAGATTGTCTAGCCCGGCAGTACATTGCACTCGCTGTCTAATGTCGATACACCATAGTCATGGGTCTGCAAAATCAAGCAAATGGTACTGAACTCATGACAAAATCAAGTTTTGCCATTGTAGTGAATATTGATGTCTTAGATTTTAGTTTTTTGCCTAATGACATTGTGAATATAATTTTATGGACATTTTTGTAATAATACAGTTTCGGCATGAGAAAAATGACTGAAGTCCCAAATTCCCACAAGATAATGAGATAATTTCTGCATTCACTGATATTGAGTCCCATATATAAATTACAGTTAATTTGCATATTCTTTCAAACTAAAATAATAAAATGTCCCTTAGATAATGTGCAGGTTTTTTACAAAGTACAATCAACATATGTACTAAAAAGCTGATTTACCATAGTTTAATTGTACTACAATTTTGTTTGAATATTAGGCCTCAGAGTATCTTTCCTTTTATGTATTCACAACCCTTGACTTTTTCCTAAATTCGTTGTGTTACAGCCTGAATTTAAACTGTATAAATTTCGAATTTTTGTCACCGGCCTACACACAATACCCCATAATGTCGAAGTGGAATTATGTTTTTCTCAAATTTTACAAGCTGAAATGTCTTGAGTCAATTAATATTCATGGCAAGCCTGAATAAGTTCAGGAGAAAAAAGCGTGCTAAACATGTCACAGAAGTTGCATGATGTTTTAATGACTACCTTCTCTCTGTACCCCACACATTCAATTATTTGTAAGGTCCCTCAGACAAGCAGTGAATTTCAAACAAAGATTCAACCACAAAGACCAGGGAGGTTTTCCAATTCCTCTTAAAGAAGGGTACCTATTGATAGATGGCAACAAATAAAAAGCTGTCGCACACAAGCCTATGATCACCATGCGCAATGCCAAGCGTCGGCTGGAGTGGTGTAGAGCTCACGGCCATTGCAGCCACTCTTCCTGGGTTCCACACAAAACATAATACAGAATGACATAATACAGAACATCAATAGACAAGAACAGCTCAAAGACACAACTACATACATTTTTTTTAAAGGCACACGTAGTCTACATATCAATGCATATACACAAACTATCTAGGTCAAATAGGGGAGAGGTGTTGTGCAGCGAGGAGCTGCTTTATCTGTTTTTTGAAACCAGGTTTGCTGTTTTTTTTTAGCAATATGAGATGGAAGGAAGTTCCATGCAATTAGGGCTCTATGTAATACTGTACGCTTTCTTGAATTTGTTCTGGATTTGGGGACTGTGAAAAGAACCCTGGTGGCATGTCTGGTGGGATAAGTGTGTGTGGCAGAGCTGTGTGTAAATTGACTATGCAAACTATTTGGGATTTTTAACACATTAATGTTTCTTATAAAAAGAAGAAGTGATGAAGTCAGTCCCTCCTCAACTCCTAGCCAAGCGAGACTGGCATGCATAGTATTTATATCAGCCCTCTGGTTACAATTAAGAGCAAAACATGTCGCTCTGTTATGGGCCAGTTGCAGCTTAACTAGGTCTTTCCTTGCAGCACTGGACCACACGTCTGGACAAAAAGATTAGACAAAGCTAGCGCCTGCATAACTTGCTTTTTAGACTGTGGTTTCCAAAAAGCAGAGTATCTCTTTATTACGGCCAGACCTCTCCCCATTTTATGACCATTGAATCTATATGTTTTGACCATGACAGTTTACAATCTAAAGTAACGGCAAGTAATTTAGTGCCCTCAACTAGTTCAACGCCTCCAACTCAATCATCAAGTTTGCAGACAACACTACAGTGGTAGGCTTGATTACCAACAACGACAAGACGGCTTACAGGGAGGAGGTCAGGGCCCTCGGAGTGTGGTGTCAGGAAAATAACCTCTCACTCAACGTGAACAAAACAAAGGAGATGATTGTGGACTTCAGGAAACAGCAGAGGGAGCACCCCCCTATCCACATCCGCCGAAGTTGATCCTTCTCCTTGTTCGGGCGGCGTCCGGCGGTCGACGTCACCGGTTTTCTAGCCATCGCCGATCCACTTTTAATTTTCCATTGGTTTTTCCTTGTTTTACACACCTGGTTTCAATCCCACAATTACTTGTTCATTATTTAACCCTCTGTTCCCCCATGTTTGTTTGTTATTGTATTGCGATTCGTTATTTGTGGGCTTGATTTTTTGTTGTGTATTATGATTGATATTTGAGTAAATTTGCTATTATTACTAATTTCTACTGTCCTGCGCCTGACTCCTCTACACCAGCTACACACAGACGCATTACAACAGTAGTGGAGAAGGTGGAAAGTTCCTCGGCCTCAGGAGGCTGAAGAAATTTGTCTTGTCACCAAAAACACTCTCAAACCTTTACATATGCACAATAGAGAGCATCCTGTCGGGCTGTATCACTGCCTGGTACGGCAACTGCTGCGCCCACAACCGTAAGGCTCTCCAGAAGGTAGTGAGGTGTGCACAACGCATCACCGGGGGCAAAATACCTGCCCTCCAGGACACCTACACCACCCGATGTCACAGGAAGGCCAAAAAGATCATCAAGGTCAACAACCATCCGAGCCACTGCCTGTTCACCACGCTATCATCCAGAAGGCGAGGTCAGTACAGGTGCATCAAAGCTGGGACCGAGAGACTGAAAAACAGCTTCTATCTCAAGGCCATCAGACTGTTAAACAGCCATCACTAACATTGAGTGGCTGCTGCCAACATACTGAATCAAATCTTTAGCCACTTTAATAATAACAAATTTGATGTAATAAATGTATCACTAGCCACTTTAAACAATGCCACTTTATATAATGTTTACATACCCTACATTACTCATCTCATATGTATATACTGTACTCTATACCATCTACTGCATCTTGCCTATGCCGTTCGGCCATTGCTCATCCATATGTTTATATGTACATATTCTTATTCATTCCTTTACAATTGTGTGTATAAGGTAGTTGTTGCGAAATTGTTAGATTACTTGTTAGACATTACTGCAAGGTTGGAACTAGAAGCACAAGCATTTCGCTATACTTGCATTAACATCTGCTAACCATGTGTGTGACCAATAACATTTGATTTGATTTGAGCTACACCTTTCATTACCAGATTCAGCTGAGGTCTAGAACTTAGGGAATGATTTGTACCAAATACAATGCTCTTAGTTTTAGAGATGTTCAGGACCAGTTTATTACTGGCCACCCATTCCCAAATAGACTGTAACTCTTTGTTAAGGGTTTCAGTGACTTCATTAGCTGTGGTTGCTGATGCGTATATGGTTGATTCATCAGCATACATGGACACATGCTTTGTTTAATGCCAGTGGCAGGTTGTTGGTAAAAATAGAAAAGAGTAGAGGGCCTAGAGAGCTGCCCTGCGGTACACCACACTTTACATATTTGACATTAGAGAAGCTTCCATTAAAGAAAACCCTTTGAGTTCTATTAGATAGATAGCTCTGATGACAGAGGTTGAAAAGCCATAACACAAATATTTTTAACAACAGGTTATGGTCAAAGGCTGCACTGAAATCTAACAGTACAGCTCCCACAATCTTCTTACTATCAATTTATTTCAACCAATCGTCAGTCATTTGTGTCAGTGCAGTACATGTTGAGTGCCCTTCTCTATTAGCATGCTGAAAGTCTGTTGTTCATTTGTTTACAGAGGAATAGCATTGTATTTGGTCAAACACAATTTTGCTAAGAGCTGGCAGCAAGCTTATAGGTATGCTGTTAGAACCAGTAAAGTCCGCTTTACCGCTCTTGGGTAGCGGAATTACTTTGGCTTCCCTCCAGGCCTGAGGACAAAGACTTTAGACTTCCTCTAGGCTCATATTAAAAATATGACAGATAGATGGAAAGCTACTGAGGATGGTAGCTGACTCTATAGCCACACCTAAGTTGTCAATGCCAGGAGGATTATCATTATTGATCGATAACAATCATTTTCCCACTTCTCCCACACTCATTTCATAAAATTCAAACTTGCAATGCTTTTTTTCAATATTAGTTTTTTTATTCATGAATACAATTGCTCACTGTTCGTTGTTGGCATTTCCTGCCTAAGTTTGCCCACTTTGCCAATTAAATAATCATTAAAATAATTGGCAACATCAAATGGTTTCGTGATGAATAAGCCATTGATTTGATGAAAGATGGAGTTGAATTTGTCTTTCTGCCCATAATTTCATTTAACTTCTTAAGGAGCTAGCGCCCCACTCCCAACACTACCCGGTGAAATGCAAGGCGCCAAATTCAAAATCCAAAAGTTGAATTATTAAACATTCATCAATATACAAGTGTTGCATAGTCATCAAAAGCTCTGCTTCTTGGCAATATCACAGAGATGTCAGATTTCAAAAAGGCTTTACGGCGAAAGCAGCACATTTGATTGTTTGAGGGTAGCACCTCCAATATTTTTTCCATTACCATAAATTCATAAGCCATCACGGTTCACACAAAACACATTTCACAGCGAAAACAAATCAATTACATTTTGAAGAACTTCTGCTGAGGGCTTACCAAGTGTCCAACGAAGACAATCCATGGTTCTTTTGTTAGAAAAAGTCATGTATTATATCCATAAATCTCCGTTTGGTTGGCATGTTATGATAAGAAAATACAGCGTCCACTCGCCCATTGAAACGTGAAGAGAACTCGTTCAACCTATACCTATAAACTTGTCCAAGAACAGTCAAACATCATTGATAATGTATCCTTAGGAACACTTTAATGTATATTCAGTATAATATTTCAACCGGAATATAAACTGGGCGATAGGAAAGGAAAAAACCACAGAGCGCGCAAGCCAGGAACGCGCAGTCTCTTCTGTTGACTTTTGTGTGGCCACTTCCTAATTCTTCTTCTTCTGCCATCTAAAGCAACTAAATAGAATCAAACACTGTCTAGAGACTGTTGACATCCAGAGGAAGCAATAGGTACTGCATTCATACTCCCTTATACGGGTATTTTCATAAGGGAGGGGCTCAAAATGAGTCAAAACCACTTTTTCCATGACAGAAATTCCTCGGGTTTTCGCCTGCCATATCCGTTCTGTTATACTCACAGACAAATTTTAACACTCTTAGAAACTTCAGAGTGTTTCCTATCCAATGGTACCAAAATCTGTGCATATCCTATTTTCTGGGCCTGAGTGGGAGGCATTTTACTTTGGGCACGCCAGGCCCTCCAAAACCGTCACCTCGGGAGCTGCTACCTAAGATGTTAAAGTACTCCAAAGTTTTTTTCCCATAATTCTTTATATCATTGATCTTGGCTTGATAATACAGTTTCTTCTTCTTTTCATTGTCAGATAATTTCTCAATTTGCAGTCAGATGTGCAGCCAGACTTATTAGCCACTCTTTTTGCCCCATCTCTTTCAACCATACAGTTTTTCAATTCCTCCTCAATCCATAGAGCCTTAACAGTTCTAAAAATCAGTTTCTTAACAGGTGCATATTTATCAATAATTGGAAGAAGCAATTTCACAAATTCATCAAGTGCAGCGTCTGGATGCTCCTCATTAATCACATCAGACCAACAATTTTTTTAACATCATCCACATAAGAGTCACTTCAAAAATCTTTTCTATGATCTCTTACACTTTATTTTAGGTCCAGCTGTTGGAACTTTGGCTTTCCTCGATATAGCCACTATATTGTGATCACTGCATCCAATTGGTACGGATAGTAATACAAAGTTCTACAGTATTAGTAAAAATGTGATCAATACATGTGGATGACACCCTGTTAGGTTGATAAATAACCTGATCCAGATTACAAGCACTGGATACAGTAAGAAGCTTCCTCATGAGCGGACAGCTTGATGAAAACCAGTCAATATTCAGGTCCCCAAAAAAGTAGACATCTCTGTTTACATCACATACACTATCAAGCATTTCACACATATTATTTAGATACTGACTATTAGCACTTAGCACTGGCCTATAGCAACACCCCAAAAGAAAAGGCTTTTGATGTGCCAAGTGAACCTGCAACCACAACACTTCAATAACACTTGGCATAAGATCTTCTCTAAGCATTACAGGGATATGAATCTGAATATATACAGCAACACCTCCCCCATAAGCATTTTTGTCTCTTCTATGGATGTTATATCCTTGTATTGCGACTGCTGCATCTTTAAATTAAATATCTAAGTGAGTCTCAGAAATGGCTAATATATGAATGTTAATTGATGTCAGCAAGTTATTGATTTCATAAACCTTATTTCTAAGGCTACATATATTAATTTGGGCTATTTTCAGCCCAATCCTGGGTAGCTTATCAGAGATAGACATAACTACTTAGGGAGTGGTGGGGCGCCCCACCACTCCCGACACTCTCCGGTGAAATGCAAGGCACCAAATTCAAAATCCAAAAGTTGAATTATTAACTTGTTAGGGAGTGGCAGCTGAGGGGTCGGTTTTGGAGAGCCTGGCGTGCCCAAAGTAAAATGCCTCCCATTCAGGCCCAGAAAATAGGATATGCACATATTTAGTACCATTGGATAGGAAACACTCTGAATTTTCCAAAATTGTTAACCATTCGTCTGTGAGTGAAACAGAACGCATATGGCAGGCGAAACCCAGAGGAATTTCTGTCCTGGAAAAAGTGATTTTGACACATTGCTCATTTGGAACCCCTCCCGCATGAAAATGACCATATAAGGGCATATGAATGCAGTACCCATCGCTTCCTTTAGATGTCAACAGTCTCGAGACAGTGTAAATTTTCAATTTGGATGCTTTAGACCAGAGAATAAGAGCAAACCAGGAAGTGACCTTTTTATGTAAACAGTACCCAGTGCGCGTTCCCGACAAGGCGCGCAGTGTCTTTTACCGTCTTTATCGATCAGTTTATATTCGGTTGATTTATAATAGTAAATATACGTAAAAGTGTTCCTAAGGATACATTTAAAACTATGTTTGATTGTTCTTGGACAAGTTTATAGGTATAAGATGAACGAGTTTGCGTCACGTTTCAATGGAGGAGTGGAAGCTGTCGTTTCTGATTATAACGCGCGAACCAAATGGAGATTTATGGATAAAATACATTACTTTTTCTAACAAAAGAACCATGGATTGTCTTCGTTGGACACTTAGGATGACCTCAGCAGAAGTTCTTCAACAGGTAATTGATTTGTTTTTGCTGTGAAATGTGTTATGTGTGTGCCATGATGGCTAATCGATTCATGGCTATAGGAAAACTATGTGAGGTGCTACCCTCAAACAATCAAATGTGCTGCTTTCGCCGTAAAGCCTTTTTGAAATCTGACAACGCTGTGATATTGCCAAGAAACAGAGCTTGTGATGCGTATGGAACACTTGTATATTGGTGGATGTTTAATAATTCAACTTTTGGATTTTGAATTTGGCGCCTTACATTTCACCTGGTAGTGTCGGGATTGGGGCGCTAGCACCCCAGCAATCCCTGAGGGGTTAAACAATCAATATACAAGTGTTGCATAGTCATCAAAAGCTCTGCTTCTTGGCAATATCACAGCGTTGTCAGATTTCAAAAAGGCTTTACATCGAAAGCACAACATTTGATTGTTTGAGGGTAGCGCCTCCAATCTTTTTCTATTAGCATAATTTCATAAACCATCACGGTTCACACAAAACACATTTCACAGCAAAACAAATACCTTAACTTTTGAAGAACTTCTGCTGAGGGCTTCCCAAGTGTCCAACGAAGACAATCCATGGTTCTTTTGTTAGAAAAAGTCATTTATTATATCCATAAATCTCCATTTGGTTGGTGCGTTATGTTCAGAAAATCCAACGTCGAATCGCCCATTGAAACGTGAAGAGAACGCGTTCAAATATACCTAACTTTTCCTAAACAAATCAAATACCAGTTAAAATGCATCCTTAGCTATCCTTTTAGGAATATGAGCGATAATATTTCACTCGGATAGTCACCTAAACGTTATATAAGTAAAATAAAGTGGGGCGCGCAGCAGGACTAGCGCACAAGAAAACTTGCTGACATCTGAGCTACCTTGGCCATTTCCTGTACCTATTCTGCTTCCTCCAATGTCTCTGAGGCTTTATATATAGACTGTTGACATCTAGTGGAAGCCATAGGTACTGAAATCTCAGTTTATATTCCGGTTGAAATATTATACTATTTATACATAAAAGTGTTCCTAAGGATACATTTAAAATTATGCTTGATTGTTCTTGGACAAGTTTATAGGTATAAGTTGAAAGAGTTCTCTTCACGTTTCAATGGAGGAGTCAACGCTATATTTTCGCATTAAAACGTGCCAACCAAACTGAGATTTATGGATATAATACATTACTTTTTCTAACAAAAGAACCATGGATTGTCTTCGTTGGACACTTGGGAAGCCCTCAGCCGAAGTTCTTCAAAAGGTAATTGATTTGTTTTCACTGTGAAATGTGTTTTGTGTGAACCGTGAAGGCTTACAAATTTATGGTAATGGGAAAAATATGTGGGGTGCTATCCTCAAACAATCAAATGTGGTGCTTTCGCCGTAAAGCCTTTTTGAAATCTGACAACGCTGTGATTTTGCCAAGAAGCAGAGCTTTTGATGACTATGTAACACTTGTATATTGATGCATGTTTAATAATTCAAGTTTGGGAATTTTGAATTTGGCGCCTTGCATTTCACCTGGTAGTGTCGGGAGTGGGGCGCTAGCGCCCCAGTGATCCCTAAGAAGTTTTAACTTCTCAGGGATCACTGGGGCGCTAGCGGGCTGCTAGTGTTCCATACTCATCAAAAGCTCTGTTTCTTGGCAATATCACAGCGTTGTCAGATTTCAAAAAGGCTTTACGGCGAAAGCAGCACATTTGATTGTTTGAGAGTAGCACCTCACATATTTTTCCCATAGCCATGAATCGATTAGCCATCATGGCACACACATAACACATTTCACAGCAAAAACAAATCAATTACCTGTTGAAGAACTTCTGCTGAGGTCATCCTAAGTGTCCAACGAAGACAATCCATGGTTCTTTTGTTAGAAAAAGTAATGTATTTTATCCATATATCCTCCATTTGGTTCGCGTTACAATCAGAAACGACAGCTTCCACTACTCCATTGAAACGTGACGCGAACTCGTTCATCTTATACCTATAAACTTGTCCAAGAACAATCAAACATAGTTTTAAATGTATCCTTAGGAACACTTTTACGATATTTACTATTATAAATAAACCGGAATATAAACTGATCGATAACGACGGTAAAAAAGACACTGCGTGACTTCTCGGGAGCTCGCGTTCCATTCTGTTTACATGAAAGAGTGACTTCCTTGTTTGCTCTTCTTCTCTGGTCTAATTCATCCAAAATGAAAAAAATACACTGTCTCGAGACTGTTGACATCTAAAGGAAGCGATGGGTACTGCATTCATATGCCCTTATATGGTCATTTTCATGAGGGAGGGGTGCCCAAATGAGCAATGTGTCAACAACACTTTTTCCAGGACAGAAATTCCTCGGGGTTAACAGTTTTGGAAAATTCAGAGTGTTTCCTATGGTACAAAATATCTGCATATCCTATTTTCTGGGCCTGAATGGGAGGCATTTTACTTTGGGCACGCCAGGCTCTCCAAAACCGACCCCTCAGCTGCCACTCCCTAACAAGTTAAAGTGGCTAGAGATTTGAGTCGATGGCCGAACGGCATAGGCAAGATGCAGTAGATGGTATAGAGTACAGTATATACATATGAGATGAGTAATGTAGGATATGTAGACATGATATAAAGTGGCATTGTTTAACAGTCTGATGGCCTTGAGATAGAAGCTGTTTTTCAGTCTCTCGGTCCCAGCTTTGATGCACCTGTAAGAGAGTGACAGTGAGGAGCTGCCTCCCAACCTTGTGGTCATTGAAAATCTGAGGAACCCTTTCCCAACAACGAAGTCCCAGGTCCCACTGAAGATGCTGGTGGTGATGGAGGCAGACCAACATTTGGTGAGGTGCAGGAGGTCTGCAGTCACTGAAAGGCTGCCAGCCATTTCACCCCTCTGGTCCTGCTGTTGGCTTTAGTGAGTCCCAGTCTGGAGTGCAAAGCCTCTTGCCATCTCTCTCTGAGGCAGAGTGCTTCAAGTGGTTTCTAACAGAGGAGCTGGTGGGAGACATAGTGGAGGAGACCAATTGCTACGCCTTGGAGCTACAGGGGAAGAGAGAGCCACAGGGAAGGTTTACCACCTGGTGGGAGAGAGAAAGATCTAACCAGACTGTGTGCTTGACTATAATCTCAAAATGGGGGCAGTGGATAAGGCGGACATAATAAACAGCTTTGTGGCATTTGCTCAGAAAACCACCAAGTGGTATAATAATATATTTTTCCATCTGATCGACACTGCTGTCTTCAATGGCCACATAGTTCACCGCCAGCTTACAAGTGAGATGATTACTGAACAAGTTTTTTTTGTAATTGGACATACAGTTCACAGACCTTCCACATACACTTCCATTATGCAGCTATATTGACAATATCTCACCCACCTCCCCACACCCTCATCACCCTCTCCACTCCCTCATCCTCCCCACTCCCTCTCCCTCTCCCCCATAGGCAAGGTGATTGCCTACGAAAAGTAATGAGAGAGGCCTAACAAGAGAGCTGCTGGAGGAGCACCACACCCCTTGGCGTCCATTCACTGGGGGCTGTCATTCTGCAGACAATCCCCTGCACTTGCATTTTCCCTCTGAAGTCCCTCAAACTGCTTCTCAACGTGACCGGTCGGGAGAAGGCTACAGTAAGAGCAAAATAATCCTAACATTTCCACACCCTAATTCTCTAACCAATACCCAAACGGAGATTCAGTGAAAATAAAAATCTCATTGATTTATCAAGACCAGTCCCCATGCTTGTCTCAGAGCAGCGCTGTCTTGACCTCTGAATGCTGTCTTTTCCCCCTTCCACTTGCCTCTTTCATTAATTTTGAAAGAGTATTTTCCAGTAAGCATAATCAATGCTCTAAATCCCCCTTGCCCTGGTCTGGAGCAGTGACACAGTGATGCAGGGTACCGTACTAAACCACAAATTACCTCTAAATCCCGCAGCATAATCTCAAAACACTTAGTTGAGCAACCACTAAAGAACTATTGAGCACATCTGCAGCAATTACTGACTGACTGATTGACTTGACAAGTGACCTACCATGATACTATGACTTTAGGGGTGGGGGGGTGGTAACGTAATTTTTGTTGTTCAACCACTAGGGAGAGTGGGGTAAATTGAGCCACCGTTCTTTCTCTAAAATCATACACAACATGAATAATTTGACCAAATACTTAGGAAGAGGTCACCATTTCATGGACTCTGAAGGAAAAAAACACATGGAAAAAGTGGTAAGGATTTTCACCAAGTCAAATGAATTTATTGTGTTAGAGGTTTCATGATGCTTGTATCTAAACCAATCTAGATAATTTTAAGATTGTTCTATATAATCAGCTGGAATCTCTATAAGCTTTATTAATATGAAGTCCTAAACCTAGCATGAAAGTGCATCCTTGTAGCTGTGTGGGCGAATATAGTCAAAATGTTTGCCTTGGGGTAGGTTGAGCCGATGATTGAGCATATGGCAAGTTGTGTTTTCTTCCCAAGCATAATGCAAGGCATTATTGCTGGGATAAGAGTTAACAACGTTAATGTTAAAAGTGTTTAAAAAAGTACTAAGTGTTTGTTAGGTGTTAAGCCTCTGTTAAAATATGCTTAAAATCATTAAAAGACAAAAAGCGATTGTGATTGTGTTTAATTGTGTTTGGGAAATAAACGTAGACATTGTTTTTTAAAGGTAGTGGTAATATTTCATTCAGTACAAAAATGTGTACTTTGGCGACTAAGAAAGTATTTTTTATACCTCATGGTTTGGACTGGATGTGTCAATGTGTAGTTCATACATGCATAATCTATGAGTAGAATTACTGTCTTACTCAATTAGCCACGAAATCCCTAGTTTGAAAGCGACTTTTCTTGAAGCTGTGCTGAGCCATTTTCCCCCACAAGGGCCAGCCCCTTAGCAATTTTAGTTCTAGCCAATGAGCTTCAGCCCCTCATATTTGAGTGACAGCTAGCAAGAGGCCTTCCCAGCGTTATCCAATGAGGTTTCAGGCTGGGCCCAACGGCTCAGTGGACACAGCGGAGAGAGAGAGAGCAATGATGTGGTACACACACGTAGTACGCAATTTTCAGGGACCATTTTCGCCTCGTGAGTGCTAATTTCAGAATTACTGGCAAAAGTAAACGTGAGGTGATTGATAAGACTGAACTAGATCGAACGTAATTCATAATCAATATTGTGCTGCACCTTTAGCCCATAGCCTAAAAAATGAACAATTCTTAAAAAAAATTCAAGATTTTTAATCATCTTTATTAAGACATCCTCTATATCAAATTTCAGCCAGACCGCCCAGCCAGATGGAGCCGCTTGCAAGCCCGACCCCCACCAGTCTATCAACATAATTTCCTTTCCAAGGGAAAGGTTTGGGAAAAAAAGAAAAACAAACAACAACCCAAAAAATTAACATTAAAACACCCACAAAAATATACATTAACACACAAAAACAGCAAATCCTCCATATACACTGAAGAAATATATGAACGCAACATGCAAAGTGTTGGTCCCATGTTTCTTGAGCTGAGATAAAAGATCCAAGAAATGTTCCATAAGCACAAAAAGCTTATTTCTCAAAAATGTTGTCCACAAATGTGTTTACATCCCTGTTAGTGAGCATTTTACCCTTTGTCAAGACAATCCATCCACCTTATAGGTGAGGCATATCAAGAAGCTGATTAAACAGCATGATCAGTACGCAGGTGCACCTAGTGCTGGGGACAATACATGGCCACTCTAAAACATGCCGTTTTGTCACACAACACAATGCCACAGATATCTCAAGTTTTGAGGGAGCATGCAATTGCAGGAATGTCCACCTGAGTTGTTGCCAGATAATTCAATATTCATTTGTCTACCATAATCTGCCTCTAATGTCGATTTAGAGAATTTGGCAGTCTGTCCAACCGGCTCACAACCGCAGACCATGTGTAACCACGCCAGCCCAGGACCTCCCCATCCGGTTTCTTCACCAACGGGATCGTCTGAGGATAGGGTGCTGATGAGTATTTCTGTCCGTAACAAAGCCCTTTTGTGCACCGCTACCATATATGTGAAATCCATAGATTAGGGCCTAATGAGTTTATTTCAATTGACTTATTTCATTTTATGAACTGTAACTCAGCAAATATTTTAAATTGTTGCGTTTAAATTTGTGTTCAGTATAGTTAATACCATAGGCCTAATAGTACTGCATAGCTCGTTTTACTTGCACAAAATATAGCTGGATCGCCCGGTCCTGTCCCTAGTGGTCCCCCGCCCTGCAGCGCCCCAACACACTCCACTCAGCTTTAGGATCTTACTGAAACATTCATTATTGGTTTTGGGTATGTTAGTCCAAGGCCAGAGTGACAATACACAGGACGGCAGACCCTCAGGCCCAGGACTGAGCAGCTCAGCAGCTAGGGATTGCCTAACTAGATATCTCCCCTGACGTGGAAATGTTTTCAATACCGACTCATTTTGTCATACTGTATTCCATATAAGGCATCCAGACCTTATGAAAGTTGCCCTGTTTACACTTATTCTCGTAATAAATCAAATCTAGTGATACATAACTTGACATTTCTGCCATCCATTTTGACATTGCAGGAGGATGACCAACCTTCCAATTAATGGCAATGCATTTCTTAGCCGCTATAAATACTTGGTTACAGTTTCTTCTAATAACAGTCTCCAGTATCAACATTTCCAAGCAAACAAAAACAGGGAGAACATATTCTTTGCTATAATTTAGCCAGGCTTCACAAGAACATAACATATGCAAATATGTCCCCTTTTGTGTTTTACACCTCTAGCAGAGGAATTACATTTCCGAGTGCATGTAATTCAGGTTCACTAGCATATAGTACGTTCTACGGATGGTCTTAAAATGCAGTAATTTATGTCTGAGATTATATGAACATGACTGGGCATTCAAACATACCGCTATCTGTATCCATTCATCATCATGAATAGCTTCTACCAAGTCTTCCTCACATTTTTGTTTTACATGTTTTGTGTCAGTGAGAAAAGCCTCTATCAACCCTTGATACAGTTTGGAAATCGACTTTGGAGGTTTTTCAGACTGCCTTAACAATATCAGTTAATGATACAAAGTTCCATCTTGAGTTGATGGGTAGACCTACAGTAGCCACATGACAGCAGCTAAGCTTAAAGCTACCGTCTGGGATCTGGGAATAATGGTAATTTCAATTATTGAACCATTGATTCTATTATTGGATAATATAATGTATAAATGTACACCAAGGTAATTCTAATGTCATGCATCATCTTAGGAGGATCAGATGGTGACAGGGATCTCAGCAGGGTCATGCAGCCAGGGAAGACCAGTCTGTGATGGAGCTGAGGTGAATTTTTGCAGATACAACACTTTACTCTCTCTATGCATCACAACATTGGACAAGCCAGATGCTTCAAAGATTGAAACTATTTTACTACTTACGGAGTGGTGGGGCGCTACCCCACTCCCGACACTACCCGGTGAAATGCAAGGCGCCAAATTCAAAATTCTGAAGTTTAATTATTAAACATTCATCAATATACAAATGTTGCATAGTTATCAAAAGCTCTGCTTCTTGGCAATATCACAGCGTTGTCAGATTTCAAAAAGGCTTTACGGCGAAAGCACAACAGTTGATTGTTTGAGGATAGCACATCTCCTATTTTCCTCATTAGCATAAATTAATATCCAGCGCCAGTCTCACAAAAAATTAAAAAAATAAAATAAATTGCTTACCTTTCAAAAAAAATTAATTGCTTACCTTTCAAAGACCTTCTGCTGAGGGCATCCCAAGTGTCCAAACAAGAGAATCCATGGTTCTTTTGTTAGAAAAAGTGATGTATTATATCCATAAATCTCAGTTTGGTTGGCTCGTTATGTTCAGATAGTCCACCAAGCATTTCCAGTCTACTCGCCCGTTGTACAGTGAAGAGAAGGCGTTCAAATTATACCTATCAACTTTGCCCAAACAAATTAAACATCATTTATAATTTATCCTTAGGCATCCATTTATCTATTTTGGCTATTATATTTCACTCGGATAATAACCTACATGATAGAAAAGGTAAACACCGAGCAACACGCTCCCGGGTATCTCATGCACTAGACAGAAAGGATTTCCTGATATGGCACACCAAATGGTCTTCCTTTCTGCTCTCGTCCATTGTAAATGCTTCAAAACACTGTCCAGAGACTGTTGACATCTAGTGGAAGCAATAGGTACTGCAACCTGTGTCCTATTTCCCTGAAAATTGTATTACCAGCCATTCAAAGTCAGGAAATGTAAAAAAAAAAAATGATTTCCGGACAGAAATTTCTCAGGTTTTTGCCTGCTATATCAGTTCTGTTATACCCACAGACATTATTTTAACGGTTTTAGAAACTTCAGAGTGTTTCCTATCCAATAGTACTAATTGCATATCCTAGTTTCAATAGTACTGTGCATATCCTAGTTTCTGGGTCTGAGTGGCAGGCATTTTACTTTGGGCACGTCAGACAGGCAAAAATTCGGAAAATGGGACCCTAGCCCTAACAAGTTAACGACCGTTCCACAGGTGCATGTTCATTAATTTTTTATGGTTAATTGAACAAGCATGGGAAACAGTGTGTAAACCCTTTACAATGAATATCTGTGAAGGTATTTGGACTTTTACGAATTACCTTTGAAAGACAGGGTCCTGAAAAAGAGACGTTTCTTTTTTTGCTGAGTTTATTTGTTTTAGGCATATAGCCAACACTACAGCTAAGGTATTGCCCAGATTCAACTAAAAAGAGTCCATTGTTTTTGAAGATGTTAGAGCAGCATGAAAGAGCCTTGTTGTTTCGATCAAGCTCGTAGGAATTAAGATCTGGGTGAGACCCCATGTTGGCTTCATATTTATCTCCATATTGGCTCTATATTATTCACTGTGGGGGAGGTATCAGTGACTTAATGAATAGTCATCTCAATGAAAACACATTCATTACTAATCTAATGGATCAGTTTGTGTTCAGTTCTGCCCACTAATTTATCAGCTAGGTTTGTCTATACAGCTGCAGTATCTACTGTGCACTGCACATTGAGACAGAGGCAGAGCCATTGACACACGGCGAGCAGCCATCTCACGCCTGCACAGTTTAAGAGCTATGAGAATGTGGGCCGGAAGGCTATGTGATCGAACGCTATTTCATTTCTGCAGGTATTGGATACATTTTTTTTTCCAAATACCTGATCAAAGCTAATGTAATTTGGGTTTTTATTTTGTGCATTGACAGAAGAAAATATAAAACGCTATCAATCTACAAAACACCATTGATACCGTTATTTTGACATTTCTTAAATATCAAGTTTCTAGCATCAGTTATATGGTTTCCATTTCTATATATTTTATTTCCTTATAATTCAGCAAACATACAGTATTTCCACATTACACATAATATCAATGCATGATCATCCACATACAATACATTCCCCACTCCATTTCCAGTCACTCTCCTCTCATTCCTTAGTAGTGTACACTCTTATAAAGAAAGGTGCTATCTAGACAAATACATGGTTCTTCAGCTGTCCACTTAGGAGAACCCTCTGAAGAACCCCTTTTGGTTCCAAGTAGAACCCTTTTGGGTTCCATGTATAACCCTTTCCACAGAGGGTTCTACATGGTACCTTAAAGAGTTCTACGTGGAACTAAAAAAGGTTCTCCTACGGGGACAGCCGCAGAACCCTTTTGGAACCGTTTATCAAAGAGTGTATAGGCTATCTATGGCCTTTATTTCTCCAAGGAGCTGGAGATGTGGCACGATGCCCAAAGACTCCGAGCTACATTCCAATAGCTGCTAATTGTGAACCTGCATGTCATGCAGGCCATGATTGATGACATAATTAATGACGGGCCTGTTTGATGGAAATGCCTGGCGTGGGGCTAATTCCTCGGTCTGTCAGCCCATTGTGTGGATAAGAGGCGAAGGAGGAGGCAGAGGGTCCCTGGAGATCTGTTCTATCGCTAACCTTGTCTCTGTTACAGAGACAGCGAGGTGTGCTGTAGCCTACTGCTGTACTGCCGCACACACCCGACCTAGCTCTCTCTGCCTCTCTCACTCTGTTTTCACAATGAGCCACTGCTCGCTCCAAGCCGAATGAGGGGGAGACTGATTAAATTAAACTGCCTCACAGGTAATCATGCCAAGGTTAAAGGGATGCCGAGCAAACTGCTTTTGGCACCAACTTTCTCCTCTCTCTCCATGCAAGGCAAGGCCTGGGTTATCTGCAGATGTGTGCGGTTTGGACTGAGGGGACGCCGCTCCGTGCGGGGGCCTGGAATGTGGAAAATTGAGTTGTCACTATCAATTTTACTGTGTGCATATCGGGGAGAAAATGAACTTCTAACAACGCAGGGAGTGATATGAGGTCCTAGTCGGAGCTTGTATGACACAGAGCCCCTATAGGGTATGGATGTTGGTTCACTGGCCTCATGGTCAAGGAAAACAACCTCGGTCTGAGAGGTAGTCATACCACTGTTGAGAAAGTAGGAATACTGTTGTATATTTGAGTCAGCCATGTAAACTCTCTTGATTTGCCAAGACTTCAGGGCATTTTTTAAACCTGATGTTTGACGCAAGCCAAAACTAACATTAACATTGAATTATATCACAGTCGTATGAACTTTTCAAATAATGGGTTACAGAGTTAAAACAAACAGTGATGGGAGAAATATACATTTTGTGTCACTGGGTAAAAGTGCTTACAGTAAGAAGAGGGAAGGGTCTGGATGAAAGAGAGAGAGGAGAGTGAGAGTGAAAGAACAGAGAGAGCGAAAAAAAGAGAGAGAGAGAGGTTTTGAGTGAGTGGCGTCCAATCAGTGGGCCTCTTTTTTTCTTAAGTGGTTTCAAGGGATGTCTGTGGTTAAGGACTCACCATTGGAGCGTCTCCACGTCTCATGGAGGGAGTCAGATCCGTGCGCCAAGCTGAATCGCTATCAGATGGTCCTGTCTGAAACACGAGTAGCGTCTGCAGCATATGCCTAATTGGCAGTTTGAGCCTCTTGCTTCGCTGTCCATGTTCCAAATCATTAACATGTAATGTGCACTCTGGACCAGAAGTCTACCAATGAGCGTGCATGTCGTTACATTTAAGCAGCCATGAGACCATGGGTTTTCCCCAGCTGTGAGACAAGAGTCTGGGTTTTGTATGAGGAGGAGTGGACTCTTTTTTTCTCTGTGATCTAACGCCACCTTTCCACCCCAAGCCATGTTCTTGTAGTTTTCTCATGGGATAGTGTTCACACTAGGCTGGTTTTTGTCTCAGCTACTTCTAGTGCTAACAGTGAGAGAGAAAGAGAGAGAGAGAAATACAGACTGTGATCGAGATATATATATATATATATATATATATATATATATATATATATATAGAGAGAGAGAGAGAGACAGAGAACGTGAAAGTTTAATCCAAAGCACTTCCGCACTGCTCTAATGTAACATTCATCTCCTCTAATGCAAATGTACTTCATATTATTTTAAAGGATAGATACACCAATACATGGTAGCTACATCGTATTTCCTAGTCTTCTCAGTACAGTGCAATCGTCCGGGGCTCCAATTTGGATCAAGATTGTTTTTGACTGGTTGTTGTTTTTTTAGCTTGTTGGTCTGTAGTCTCTAAGGAATTTTTTCTTGTGAAAAATCAAATGAGAAAAAAGGTAGTTTTACAAGGGGGAGATGGTTGCAGAAAACGTCCGACAGGAGCTGCACATTTTGAGGTCTCACTGAAGCTACTGTAACGCCAATTAATTTCCATTGTGTTTCTAGCAGTTTGTTGTTTCTCTGTAATAATGCAGAAAAGTACAGTATAGTTTAATTTTGACGATTAGAATTAATTGATCTGGCACTCACAGTAAACAAAGTTTTTTTTTAACAGAATTAAACAAGGGCAACATTTTAGATTTCACCTCTTGGTTTGTCGTTCTGAAAGCGATGAGAGACCTTTCGCCTCTTACTAATAATCAACGTCTTCCTTCATTACGTGTTTTCCCAGATGGTGCGTCGCACTCAAGGTCACAGCTGCTCTGTCCCACCTGGAATTGTGACCCCCCTTGACCCTGTAGCCCAGCGCATGTGGAGTTCCTACCATGCTCCATGCTGTCCAGGGGGAAAAGAGAGTTAAAAGTTTAATCTAGGAGTCTGTCAGGGAATTTGCTCTAAGTTTTTCCTGGCAGGTGGTGTTTTAATTATTTATTTAAATGCTTGGTTCACATTTAGCAGTCCATTACTTTTTTTGCAGCCTTAAATGTAAATGTGTTTGTTGCAGAGGCAATTTGGGCATTTTGAATTCCCTTATTTCCATTGTGCTTCATTTTGGCTGTGCATGCATAAACCTTACCCTGAAATGAGCATCTTCTGCTGTTGCATTTCAGTAGTGTATACTATTGAAAACTCGAGAGGCAGTTGACATATTTTTTTTCTCTCTCTCAACCAATGATACATACTCGACGACAGTAAAATGGAACATTTACACAACACACTCCAATCATTCTCCTATTCAATTATTGTATTATATTTATTCCCTTATTCCATTCTATTATATCAATGCATTTGAATCATTCTTCTGTTCCATATAGTTAATTATAAACTGGGTGTCACGTGTGCTCCCTCTCCGGCCTCTAGGTCACCAGGCTGCACGTTATGGCTCACACCTGTCACCATCAGTACGCGCACCTGCGCGTCATCAGACTCACCTGGACTCCATCACTTCCCTGATTACCTTCCCTATATATGTCACTCCCTTTGGTTCCTTCCCAAGGCGTTATTGTTTCTGTTTCATGTCTGTGCGTTGTTCGTGTTTCTTGTTTTGTATTATGTTGCGTTTATTTATTAAAACATTCACTCCCTGAACTTGCTTCCCGACTCTCAGCGCACATCGTTACACTTGGTGGTTCGAGCCCTGAATGCTGATTGGCTGAAAGCCGTGGTATATCAGACTGTATACCATGGGTATGACAAAACATGTATTTTTTACTGCTCTAATTACGTACACAACTAGTGTATAATAGCAATAATGCACCTCGGGGGTTTGTGGTATATGGCCAATATACAACGGCTAAGGGCTGTTCTTATACATGACGCAACGCGGAGTCCTAGGACACAGCCCTTAGCCATGGTACATTGGCCATTTATCACACCCCCTCTGGCATTATTGCTTAAATAATAAATGTCCCTGTGATCTTTCCAAGTACATAGTGCTTATTACCTGATTATAATGAGCTATAGCAGGTAATTGCCAAAAAAACAATTACATTCTTGTAATCCAACACCTGAGATGGAAAGATACATTTTGCACCAATAAGAAATGCGTAGATGACATTGATACTATTCTGATGTCAGAATGCAAACTGATGCTAAACGGGTTGTAGATTAATCAATTGAATGAATGGGATATGCTATTTGTTTACCAACTGTGATATTCAATTATTTAGCACAGAGGTAATTAACATACTTGAGACCTATTTTAGCAGCACTGGAAAAATAGGTAACTCAGGAACTCTGAGACGTACAGTATACTGACGATTGATCTAGAGACTTACATAATAGTGGGGTTTGATCCAGTTCAAGACAAGCATAACATAAATTTAGGCCAGTGCGTTTTCATGATATCTTAAAATCCACTTATAAATTCTACAGGGACAATTCTACATGTTCTACCTCAACCAAAAAACATCATAGTCAAATTGTTGGTTTTAGTGGGGTAAAGACGGTAGTTCGTGAGATGGGGAGTATGGAGCAAGACAGCCTGTGGTTGTTATTGGGAGTGTAGGGACTGGAGAGACATCCATGAGATGTTGACAGCCTCAGCACTGCCATAGGTCTCTGGGGAACCACTGCCGGAGCAGATTTTAGACGGTTATTTTATTCAGAAAAACATTTTGTCGCCAATTAGGTCCGGGAGTAGCTGGGATGCGTCTGCTTGTAGAAGTTCTGAGAGGAAAAACAGAATGTATTTTGCGGACGGGTGTGTTTGGAAAAGTAGGGAAGAGATTTTTACTGGGTTCTGAAAGCAAGTCTCTTTTGGTGGCTGTAAACCTGTCATGTTTTCACACTAGTGTTCCTTTTTGGTAAATAGAGTATATTAGTTGGTCATCTCCATTGGGTTACATTGCTCATATTTTCAATCCAGTTGTAGAAACCTTAGAAGGAACGGTCTGTATACACTTGTTTACTAGTACTGTTAATTTCTTGACAGGTAATTTGAAGTTGGGTGGACATTTCCTCGCATCTCAAAGCATAAGGTAGCATAAACCATTGTACACTTGTTCTTAAACATGTATTTTACTGCGTAAACTTCAGAAATAGGTTACCTTGGGATTTCAATGGAATCCAATGTTTTGGCCATGTAGCTAAAGTTTGTGGGTAGAGCTACCGGCATCTTATTTTGTGCAAAGCAAGCCTTTAGGAAAACCAGTGTCTAGATTTAGGAAAACTAGTACAAAATAAAGTAAAACTTTTGCGTATTACAAAAAAACTGCATGTTCCTGTCAACCCTGAGCCAAAACATTTTACTCACTAAGCGGTAGCCTACTTAAAAATGTTTCCACTCGTTTGTGTGTTCGTATGATTTCACCCAGAGCGGTAGGCCAAGGGAATGATCTTCAGTGGATTTGCTCTCTCCCTGTACCTAATGATGATGACCCTCTTCAGTGGAAGCAGACGGGCAGAAATTCAGTGACCCATTGTGACTCAAATTAACCCTACAGAACAGGAACAGAGGGCAAGGCCTCACCTCCATGCAGGCCGTAATTAAAGCCTATTGAAGGGGATGGAATCAGGGGAATTGAGTCAGAATTAGTGCTTTTGGCAGGCAAACTGCTCAAGTGGAATCCCAGTTGACTATACTTGCTGGACATCACTGTTACATTTAATAAGAGTACATTGACTGGTTCAACTATCTCCAGTTTGCTGTACGAGTAATTTTAAGGGCTTGGGAGATATAGATGTTAATGACAAATAACTAATATGTAATCTGAGGTGACATGTACTGTAACTACAATGGTTAAACATCATTATTTTTTGCATTATTCTAATGAGACCATGTTGGCACCAATCATGGTGAGTAATACAGACCAGAACAAAATGTTATTGTTATGCATATGTTATCTTAATGATTCAGAATGCCGGATTTATATTTCATGAGATCTAGGCCTATCAAACATAGTGTACATTGCCAGCACATTGTCTGCTAATTCAGTGATATCTTACGGATATCAGAGTCATTAGCAATAACATTTGGAATGCTATGGTTAAACACAGTTGTCCGAGTGAATTAAGACGAGGCTAATGTGTTGTTAGTGGGGTGGGGTTTGTAAAGGCATTGTAGAGAAGTGGGAAGGAAAGTTAGATTTCTGTTGAGAAAAAAACGTTACATTGTGGATAGGAATATGGCATTTAAATAGGGATACACTTGTGTTAAACATGAGAACAGTACTGTGTTCAACTGACGTGTGGAGCTACTAATGATGGATAACTAGGTACAAATAAGTGGATAACTATTGGTAACACACTGTAAGAATAAGTGGATGGAAAGGTCAAATAAGAATAAGTATATAACTCTGTAGATATTTATAAAGGCCCAGTGTTCGACCCAGAACAATACTCCATTACATAATTTGACTGTCCACACACACACACACACACACACACACACACACACACACACACACACAGGAAAACAAGGTAATATTGTCAGAGGAGCAAGTCAAGGAAAAGTACCTCTTCAGTACATATACTGACATCTAAAATACACTCTTCTCCGTATTTATCTGGACAGTGAAGATTTGATCTTTTTTTGCTTTGTACTCTAGCATTTTGGATTCGAAATCAAATGTTTCATATGAGGCGACAGTAGATGATCTCACCTTTAATTTGAGGGTATTTTCATAAATATATGTTTAACTAGACAAGTCAGTTAAGAACAAATTATTATGTACAATGACGTCCTACTAGGGAATAGTGGAGCAGAACGACAGATTTTGACTTTGTCAGCCAGGGGATTCAATCCAGTGACCTTTCGGTTACAGGCCCAACACTCTAGCCACTAGGCTACCTGCCGGCCCGTATCTAGAACCCCCATTTGAAGAAGTCATAAATATTTGGACAAATTCACTTATAGTGTATTAAAGTAGTAGGAAGTGTAGTATTTGATCCCATATTTATAGCACGCAATGACTACATCACGCTTGTGACTCTACAAACTTGTTGGATGCATTTACATCTTGTTTTGGTTGTTTCGGATTATATTTTGCTCAATAGGAACTGATTGGTGAATGATGACTGGAGTACTGTAAATATGTTTTTTTCTGAAAACTAAATTAGTCCTGACAATGCCATGATTAAGAAAAATCATAAATGAATCATGAATAATGATGAGTGAGAAAGTTACAGAGGTTACAACAAAACATGCTGACCTCTCGTCATTACCAATAACATGGGATGTTAGTATTTTTGGGGTGTATGATCTTTGCGACCCAACACGTTTGTAGTCACAAGCTTGATGTAGCCATTGTGTACTAGGAATATGGGACCAAATACTAGACTGACTACTTTAATACACTGTATGTAAATTTGTCCAAATACATGAAGTGTTTTCTTTTCTAAACGGTAAAACAGATATTTATGAAAATACCCTCAAACAAAAGGTAATACTGTCGCTTTGAGTATAGAGCCAAAAAAAAACACTGTCCAAATAAATATGGAGGGGACTGTAAATGATATGTTTCAATGAGCCTATAATCTTCTGACTGAAATGACGATGAATGATATCAAATCACATATCACATAATGGCTCTTTTATTTGCAAAAAGCTTAACTTCTATATTTACATTTTGTGCAAAAACATTTAAAGGTTTCAAGGACTTTACATCGTAAGTTAACCTCAAGGCACATACATGGGACAACAACAATATTTTATCATGAGAAAAGAAATGTAACTTTGGTTCCTAAGTAGCATATTGGTTTATGTTGTTAAAGTCAAAACAACTCAATGTCGAAATGAAAAGCCATAGTAGCCAAGAACCCCAAGCCAAATGACATGCATTGTTCATTTTCAGCATACTTTCTTCTGTCAAATGATACATGAACAGATAACCTGTCGTTGTTCATATTATTTCCATTAATTCGACCCAGCAGCTGTAAGGGAAAGTGTTTATTATCCAAAACACAGAAAATGTAATTACTTCAAACACCCATGAATAGTTTGCTGAAGACTTCTAGTTTGCTGAAGACTTTTATGTTGGTCTATAAGGTATATTTCACATGAGGGATTTGCAGTCAAACTGAACAAAGACGACTTAAAATGTATTCAATTTTATTCACTTGGGTGCTTATTTTGAATTGACCTCTCAGTGATTTAACATAATTATTCCAATGAGAATTAATGAGCTTTAAGGAAAATACTATCAAAGCCTGAAACAGTAATAAACAGAGGTTCCAGTCTGTCCCTCTTTTTCTTTCACTCTTTCTCCCTCTTTCTCTAATGTGTTCGGTCTAATTCCATTGGTCACGCCATTGCGTTTGTGTACTTTCTTCAAATGAGGGGAGGGAATTAAGAGTAATGTACTGCCACAAATAAACAACAAGGCTTCTCTGTCACTTTGTATCATTACCCAGCACCACTCAAGGCGTCGTTACGAATGAACAGGCTTTTATTAATTATGTGTTGGGTCTATTGCTGTCTGTCACTCTTAGTTTTTCACCAATATGAAAATATGTGCTTTCCATACAGTAACTTTTCAATCACTGTCATCGTCTCTTTCACAGTTTAAACATTGCTTCTTCTCTGAAAAAGTCCTTGAACTAACTAAGTGCAGTTAGCCGGTACAGTACTACATAAAGGTAAGGCAATAAATGGACCTCTATCACTTCTTGGAACATTCTTTAATTTGGGGCAAAGTGTTGCAACAGGTTGGCCTGATGACTAACATTACATTTAAATCCTAATCACTAATGAAAATAAAGATACTTTGCTGTATGGGATTATTGTCAGACAGGCTGACTTTGCCACAAGCAGGTAGGATGAAGTGTTCAGTGGATACATAACCTGTTAAAGCATTAAAGCACTACGGGCCATGTAGCAGTGTGACCTTAGGTCAGTAAATGTCGGTGGGATGTTTTACATAACTTGCCATGTAGCAGTGTCAAACTGACCTTAGGTCAGCTTACGCCAGTGGGGTTTATTGGACGTAACTTCCAATGTGTGTCAAACTGACTTTAGGTCGGCTTACGCTGGTGGGGCTTTAACACAGAGTGATAACCCGATTTGTGTCCGCTCGTAGACAAAGTGGAGACACTTTGATAACCACAGAAGAGCAACTGTTATTTCTAAACGAAACAAATGTATTTCTAATTTATAAATGGAAATTTGACTCAAAACCCTATGAAAGCACACATGAAAGCTTAAGCATCAACGTGAATAATGACATTATAGTGTCTATTGCGCATAAGCTCCCTACCTACTATTTCTGGATCTACTAAAAGAGTTATTACTAACGGCAGATATGCACTGGAATGGCAATTCTTCAAAGAGAGACAAGACAGAGAATTTGTCCATTAACAACCCAGCACAAAACGAGAGTTCCACCCTTAAAATGGTGTATACTATTAATACTTTAAAATTCTAGCCAAACCAATGCAATGTAGTGGTTTTATGGTGTATTTAAGCCACTTGGTGCCCTGCGAATGGTTAACTCTTGCCATTTGACCTTCCCCCCTCTCTCCCTCTCACTTTCTCCCTCGCTCTCTCTCCTACCTCTCTCACTCTTCTCCCTCTCCCAGCTTGTGATTCGAACTGCCAAGTGAAAATAACGTCTGCATATTTTCTCCCTTTTTTGCATGAGGATTATGAGTGGGGAAGAGGGGGGTGGATTCTTTGAACTAGGTCTGCAAAATAAAATCTTGTCAAAGCAAATAAAGTCTGAGTAAGAAGTGCATAATAAAGACTCCTCAGTGGCACCAGGCATTCCTAACTGGGAGCCAGCTAGACTCTCTCTCTAACCCTGTGCAGCATCTGAAATATTTTTTATTGAGTCCACGCACTGATCAGATAAGGACAGGTTCATGGTTCATGTATGGGGGCAGCTAACAACCATTGTTTTCCGGACTCCAGATTTAGCTAACATTGTTTGAATGGATGATGAATGTGTAGCTTGAACCAATCAATCAATTAATCAATAGAATAGTCAATCCCATGTAGACAATAAAATACATCACATGCTACAGTAGGAAAGTCCTTCTATCAACACATTGTAAAGCAGATAACAGATAAACGCCTTGATTGTTTATTGTGATTCACTCAATTTTCATTTGAGTACTTAACAATAAAGGACAATAGAAAGGCAGAGGAATGTATAACTGTGAGTGTATCTCCTACACATTCATCATCACAGCAGACACCGCCCGGCAAAGACAAGACACGCAACACAACCTCATGGACCTTCGTCATGATAATATCTGTATCATTTAGCCGCTGAACAACAGAGCTGAGCACTGTTCATTTTAAATGATTCCATAAGTAGCTCTGCGACCATTAATACTCTAAACAATGTCATTTGAGAATGAGTAACGTAATGCAGCTGAGGTAATGGACTCATGGGATGCTGGAGGTAAGGGATCTCTTAGACTACCGCTACCTCTCGCTCTCTACTCTATACTGACTGAGAAAACATGCCCCCTGGTGGCCACAACTGGAATAACCTCCTGTATCAATGGAGGCAAATCTATACCCAACAGCGACGGCATTATCCCTCCCATCCCTACCACATTGAAAAGTGTTCACGTAGTCCTGTGAAGGTAGTCTCCCTCCCATCCCTTCCACATTCAAACGTGTTCACTTAGTCTTGTGAGGGCAAAATGGGGTGTTGAAAAGTTTGAAAGCTCATTTGAATGGCTGCATACACTCTCTGTTGCATTAGGAAGTGCACTTTGATTCTAAAAAAAAATACCACCAGTGCTTATTTTCCACTGCAGTCTAATCAGCAGTGTTAGTTTTCCCAGACCACTGTGTTATCTTAACTAGTGTTTCTGTGAGGGGGTGGCTCTGCACAAAGGCCATATTTTTGCTTCTGTGGTTAGCAAAGAATCCCAGCTCTCATAGCGCCCAACAACCCAAAAACCTGGCAGACAGGACACCGTTCGTCAGGACCAACCCAGCGTGCCGTGATTGTACAAATTTCGATGTACAGACAATACTTGAGCAAAAACCACTTACTGTATTTAAAACCAGCTGATTAGAAAAAACACATGTATTCCTTTTTACTAAGAATAAAAAATATTTGCAGATAGAATTCCACATTATTGTCCACAGTATAAATTACATCGTAGACAGAACTTGGAAATATATATGGTACAGTATATTTAACTACTTTGTTTTTTTTTTCTGTCAGACAACTGGTGTGGGAATATCCTGTGAGAAGCATCACGTGTGGCAGAACTCAGTGCTGGGAACATTGCTGCTCTTGCAGTAGGCTAAGCTATTGTCACTGAGGTGGCAGTCTCTGAAGCCGATGCCTCCGTTGGGTGTGTAGATGGGCTGAATCCTGAAATCCCCTTTCAAAAGTTGCTCATTGTTCAGCGAGACTATCTGAAAGCTGGTCTCAGTCATTTCCAGTATAGAGTTATCCTTTTTGGTCCCTGCCTCGCAGTAGTCGTCTTTTCTCCTGCCCCGGTTGTATTTCCACTTGGACGACTCCGAGCGGCTCTTCTTGTGCATGTGCCAACAAAACAGGCTCAGCAGCATTACCAGGACGACCAGGACGGCCCCACCGATCACCCCGGCCAAAAGGAGGGTGGAGTGGGCGTCCTGTTGGGCTTGCTCTGACCCTGTGGCCTTGTTGTTATTGGAGTTGGATGAGGCCGACTTGGTCCTGGCCTCTGAGCATATTGTATCCTCGCCTGGGCGGTAGGAGTTGAGGGTGTCCAGTACGTACACACAGATCCGGTACACTGACTTGGGCTCCAGGTTGGTCAAGCTTAGCTTCCGCCTGTCCCCACTCAGCGTCCTCTCGCGGCTGACGTCGCTCATTAGGCTCTTGCCCATCTTGACCCAGGTCACCTTGTAGGCTGTAACGGTGAAGTAGGAAGCCCAGCTCACCTCGATGCAGGAGGCGTTGACCACGTGGAAGGATATCCGTAGGGGATCCTCGTAAGGGGGCAGGGGTCCAGCGGGGTGGGGAGGCAGCGCAGGGGGAGGGGAGGGCGATGTGAGGTAGGAGGAGGATGTGGAGATGGGGATGGAGGTGGTCATGGAGGTGGTAAGGAAGGTGGTGGAGGCGGTGGTGGGGAGTTGGGGGTGTGGGGGCGTAGAGCGCAGGGTGGGCCAGAGGTCGGGCTGGAGGTCTGTCCCGGCTGAGCACTGGATAGCATCCAAGGTGAGTTCTCTGATTGCCATGCCGCGCACCCTCTCGGGGCTCTGGCACATGAACCCGCGCACGTTGATGGAGCCTGGCAGCGACTTGAGCCACACCACCACCCATTTGACAGTGCAGTCACAGCGCCACGGGTTGTTCCGAACGGTAAGCTGTCTGAGGCTGCCGAGGCCATCAAAGATCCCCTGTGTCAGTGTCTGCAACTGGTTGTTGGATATATCCAGTCTCTCGAGCCTCTGAAGGTCGGAGAAGGCCGTCACTGGAATATGGTCCATCTGATTATCCTGCAGGCTGAGCTTGACCAGGGACTGGGTCGGGAGGAGGGGTGGGGGGAACGTCAGAGAGTTACGAGCCAGCGCCAGCTCCCGGAGGGTGGACAGCTCCTGGAATGTCCCTGGGGCCACGCCCTCGTCCGTCAACAAGTTCCCATCAAGCAGTAGACGTTGGAGCCGCGTCACGTTCTGAAACGCTTCCTCAGCGATGACGGCGATGCGGTTCTCGTCCAATCGCAGCTCCTTGAGGTCCTCCGGAAGACCAATGGGGACGCTGCTCAGGTGGTTCTTGGTGAGGAAGAGCAGCTTGAGGCTGACGGCCTCTCGGAATGCCCCCTCCTCCACCCCCACCGTAGAGATGGAGTTATCATCCAGGTGGAGCTCCTCTAGGCGGGGAAGCTGGGCCAAGGCAGCCCTGGAGATGGTCTGGATGTTGTTCTCTTGCAGGTGGAGCACCCGGATGTTCTTGGGCAGGTTGAGCGGGAACTCATCCAGCTGGTTGCCGTAGAGATACACCATCTCCACGGAGGCCACATTGTGTAGTTCCCATGGGAACCCAGCGTTGTTGATCTGGTTGTTGTGGAGGTAGAGGATCTTGTAGCCCTCTGTCACCCCCAGAGGTACCGACGTCAGGCTCCGCTCATTGCAGTAAACAAATGTTTTGTCGCAGCGGCACTCCTCCGGGCACGAGGCAGCGGGGCGGCTGAAGT